>WBNM01030730.1:171941-354496 GCA_013399055.1 Ramphastos sulfuratus
CCTCGCTGAGCGCCCCCCCCCAGCCCGGCGGTCCCGCCGCCTCCAGCCCCGCGCCGGGAGGTACGGACGGGCATTGGGCTGTGGCGGCCAGGGTAGCCCACCGCTGTCCCCACCTCTCACCCACCCGTTGTCTGTGCCCCGTCCCCCGCCGGCGGGGAATACACGCAGGCTCTTCCCCGGTCACTGCCGCGGCGCCGAGTCCGTTCCTCACCCCCGCCCCAAACCCTAGCCAAAGAGAGACCTCACGGGCTCCTTCCCATCTTCCTGCCCGCGGAGCTGACACTGCCATCCTGGCCGGGTACCACGGTTTCCCTCGGGGCCACCTGCCGCAGGCACAGCAGCGTACGGTGGTGCACAGGTTAAACACATTGCGACTTTGGGAAGCGTTTGTTAGCACGACCAGAGGGCAGGCAAACAACTCGGGATGACGTGATAAATGTGGCCCCAAATCACCGGGGTTTGTGAGCCACAGTTTTGCAGGCCTGGATTTTGTCTTCTGGGTAGCTGCAGTGTTGTTTCATCTTCTTCAAAGCCAAACTCAAGCTGCCCAGCTTCATTGTAGTTGACCATGGGCCAGTCAATGAGACTGATGGTAAAGGCAGATCTCGGAAGGCATCCATCCACCCATTCTCTCATTTCCCCCCCCGCCGCCCAGAACCTGAATCTGGTCAGTCATGGGCCAGACAATTCATAGTTACCACCACTCTGTCTTCTTTAACTGCAAGATTGCCACTATCTGGACAGATCTCCTGAGGAAGAGCCTCACAAACGACATGTCAGCACTGTAAAGAGACAAGGACTCTTTGGTCTTGCCCACCAAAACAGAAGCCCTTGGCAGTTTGGATCCCAGTACAGAGGTGTAAAAGCTCTCCAGCTTGGGATGGCAGATTTCAATGGGGACAAGGTCCTTCTGGGAAGTGCTCCATACCCCAGGTTGCAGGATGGGGTTTCTTTTTGTGGATGGATGGATGGATGGATGGATGGATGGATGGATGGATGGAATTGCCTCCATCCTTTGGTGGGGGAAAAAACCCAACATTTTGGAGTGACACAAGCCCAGACTTTGATTCTCAGTATCCCAGAAGTGCTGAGTGTGTTGCCTAAACTCATGCGGTCACATCCAGGCACACCATGAATTTCACACAGTGAGAAGCACAAGAACGTGATGCGCTGACTCCAGCTTGAGCTGGGGCACAGAGACTAGGCTTTTTTTCACTGAGGTAGAGAAGTGCTATCATTTTCCCAAATCATGTTGGAAGTCAGCAGTAAATCCACACTTGAATCCGGAAAATTAGACTTGCAAAAATATCAGACACTGACCTGACATGTTCAGCACAGAGACGGATAAGTGCAGTAGCTTCACACTTCAATAAAATACTGAGGAATACATCAGTATTCCCTTTCCAGCACCTCTGCCATGTGCAAGCTTGGACTATTTCATTGCATGCTCTTCAGCACATGGTCTGGGTTTCCATCCTGCAGTTCAGCTGCACCTACCACACATGGCTTAAGCCAGGTTTGCATGCACTGTTACAGTCAAAGTTAGTTACTGACCTGTCACATAGACGTTTCCAATTTACAACCTCCAAGTGTGTTTCGGCAGTGGTAAGTGGATAATCTCCAGCGTATACATGGGAAACAGAGTGACAACAGGATAAACAGCTTGTCCATTGCTGGCGGAGTGGCAGCAGACAGTAAACACTTCATTGTGTAGGATTTGGCTTTCCAGACTCTTAAAACACAAATTCTGTTGTCTCTTACATCCATACTTTCTTTTCCAGAAAGACCTGGGGTTATCATCTGTGTAACAAATAAAATGTTACCCAAGATATGGATTCACAGGGCCCAGATTTCAGGTTCTTATTCTAACAGGATACCCAGGGTCTATGAGGCACCACTGCAATTGCCAGATATCCTTTATAATACGGGATTTTTCTGCATTATGCAATCTGATCCTCTGTCCTGTAAGGAAAGCTCAGGGACACAACTGTGTGCTGCCATGGCTATCAACTGCTTTTCCAACTGCCTGGCATCCAGCAGCTGGCTGCTCTGCAATTGCAAATGCATCACTTGTTTGCAGCAGTCCCAGCACTGGATTCTCCAGCCTGTTGTGCTTGAGGCATGTGCATATACCAGGTGACTCGCCATTGTAGGCGCAGTCACCCAACACACTCAGAACAACCTGGGCAATTTACTTTGAGATGTGTCTCTTCAAAGTCTTTACAATTGTTTTGGTTTAACCCAGATACCAACATCCTTCAAAGCAAAATCTGACTTTGTAATTTTACAGTAGGAGTGGACCTCTAGAGCTATCAAGTGATTGCTTTCAAACATGGCTGCTTGGGTTAACAGCAAAACCTTGCCTGATAGGTCTCTGTTCTTAAAGAACAGCCCTGCACTGCTCATATGGTTTAGTGTTATTTCAAATTGTTTTGACTTGTGTGGCACCTGTTGCTGTGATCTCTGCAGTGGATGGGTTGGTTAGTACAAGCCACTTGGAAACAGTCTTAAATGTAGATGGGCAAAATCAAGAAATTAGCCATGGTGAGGAAAGTATTGATAGCCAGCTGCACTCTTCTAGATTAACCCTGTCACCTCACAGCCAAAGCACGTTTCTCAGTGCACAAATCTATCAGGGTACTCCTTTTACTACCACCCTTAAAAATGATGCAGGATTATTTCCCAAGCTGCGTGCAGAAGAGGGTAACATCCAGAGCCTGTATAAAACTGTTTTATAAAGACCTTATGCCAACAATTTTCAATACCAATGCCCTAAAAGGGAGGGGAGAGAATCATCTTCTACCTGATATTCTGCTGAGACAGATAGGACAGATGACATCACTACAGATACTATCCTTCACATTTTCTGCAACAGGCTCTTCTACACTGTGGCCTGTTTGAAATGTCTAACCTGTAGCACCAAGCACCACCAAGCCACACAAATGTGGACTTGAACGTGGAGTTCAAGCCATAGCTTCCAGAGCAGTATGTTTGTGTGGGTTCTCAGAGCAGGTGTGAAACAGCCTAGGTTGCAAGGAAAGCATCATAATCTATATAGGACCCTGTGAATTTCAGCACAATACCTGAAATACTGATGGGGTTGCGGCAAAACAGGCAGCACCACTGCTGTTCTCCCACGTCTTTCAGTGGAGAAGCCATGTAGGAGGAGGCTGTCTAAGTTGTTCTTATGGCTGATTTATTTGCAAATGCAGGTGAATGCTGGAGAAGGTATGAGTTTAACTCTCCCCTGATTGATCATTTCACAGAAAAAACGTGAGCCTTTGCAGTTAAAAACTGCAGCATAGACATATTTCTCCCCTTACTCTTTCAGATACACCAAGTTCAGCCTTCCCCTCCCTTTTCTTTCAAGCAGTACATTGGTGAGAAGGGAGGCTCAACCACACTGTCCTCGCAAAGCACATCCAGACTGAGGGAGCAAGAGGGATTAGACAGACAGGCTGCTCCTTTCACCCACTTAGCAACTCGAAATGAAATGCTGCTACTTGCATGTTTCTGATGGGCAGCTGCAGGGGACACTCCAGCATATCTAGGCGGGGCACAGCTCTGCACAGGGTCCCCCACAAAGGTGAGCCAGTGTCCTGGGACAGAGGTTTTAATTTTAGTTAGATTGGCATAAGTACCTGATTTGGTACATGAATGGCATCTCAGCAGTGCAAATATATTGTTTTAAACCTGAAGCACTTTCATGGAATTAGTCCAGATCCACACTTGTGTAATTGCTAGTGCGGTTTTGCCCCCCATGGCTAAACACATGCCTGCAACTGCAGCAAATGTGTACCTACAGTCTTGGCAAATCACTTACTGAGTGAGAGGTTAGAAAATGTTGTTGGCATACCATTAAAGGGAGACAAATAAAAGGAAAAGGCATTTAAGAGTGAGCAAATGACAATAGCCAATACACATCCTGTCTTCAGACCTTATTGGGGTTCTTAAACCTGAACTTGTCAGCCAATGATCTACGGGTTTGCTGGATGCCAGATGTTAGTGTTTCAGGAAGGGGGGTAAAGAATGCACTTAACATTGATAAAAATATAATAAGTAACTGTTGGACTTACCACAGGTCATAGAAAGCCATACTGTGTTTAAAAGACCAAGGAGAAAGGAAGTAGTATTATGGATGTTTGCAGTTTTTGAGCTGTAGCAAATAAGAACCTGTAACAGCAAAGAGGTGTCCTCAGGATACCACCATGAGTGGGAAAGAAAAACAGCATGGAGACGATAGAAAAACTATTCCAAAACCCTTTCCCATCTGTCTCTAAGGGACTCTTGAGTTGCATGTCTCAGGGCCTGTGCTAGCCTTACATTACAGAGCCCATAGAGTGTACTTTTAGAGTCATACAGGTTCTTTGCCCAAACTGATGTCACAGTGAGGCAAAGGCCTAGTCTGACTCCACGACTGGAACTGATTCCTTCAATGCTATCATTTTCTACTATATCTGTCTTTCTGGAGAGACTATGAAGTACATACACTCTATCTCATCAAACTGGCAAGTCTCAAGCTGTTTCTGGGTGATAATCACATCTACAGAGGCCGTAGGCATGACTGGAAGCCTGCTCTGAAAATATAATTGGGATTTGCCTGTTGATGTAACTTTTTTTTTTTTTTAATTTGGTTCCAGTAGTGGGATATAGAGCACTATCCAAGACTCTAAACTTTTACAGCTCTGAGAAGACTTAGCCTCAGTGCCAAAGGGCTGATGGACCAGCATGTAAAATTTTGTATAGTCCCACTTTGGAGGCAGCTGAAGACAGTATTTTCCTCCAGCATTTCTCTCTAACTGTGCTCAAAGTACCTATGTGCTGTGGCAAACAAACAAAAGCAAAAAGCAAAAAGCAAAAAGCAAAAAGCAAAAAAAAAAAAAAAAAAANAAAAAAAAAAAAAAAAAAAGTCCAAGTCACCTGCCATTGAATCATTTATCTCTGAGATCCAAACAGTATTTCTGCTTGATGTAGGCATGAAACAGCTGAGGTCAGCATCCTATCAAGTCACACAGCATTGCACTCAGTTACCTAATGTAGTCATGCCTCACTATTGCTTTAATTTAAAACACAGTTACCTCACAACAGTAATCAGCACTTGTTTCAGAGTTCAGTACAGGAGATACTCAACCTTGACCCATATCTAACATGGAGATGGGTTTTTATTGTTTAGTTGGACAATGATTTAGGATTGTCTTCTTGTAAGTGCTTCTACTGAGCTCAGCATAGCGACTAATAGTGTTTCCCCAGCACTTTACAGTTGCTAACATACATACTCTGTGGAGGAGTATACACTCCTGGTATTCCCATCCTGTAGGTGAGCACCTAAGAAACAAAGGAGCTGAGTGACATGCCCAAGGACATGCTAG
The DNA here is from genome assembly GCA_013399055.1 of Ramphastos sulfuratus. Taxonomy (NCBI): domain Eukaryota; kingdom Metazoa; phylum Chordata; class Aves; order Piciformes; family Ramphastidae; genus Ramphastos; species Ramphastos sulfuratus. The sequence continues at coordinate 177,311 of WBNM01030730.1, forward strand.
GAATCTGTCAGAGAACTGAACTCTGGTTTCCTAAAAAGTGATCCCTACAAAACTGTTAGTTCCTCAGGGCTTTGCTCTGTGACCAGGGTCTGTAAGTGCTTCTACAAAATAAATACGTTTTCCTTATTATTAAATTCAGAAGACCTAAAGGTGATTTGATTAAATCATATAAGTGCTTTTATCATGAGAACACAGCAGGGTTTAAAGGGCTTTTTAATCTAGTGGAAAAAGACATATTACAAGAACCAATGGCTGGAATTTAAAACCAGAAAATCCAAATTAGAAACAAGATGCAGAACTGAGGGTTTTCTAACTCTAAGGATGATTAAATACTGGAAGGACTATCCAGGAATTATTTCCCTTTTGATTTCTTCACATCAAGAGTAGATGTCTCTACAGAAGATCCAATTTTGTCGATCACAAGTTACTGGACTCAATACCTGGGTAACTGGATGAAATGTCTGGTCTTTGCTAAGCAGGAGGTCGGATTAGATTGTGTAATCGTCCTTTGCAATCTTAAATTCTATGAATCTATGAATAGTAATGACCATCATTGTATGTTACAGTTTGTAGAACAGCAAAGGGCATGCTTCAGCATTGCTGGAAGACAGAATAAAGCAGCACATTACAACAACAACAAAAAAAAAAAAAAAAAAGGAAGCACTTTGCTCTGGAACTAAACATGTACCTGGTAATTACATAAAATTCATCCCCGTGTTTCAAAATCTTTCCCCCAAACAATATTTTAATTAGGTTTCAGTTATAGGTGGGGGTGGTGGAAATTCATTAATCAAATAGGTACCATTGCATGCAGAACAGTATTGCAAACATTTCTGCATAATGTTTAGATGCCTCATTGGTACAGAAATAGCTGCTGATTTGCAGGAGTCATACACGGGAAATCTGTAAAGGAGGGGGCTCTTCTATAAAAGCTTTTATAGGCCTGAGTCTGGGATCCCTCTATTATATTTGAGTAGCTATAAAAACTTTTGTGCTAGATCATAACATTCTGTAGTTGTGAATGCAACAGATTTTACAGAAAATCTGTTTTAGGAATTTCTTGGGGAGTCTTTCAAATAAAGACATTGGCACCGCTTTGTGCTTCTTTGCCTATAAAGCAAAATTCTGTTACTGACACGCCACAGCCTTCATCTTGAACTTCCACATCCACTTAAAGACCACCCAGAAATCAGGACATGTGTGTCCTCCCTTGGGGTTGCAAATGTGATATTTGTTTGTTGTGCAGAGGTCTGAATAAAATTCATGGAAAGGGATCTGCGAGGCTGCCTGTTTGCATATTTGCCTAACACTCATCTCCACATCATAGCATTTGAGCATCTCACAGTCTCTAACAGATTTAGCTTCCCACCACTTCTGAGATATCAAGAAGTGTAATTCCCACATTACAGTTAGGAAACTGAGATATGGGACACATGACGAGATTTTCCTAACATCAAACAAGATGTTTGAGGCACAGGAGGAACTGAACAAAGGTCTTGATATTCTGTAGAGGTCTGTCTGGTATTCTAGATTTTCTTCCCCCTTCTGCATTTGGCTGGCATGCAAATGATAGATAGAAAAGTGACAGAAAGAAGCGAGCTACACAAGCAAACATTCCCTACAAAGCAGTGCCTTTTTGATGGGGGGGGGGAAGGTAAGGGGATATTGTGCTTCATGAACTTCTGAATTTTTCTACCAGCAGCTTTTTAAAGAATTTCAGTCATTGATTTTGTGTGTGAATTTTGGAAGGAAACACACAGACAGACAGACACATGCATACAGAAGTCCTTCTCTTGGAACAAAAGCTAAAACTATAAAAGCAAGAAAATGTGGAAAGCAGGCCCGCAGCAGTGTGGTTTGATATTCTGTCTTTAAATCATTCTGGCACTTGTTTTTTTCCCCTCGAGGTGGAAGTGGTAAGCATCAAGGCAGAACTGCAGTGGCCCTAAATCAGATCATGCTTCTTTTTCGGGGTTTACAAAGCAGACTCATTGCATTCCCAAACAGAGGTCTTGGTGGTTCTTCTACAGTGGTATGAAGACAGTTTCTGCACACAGCTGTTCCCTACACACAAGCCAGCTTGCTCCCTTTCTCACCATGCATATTTTAGTACCATTGACATAGTCTGGTATGACCGTTGTCTTCTTTCCTGGCCACATACAGGTGGTCCTTTAACACCTATTGTTCAAATCTATTGTGCTGCTTATTCTGGAGAAGTGAAATCTGCACAATCTTCCTGATTTTATGATATAAACTAAACTTTGTGAATTCTTTGCTATTTTAAGAGACTTTTTCTTTCTCTCTTTTTCCCTCTGAACATGTATCCTTTCCCTCTGTATCCTACCTCCCATCACTCATCTTTCCTTCCCTTTTTTACCTGCCCTACTGAGCTCTTTAAACCAAAGATGAGATGACAGTTCTGTCTTTCCCTGAATTTCCTGGAACTTTCCCTCAGTTTCCCTGATTCTGTGAAGCCAAATTCTCTCTCATTTTTTCTTTCTCCTCTCCAACATCCATCTCTCCATTTCTCTCTGTTCCCATATCTGAAATACTCCTTTAAAGCAAGAGCCTCTGTCTTCTTGTGTCATTTTGATCTTCCCAGTGGTACCGATCAGGCTATTCCAAAATGACAGAAAAATATCTCTGGCCTGTTAAACTCAGTTAGTGTTACAGCTAAAGCAGGCAGCTACAGCAAACACTGAAAAATCAAAAAGGGTATGTTTAAGGGACATCCTACTTCCAAGCTAAAGGATGGTGAATCACAGTATGTGCAAGTCATTGGGCAGCAAAAACATAATGTCATGATGTCATGTTTTAACATTCCATGGAGAATAATGAAAACTAGTCAGATCACCTCTGAAGCACCCCTAATAAGGTGGACTAAACAAGAAGCCCACAAAGCAGTGCTTCCCAGCAGATTTCTTCCCCAAGGAGGCACTGAACATTATTACAATTGGAGGAGATGCACTGCACATCTCAAGCGCAATTGCATCCATCTCCCAAGGTTAATTCCTCTATGAGCTGTGGGTGGCTGTGGCATTTTTCCAGAAGACAGACATCTGCCACAGCTCCCTGAATTATGGCCAAGGTAGCTCATGATTCACGCATGTCCACAGGCTTAATGTAGCAACCGTTTGTCAGGGTTCAAGTGTGTAGTGTGGCAAAAAGACCAGCGAGAACAGCAGTGAGTGGGTCAGGACCTTCCATGTCTGTAGGTGCATGGAAGTCATAAAAGTGGCACAAAAAGATAAAACCCAATAAAGGTTATCAACACGCAATTGTGAATGCATTCCATATTTAACCGTCCCAGCCACTCCTCTTGGTCCCTGAACACATTTCACATTTCACCTTTCACTTGCTGCTGCTGCAGGTGTAGCACTCAGGAAGTGATATGCACTGAAAAAGGAGCACAGCCTAATCGCACCTTCCCTCCACACTGCTCACACCACCCACAAACATGCTGTAACAGTCAATGCATCAAACTGACAAGGGTGCCTGCATGCTGGACATGGGCAAAATTAAGTAATGGTGCTAGCAATGAAAGTAAAGGTCACAGCCATGAAAAAAATTGAAACAGCAAATAAACATTCAGCTGAGAATGTATTTACTACTTCCCTCTAGACAGAGGATTGTTTTCTTTGTTGATATCTCCCATCTTGCCAAAATGGCTCCTGCCACTTCCCAGCAGAGGTAACCACTTATTTTGTATAGGTGTTGAAGTCCACCACATTCAGTTTAGTGAAGGCTGTAGGATTTCTGTTCTGGTGACAACTGTGTTTGCAGAATCCAGACACTCTGCCTGTGCCATGTGCCAAACCATTCCTGCAATGGGGCAGCAATATCCTGTCCTACCTGGGGTTCAGCAAAGCAGAGTGGAGCATTCAGTGTAATTGTATTTTTGCTTCCAAACTGACCTAATTTCCCTTTGGCTTTAGTGCAATAGAGGGGAGAAAACCAAGATTTGAAAAAAAAAAAGTAAGGATCTCAATTTCCATTCTGTTCTCAATCCTGCAGAGAAGGAACTGGAAGAGATACCCTAGATGTTCACAGAGTAGGATTAGTCTCTGGCAGTGTTGTTTTAGAAAGAAAGGGTGCAGCAGTTCTGCTGTGATATTTTCTCTGTGGTAGGTTATGAGAGATAGTAGGTCTAATGGTTAAGCTAACAGTATCAGGAGACCTTATTTCTAGCCCTAATTATATGAGAAATTATCTGTGTTTCCTTAGGCAAATCCCTTGGTTACACAGTGCCACAATTTTCTAGTCAGTGAAATGTTTAGACACCTCCAAAGCAGTAAGATGCACAGATGGAAAACCTTACTGTCATCACACGGCACGATTCACTCACAAGAATTCATGCAAGTGAAACTTCTGACCAAAGCTGATGGCTAAAGTTTGCAATGCTTTATTGCATTCTGAATTGTTCTTTATTAGCTCAACAACAGTATCTGGGAAGACTCTATTTTATAAGCCCCGTGATACTTTTTGTTGGTATTGGCTTACAGTTTCTCAAGTCTGTCTAAGTTTGTAACTATGTTTAGAGCAAAATGAAAATCAATAAGGAGGGCTTTTTGAAAGTAAGGCAGTATTACATGCTTAGCCAGAAGGGCAAGGAATGCTGTGCATCTGTACTGCTTTTAAAGAGACCTGACAATAAGGTCTCATCTTTGGCATAGAAATGGAGCTGTTCCACAGGAGCTTTGTTTGGACAACATGCAGTGTGAATCGGTTTCGCCGATCAACCCTCACTCCAGGTCTGTTTGCTCACTCTGGCTACCAGCATACTGCTGCAAAGAAAGGAAGTATCCAGATATCAACATGATTCAGGGGCCTGGGAGACCGCAAGGGAGAAAAAGGGTATTTTCCGAATCAGTTCCCCATGAAATCACTGAAACCAGCGTTGTCCTGGGGGATAATAGAATGGATCATTAGGTGCCTTAAAAAGTTCACATTGGATTTTTAAGCCACCCTGCAAGATGAAAAATCAGTAGTTTAGGCAAATAAATAATAGTCAGTGAATCCTCTTCAAGCTGTGAACACAGAGGCAAAAGGGTTGTAAGAAGAAAGAGATTCCATTCTTCACAAATGATACCATTTTAAAATCCCCTCTCCCTTCCAGCTCAAATCCCTCTTTCTCTTCCCTGGTGATTTAATCACATAAGACACTGTAAATCAAATTGCTTCCTTTTCTTTTCCAGTGAGAGTTAGTTCTTAATTAGGCTATTGGGCAAAACTGAAATGCATCCTATTAATAATTTGGGATACCCTTTGTGTTAATGGAAAGGTTAAAACATATCTTTTGAGCATTTCAGGAGTGTGATTCTGGTCTCACAGGCAGATGCTTTGCCTATTTCTGAACTCAGTGGAATTCATTCTGATTTATGTGAACATATATGAGAGAGTAACCAGGGCCACAGTATTTAATTTTCCTATTTCAAGCTTCTATTCAGATAAGTGTGTACATAGGACTGAATGCCAAGGTGAGTGACCAGATCATCTGGGCTCACTTATTTTCATTCTGTTCTTCCCATATGTGCATCACAGGATAAAATCTGACTTCCGTATGGAGGTGAGGCAAATCTCACAGCTGACAGGAGGATTCAGCATACATATGGAGGTATTTGGACATCCTCCTGAGATACTGCTCCATCATGCTAAACAGGCATTGCTTCACGACATCACAAATTAACGTCATCATGCCATGATGGCACAAGTGATCTGACAACATTACATCGTCTTGTGATAGCACCTCCTCACAAGAAGAAACTACTTTACTCATGCACTCAGGTCACCAGCCAAAGGAATGGAGCCTGCTGCAGCTTCTAGTTGACATCATGACCGTTGGCTGGCATAGCAATGCACGATCTTGGATGGAACTCCTGGCACATATGTAAGGCAGATGTGGAGCTGATGGGGGCTGACTCGGTCTGACAAAGCCAGTATCTGAGTGGAACATCTCCCAGGTTGGCCTGGGATAATGATAATATATGTCTTCATTTTGCGGCTGATGAAATCAGTGCACAGTTATTGTTGGCATTCAGAAATACAACCTACGAGTTCTGGTGCCTCTAGACAATGCTGACTAATATTTGCTGCTAAGCTTATTCTTTTCTGGGAGATATTTACCAAGACTCATATAAGCCTCAGTTATGAAAACTTCTTCCCAGTCAGGATTTTTCACAGGATGATTGAAGATGTCCAAGGGAAAAGTTTAAACTTTGCAGACTTCTGTCACAGCCCAGATCTAGATTATTTAGTCTCTTATATCCTGTTTTGAGTCAATTGCTGCAATTTAGGATAGATCTTTGGAATGAAAAATAAAACCCTGTCGAAGATACTATACTACTACAAAGTCCCAATGCAAAGCATACCTAACATTTATGCTCAGAAGCAGGTCATTTTCCACTGCTGTTTTTCATGTGAGCAGTATAAAGCAAAATGGAAATGATTCCTGCACTAGCTAGTGTGACTCGGCTTATAACATCAAACAGGAACCCAGAGAACAAAACATTAGTTTCATGGTAGCTCCAGTAAACAACATTAGACTGGCTGAGAGCTGTAACTGGGTTCCAGGCAAAGCAAGGTTTTTGCTAAATAACATCAACACAGTAACTAAAATGTGAATAACTAAATCATACACTGTGCAAACTGAACCACCAAATGAAACTAAAGCGCTGAATTATTTGAATGTTCTTCAAACCCAATTTAAGTTTCACCCGCTACTGAGACCTCCATTTACTGGCATCATAACTAATAATGGGATCGCTGCTGAAATGTCAGGTTTAGTGAGAAGCCCATTAAAAGAAGGAGGAAAAAAGAGACATCATACAAGAAAACCAGCCGTTTACAACATGGCATATAAGCTCCTTGCATAGAAATACAAAATAGCTGGAAATAAAAGCCAGGCAATAAACTGTCCTTTTCCCAACATATTCAGTAATCACATCCATCCAGAGCTTCACACAGGAAGCCCTGAATATAAATATTCTACAGCAGATGCTGCATTGGCATTAAAGTTCCCTGTTGGGGGACTGGATGATTCAAAGGGTAGTAGAAAATCTGTATGCCTTTAAGATACTGGTCTGAAACCAGCCCAGGTTAATTTTGGTATGAAAGTCATTTCCATCTGAGAGGATTTTTTAGCCAGCTGGAAATGAATTGGAGGTCTACTATGTTCCAGTCTCAGTTGGCAGCTCTACAGAGAAGTTGATATATCGGGGACACTGATCTGTTCCTAAATCCTACCAAGGTTTGTGGCTTGTGTAAGTGTGGAGCTGTTTAGGAGGCAGACATTCCTGTTCAGTGCTGTGCATGTATGCTCTTACTCCAAATTAAAGGTTATGGAGACTGAACAAATCCCTGCATGTCAGCTGAGTTGTGTGCACATTCTTATCCTCTGCCCCCAGCTGCAAGGTAAAATACACTAGCATAAGCCACCAGCAAGAGAAAAGCTGGTGCCACATACTCGAGTGGCACATGAGTGTTTGCACATACCCTCTTACTCAGGGCAAATTGCCCCTTTTGCTGTCTATGTCAAAGTTTGCTCTGTTATTTAACCAATATAATTATGAAAGGCTGCATAGAGGCCTGAGATTAGGCTTCACAAAGTCATGGCTGAATATGTTTTCTTCTTTCCTTGCTCTGCTCCAGTTCCTGCCAACAAGGATCCCAAAGCCCCAGAGAGTGCTAGAACACTCCATGTTTTCTCTAAACACTGTCAGCTGTGTGATCTTGGGATTTTCAAGTGCTTCATTTCCCATTTTCCCATGTTACCTCCCTTCAACCATTTTCTAGTTCATTCCCTTGATATATTTTGTGTTTTTTGAAGGAATTGTCTAACAGATTCTTTGAAGCTAACAGCATTTCTGATGTGTCATAAAAATCATGGTTACTCTACGTGTAGCCTTGTAGTCCCTGGGGAGCTGGGAAACTCTGTTGAGGGTCTTTGCAAGTGATCTCTCCCTGAAAGAACCTGGTGGCTGCAAGAATGACCTCCTAATTGCTCACCTCCATTTCAACACATGGGACCTTCTTATGCATCTTGAGCAGATGTAGTCCAGCCCTTTGACAGGAGATTTTTATCAATGGCTTTCAAATGTCTAAACAGATAGAAATGTCATGCACATTTATTTACCAGTTCTTACTGACCTCACCACAGAGAGTAATTACGTTAGTTTGCTATGAGCTGTTTTATGTACAGTTCTCTTGATCTTCTTTTATTTAGAAATCTTGCTATTTCAGCCTGTTCCATCAAACTGACTTTTATAATAGGCTCCACAGGGCTCAACTCTCCTCTCACAGGAGAGTAAGTCAGTAATGTTTGTATACAGAGAATGATGCCACCGTGGTTTGAAGCCCTGATTCTAATGATTACAAGTCAGTCCTCGTAATTTTGGAGCTAAACTGAGTGATGGTCAAGTGGCTGGCAACTTTTTTAAGCTGGGTTAACATGAAATATCTTCTAAGGCAAACAAACTGCTAGCAACACAAAATGTTACATTCACACTGGCTGGTCTGCTGTCCTCTGTCTACTTTGTCCCTAAACTATGCCACATTGCACACGATATGCTTATTAGCACAGTTAGGAGCCATTAGAGAGAACTAGCAGAAGTGTTGTTAAAAGCCTGATGATGAAAACCAATTCTGGTGCCACTCAAGAAATGCAAATATTATGTTGTAAATGGCATAAAAAGACTGGACTTATGCCTATTACTGAAACTGCAGAAAGGAAGAATTTGGTGTCAGCATCCAGCAAGTTGGGAGCTTCCTTACCCCACAGGAATGCAAATTATTTGAACCTGGTAATTTATTAGGTCCACATTTTTTAAACACAGTCAGCATGAACCTGATTTCTCTGCTTGTAAACTCATCAGGGCAAGGACGGCCTGCAGAGCAGAGTTCAGGGTATCCTGATCCCAACTGGTGCTGCTGAACAGCAATAATGCAAAGCCAGTGACACCTTCATCCATTGTGCATGCTTGGAGCTGGTTATTTAGTCATCATCACCATACGCCTTAAGACAACAGATTGATCTTTCTTGCACCAATAAACTTCCCACAGATTCCCTCCAAAGAGCTATGACCTCTTTATATGTCTTCTCAGTTCCATGTTCCTGTCAATTAACGATACTTTCACAATTCTCAAATTCTGAATGGCCAATGAGCACTGCTCTGCTGTAGCTGTCCAAGGAGCAATGCTGGAGAAGAAGGAAGAGAGTTGATTAAAGCTGGGAGGCGATGTTGAAAAAAGTCCAACTGCCTCTCAGTAAACATTGGCTATCTGGATATAACTCGGCAGGCTGAGGTCAAAGTACGAAGCCCACAGCAGTGTTGTCTCTGAGGAATGAAGACATCTCTGTGAACTGTACATAGCCCACAGGTAACAGTTGGCCTGGGTCTGCGAATTAATTCAGATCAATCAGTTCCTGATCAAATTCCACTCAAACAGGAATTAATAGGACTTCTCATTACTGTTCACTCTTTTTTGAGTTACTGCAAAATTATTTGCTCTTTGGCAACTATTGTACTAGTTTGTCACAGGCTTTCTACAGGATGATGGTCTTTGGGGAGGCAATCCTTAGGAAATTGGCAATGGGACAAACCTTGTCAGGAAGAGTTGGGGAAATCTGGAGTACTGTAAGAGGATACAGACCGCAGCCTGGGATGTAGGAGTCTGAGGAACATGTGCACAAAAAGAATGGCATGAGAGAGATCTTGGCTGGAGTGCTACCTTCGTGTCCTTCTGGACCACCTCTTGACACAGTTAGAAACTGCTGTAGTGATGGTTAACATGCATCAGCTTTGGGGTTCAAACCTCTCCAGTTTTGGCTGCCCTCAGGGGAACACTGGCCTAAGAAAACCCTTGCAGGAGAGTCCTCAGAGCACCTCCACATGCACGCAGAGCTCCCTGCATCCAGATCATTTGATTACCAAAGGAAAGTCTGATGTGCCAAAACCCTCACAGTGCCTTGGGTGTTGTTATGTCCAGTAACTTAGGCCTCTTTATTACCTCATTTAAAGGGATTTCAACATATTTGTTTCATGCACAAACAGTGGTGCTGATTTTTGTTATATTTTGTGAGATGTCTAGAGATTCTGTTAGGGAAAAAAAGGAATTCACAGTATCACAGTATCACAGTATAGCAAGGTTGGAAGAGACCTCAAAGATCATCAAGTCCAACCCACTACCACAGACCTCAATTCCCTTGTCTTTAGGATTCCCATGCAGCCACATGAACCGGACAGTTTCAGAACTTTGATATTTTTAGTCCAAGCAGGTAAAAATCAGATCTCTACCACTATTTGATTACATAATTTGATTCAGCTTCTTGTTATACCCCTAAGGAACGTAAATATTGTTATGCCATCTTCGCTGTTGTAGAAACTCAAGAAAATTCCTATTGTAAAGTCACTGAATCTTGGAAAGTAAGACTGGAAGAGACCTTGAAAGAGCATCTAGCACTCTCTCTGCCCCCAAAGCAAATATAGTTATGTCTAAGCCTAATCCTCTCCTCTACAGTCTCTAGCTCTATTTAGTGGGACTTATTTAGTGATAGCTTCAAGATGGTAGCTCTGGACTGCAGTTCCCTTATATAGAAGAAGCCAATCTCTATAATCAGCTGGCAATTTTGACATGCATAATATCTGCTATAAAGATGTTCAGTTGCTAATAGGATCCACATTACCCAACTGCTAATGCTCTGACCTAACCCTAGACTATGCTTTATCCCTTTAGTTTTTATAAGAGTTTCTCTTCTTAGCAAATGCTCTTTTCTTTTATTCTCCATGGCAATGCAGGAGCATTAGCCTGTCACTTCTGTGTGCAGTCCTGGCACTGGGGAGGAGACTGTGCCTCTTTCTAGAGAGAACCAATGTGAATGTCCCTCAGTGCCTGCCTTTCCATTCTGCCCACAGACTACTGCAATTACATTTCAAGTTGTAACTTGAAGCAAAAAGAAACAGGCAAATAAAGAGACAGCAATACTAAAACCTTGTATAAGCAATGCTAATTGTGTAAAAGAAATTATTTTAAAGTGGGTTGCTCCACCTCAGAGATGAGTGAAAACACCTGGATATTTCTGTCCACTCTCACCAGACCCACCTGCCAACACTTACAAGAAAACTGTTCTGCTTGGCTGTGTGTGTGTGTGACAGTGTTTTGTGCCCTGTATGTTGTAGTTTGGTCTGCAGTAATCAGAATTCACATCCAAAGCTTCTCTTTGATCTGGGATCCTTACAGGCATTTTCTACAGGAAATTAAGGAAAGCACACAGGCAGAAATGGTCCTTGTGCAGTTTGAGTCTGTCCCTCTAATTTTATACAAGCAGCACTTGCACAGTTTATGTTATTTATACCCATTCAGTGGACGCTCTAAAGTGTAAAGCCCACATCTCACTGAAGCAGTATAAAGCTGGTTTTGACTTCAGTAAAACAAAACAAAACGAAAAATCAACTCCCAAGTATCACTGGCCTGGTGGCCTCTATTCTCCTGCTGACAGCCTGCTTTGAATTCAGTCCTCGTTTCTTCATCCCTAAGAAAAGGAGGCTTCGGAGTGCTCGGGAATCTGGCCCAGTAGTTGCAACAGTAGCTTGAGACACACAAAAGCTAGAATCTATGCTTTGCTTTGCTATTATCTTCTCTGTGGCGCTCACTTCCCCTGGAACCGTTTCAGCTATACCCTATTTTTTGTCTGGTCACCAAGGCTCTAATGTAGTAGTCCTAATAAAAGCAACACAGTAGGTGCAGGAACTGCAGGCTCATCTTTGCTCAGCAGTGCAATAGCTTTTTGGAAGCAAGCAGAGGTGCAAAATATAGCTAACTACCTATCCTATCAAAATCAGCAGGAGAAGGCAAAGCTATAGTGTCATCCTACTTAACGTGGATGAGTCCTGGTGCAATACTCCTCTGTAGCAGCTTGATCCATACTGCTATCTTTGTCTTAGAAAACTCAAGAAGCTGAAAACATTGACACCAGCTGGTTAGTCCAGGATGCAGTGAGTCTGTTTCAGGGCTGGTCTAGAAGAGATTTCTCAGAACCTGGTCCTTTGGTCAGAACACGTCTTTATTCCTGTCCCTCCACCACAAAATACCAAGATAAACAATAACCTTCCACTCACAGATAGAACAATTAGAAACATTATCTGGAAGAAATTAATTAATATCTGTCTGTTCAATAAGAAGGGATTGAAAATATAGATATTTTTGAGGATTTTGGATAGGACTGCCCAAGGATGCCATTCAATCTGCCTGTGTCATGGTGCTTATTGTCTTTGTTCTTTGGTCAGTTGGTTTGTTTTTTTCCTCCACCATTTGCCTGTTATTCAACCTATCTTCTATTTTTCTCCTCAGTTTAAATTATTTTGTTTATTTAATGCCCTGTAATCTTTATATTTCATTCTTCTGAAAAAAAATGTGGTTCACCTAAATAAAATGTAAATGTGCTCTACTGCTAGCAATGCCTACAGTTAAACTGTCTAGCTCTTTCTCACGTCCAACACTGTGAATACCCTTTTGCCACCTCCAGGAAAAAATGTAGTAACATAATAGGAAGGAGCAGAGTTAGAGTGGAGAGCTAAAAAGGCACAAAGAGGATGGCGGAAAGATCCCCAGGACTGGCTGGGAGTACATGGGGACAAAGTCAGGTTGTGAGACAAGTAAATGGCAGGAGATCAGGTGTGTAGGACCAAAAGAAGGCTCTGAAGGAAAGAGAGCCAGGGTGACTACAAATTATAAGGAAACTTGGAAAAGTGAGTTGGAACTGATGGGATTTTGCTTGGAAATTTGATGGAATGAGTGAAAAAAGAGATCAGGAGAAACGCTGGGAGAGAGTGGAGAGCTCAAAAGGAGAGAGAACTGACCAAGAGTGAGGGAGCTCCGTTACAGACCTGGGAGTGAATGCATCCCTTCTTCATCATCTATTGTCAGCCAGGATTGTGGAATTTCCTGCCAGTATGCATTTGCTTATTTCTTTATTCTTCATCCTTTAATGTCAGGATCATATGACATGTAGCAGTATAACAATGCACCCTGTTAACTCCAGTGATAGAAGTCTGTGCTACAGATCTGAAAAAAGGCAATGTTAAACTCTTGATGCAAGAACTGCTACAAGCCTTGCTCCACCTTGGATCTAAACATCAAAATCTCGCTGACTGGGGAAAACTGTCTCTTTGCTCTGATGAATAGAATTACACTATAAAAGATTTTAAAGACTATTAATTTTGCAACACCGGTGATCATGAAGACGTGTGACAACCAGGTCCTAAAGATCAAAAAAGGGGAAAAGTTTGTTCCACAGACTTTGCAGCTAGGACTTGAATGTATGCACATCCTTAAAAGGAGAGACAGAAGGCATGGGTGCTATTCTTTGGTCTGTCAGAAGAACAGTATGACCTTAGGCAATCTATTAACCTCTCCACACCAAAATTTCCCCACCTGTGTACAAGAATGAGGATGATATATTTTGTACTTGACAGGTTTGTGGATCACTAAGACCTATGAGAAACACCCAAGGGTAGCTCACATTAACTAGCTAGTCCTGCATCTCTAGGCAAGAGAGCTGCTGTTGCCATTTTATGGGCCACCCAATGCAGTCAGAATTATAGTCAGAAGTCAGCTCCTCTGGTCCATTAATATACACCCTGGCATCTCTCAATGCTGCATTCAAGAACTGATCTGCCTCCAGTCTCAGCTAATTGGAAAAGTTTTTTTTTTCCCTCTCTCTGTTACGTGTATTTCCAAAGTTAAATCTTGAGTGATAGACAGTGCTGTCACAGCAGCATTAAGTGTTTAGAGAGTGATTATTCTTGAAAGACTTTCATTTTTCAAACTTCTACTTTCAGAAAAAGCCGTGGAAATAAATGAGAACACCGAGGGCTAAACAACACTTTGAGCGTTACAACAGTGATCTCCAGAAAGGGGATGCAATAGCTCAAGGCCTTGCCCATTGCCTTTACAATTACATGAATCTGCAGGTTTCCTCATATCACTGTTGGTATTTAGGGGCCTGCATCATGTAAAATCCTATTCATAACAGTCAGTGTGCTCCTAAGAGGGGTCACTTTCTAAACATCAATATACATTTTGCAGCCTTTCTATTTAATAAAAAAAGGGGACAGCTTCAATTAGTGAGGAATATTCCATATAAATTAGATCATTTGAAAAGTTCCAGCAATATTAAAAGATATTTTTAGTAAATGAACAACTGTCACTTTGGCAACATTTGTAGCCTTTTACTCTTTTTTTTTTTTTTTTTTTTTTCCCCCCCCAATTTTGATACCTGGTCACTTATCCTGTATGAGTCAAATGCACACTCATAATTTCTCACTACATCTAACAGAACCTATGCCTGCTGAGAAGATGAATAAGAAATGTTCAGTATTTATGATCCCACTGCCAGCTACATGGAAGCTGAAACTTGCCCCATACAGCCTGTACATTGTTGATCCATGGATTAATGGAAATGGAAGCGACTTGGGGCAAGGGCAGAGAAGGGCCCAGTTTTGAACAGCAATTCTCCTCACTGTCATGCCAGAGGAAATCAGAACCTTGTGCCCAGATTGTAAGCACTGAACAGTCAGCCTTAATGATGTGCCTACCAAGATCAATGTCCTAGCTGTTAGGAGATTAAATCCCCAACCTTGCTATCAGTAGAGGTGGAAGAGCAGGTCCTTTCCTATCAGCACAGCTTTGACGTATCTTTCCCTCCTCTTCCATTCTCCTGGCCTCCCATCAGCACCAGGACCTGAACACTTGCTTTCTTCTTATTCTCTAAATTAACATTTAAGGGTTGGGTTTTTTTTTGCAAAAAGCTTTTATTTTTAATGTTATTATTGTTATATACAGATTTATCAGTGAAGCTCTTCACAGGGAAAGCTTTCATCATCTGTGAAAGTGTAACACAAAGAAACCTGGTCTTATCTTACTAATTACTCCAGTGTCTTCCCAAATCCTATCAAGCTGCTTGTTATTAATCAGTTAGAACACTGTTGCCTGTATGGCAATATAACATATGTCAGGATGAGAGCTGTTTACAGAATGCCAGCTTTGGCAAGAGTAGTGGGATGCTGATGCCAAAAGAAGCAGTCTTGCAGTCTATCAGCCAGATCAGGGGCCAGCAGGCACATGAGACTTTGGGTGTTGGATCCAGAGGACTGTGGATGCTGTGCCTACATCTCCTTTCCTCATACTGTCCCTAAAATAACAACATATTTTTAGTTAGCCTTGAACCCAGAAGAAAAATTACTGACATAGATGAGTGTATGACCATCAGGGGCATCAAACACTATGGTGCACACCTGATGTCTCATTAAAAAAAAAAAAAAAAGAAAGAAAGAAAAGATTAAGGGTAAAACAGGCTCTTTACTCTTATACCTGCACCTGCACTCCAGCAGTGCAGAACAACTGAGGAAATCTTATCACAAAGTTGTTTCACTGTTATCACCCTGAAGTTTCTCTGTGGCAATATACAGATAATATAAGGGGCAAAAGTTATTCTGTCAATCCTCTCCAACCAGCATCATCTCTGGTGAAGGTTGAGAAATTCACTAACAAACTAATGGATCCAGATGTCAAGGTACTAAGTCCTAATGCAGTGACCAGTGGCACATTATCTCTTCTCGGAACAGAGTGTCCAAGCTCCTCTCAGATGTGCTTGTGTTAAAGCCTTGTGTTGGCTCTTCAAGCAAGTTCCTGGTTAAGGCAAGTGAGAATTTTGCCCCAGGGATGGCAGGAATGAAGGCAGAGAGCAAAGCACATTGGCAATGTTCCTCTAAAAGACAAGCGTTTACTGAGGTAAAAGCTGCACATGATGAAGAAAGATCAAGAGTAAGGTTTCATTAGAAAGTGATTGTCATTTTTTCCAAGCTTAGAACAAAAGGTGTATAACAAAACTGCTTCCCTGGAGTGGGAGTGAGGAAATACATAAGAAACAAGAAGTATCACACAATCTTTCTCTTGAGACATCCTTCTACTTTCTGCAATCAGCAGCTCACAGCGAAGATGCAGCTGAACCCATCCCTCTTTCCACTTCAGAATGTCAAAACATTTTGTTAACCATGGCAGGTCAAGTTTCAGTCAGCCTGACAATTATTACTATTATTACTATTTACAGGTCATGAAATAGAGAAACAGAGAGATGGCAAAACCTTGTCTGCAGTCCATTAGTGGCAATACAGAGAACAGAGTCCAGGAAATCTCAAGGCTGATCACCTGCTTTGTGTATCATCCAATTTTCTTTCCCCCAAAAGGTATACTACATTCAGTAAATACTCTTAAAGCAATAGTACATAGTAATCTCATCAGTGTTTTCTCTTAATTTCTTCAAGGATCAACACATAATATTGCCTCTTTTGCTTTACACATTACCTCTTTTCCCTTCCAGGCTCAGTATTTCCAGTCTGCAAAGAGAATCTTTTTGCAAGAAAACGTAGAGGCAATTTTGCTGACTTCAAATGCAAGCTGGTCAAAGACTTTTGCAATGAATTAAAAATACTGACTGGATATATAGGGTTATCCTCTATTCACAATGTGCTGTGGGGTCTTGAGTATCCATCTGGACAGGACCTGGAGAGAGCAGATGGGACTTGAGTTTAGCATTTGTCCTAGCAGCAGCATTCAGGAAGGTAGCATGTCTTTAAGTCTGAGTCACAGCCCTAGCTTAGTAAAGCCTAAGTTGACCTTCTAGCCAAGTAGTAAAAGTACTGTCGAGTCAGCTGTACAACAAAGCAGAGGGAGATGGCAATGGCTCATAAATCTGTTTTGTATTTCAGCATGCCATTAATCTACTCATTATGAGGGCAAAGCACAGGATGAAACCCTAGGCAGGCACTGATGTTGCCCTTATTACCTGTGGACTGATCCTGCTTTCACTCATGCTGGTGTTACATCAGTAATTTGCTGGTGTTTCTCTGGTTTACTTTGCTGCAGTGAGGATCTGAACCTGGCCCAGAGCTCTAATATCTGTTCTAATTTAATTTGTGCCTCCGTGCCCACATGGGATCTCTCATCTAGACACAGCCCCCTTTGGGCTCTGTGCTATTTCCGAATATGGGACCTTTTCCCGTTTGTGCTGAGGTTGGTGGGAAGCCCACTTCACTCTAGTTCGTTCACATGACTTGTGCCATGTTTTAAGGTTAGCTTTGAGATGTTTCTCTCATCTGCCTAGGGTGCTTTCTAAGTACCTTGCATGCTGTATTATTTGGTGTAGTTTTCTTGCACATAAATCAATATATAATGAAGCTAAGCACTTTTACACTTGCCAAGGCACTGTGCAGACATTAACTCTCCTAGACTCCTGGGAGGTACAGAAAATAAAGAGCATTATTAGCCTCTCTATCTAGGTCTTTCCAGTGCTTTCTGCAGCAGAGCAGGGACATATCAGATTTCACAAACAGACAAAATGAGGCTGGGAGATTAAAGAGTGAACTGTATTAGGACAAGGTAGAATATGACCCAGAGAAATCAGCATGTGCTTATCGCAGCTGAAGTGTGCAGAGAACCCATGCTCCTGTGTGTCGTGATGCTGTGCTCTCAGCAACTGACTTTGGGTGCAATCTGGATGCTAAGCCAAGGCCATTTGATCTACATAGAGATGATGATCACTTCTTAATTCTGGCCCATGGAAGATATGCTGTTAGAAAGCAGACAGCTCCAAAGATTTATGGGGATGATCGCCTTTCTTTGGGTGCCCATGTGGAACATTCCAGTGTGTTAGGCTAGAGATGGAGACATAGTGATTTGCCCAAGCCCAGGTCAAAGACCTAGAATCACAGGAGCTGTGGCTCTCAGCTCCAAGTGTGATTCAGCACAGCATTACTATGGCAGTGATATTCTCCTCTACAATCTGATCAACATATTCACTTTTAATACATGTAGGTCCTTAAAATCTTGAAAGGACAAAGCTGTGAAATAAACCATTTCCCTATTCCAGCCAAACCAAATATCACAGATGACACCCCAGGGCAACATCATTCCATGAATAAACACCTGGAAATGTCTAAGGAACAAACCTGCAGGGGAACAAGGAAATAAAATGTCATGGTGTAACCTAGGGGTAAGCATTTGTTACAAGACCCCTCTGTGCCCAGCCACAGAGAATATGAGCTTGCTAGAGCCTGAAGCTCACACAACATCAACTCACAGTTGTTAATTCTAGAGAACCAAGCTCAAACCCTGCTGTGTTTGCCAGGATGGAGGCCAATCACAATACAAGGCAAATCCTTTTAATATATTGCATATCATTGCAGTAATCCAAGACAAATCTCAGAAAAGAATGTGACTTTTGCAAGAGTATTTTGGTCTCTGTGAAAATTATTCCAATGAAGAAACAGCAAAATTATCTTGGCAGCATTCAAGTTGCCTATCAGCCTTCAAATGACAATCCCAGGGCCAGAGTCTGAGGAGACCACAGCACCCAAAAGGATGCCAGGAAATGCTGCAGTTCCTGCTGCCTTCTCTGCATAAAAGCAAATATCATTGTGCAGGCCGAGGAAGAGAACACAACTACCCAACACAGCACCAATACAGAGTTCACCTTTTTATTCCAGGGAACCAGCTCCATTTGTAGCAAAACGTTACACACGTGTACACATACTCCATCTTCTTTATAGCCCTTTCTGACTTTCAGGGTCTAATGGCACATGCTGAACACATCTGAAAGCTTCTAATTTTGCTGTCACCAAATTTAGAAATATATTCTCAAAAAGTTGAAAGCTGAGGTTCAATCACTCCAGATCATACCAAGAAAAACATTAAATATTTCCAAATAGAATAAAAGGAGAAGTGATAATGACAATGAATATTTGTTAAATAATTTGCTATGAAAATACTATGGATCTAATCAGAAATTTCCATTTTTCTAGTGAAGGCAACAAAATCAGTTCCCTTTCATCACACCCTTTTACCTGGTATGGTAACCCAAACCATTCTTAGGGTTTCTCTATACATAAGAGAGCTGCTCAGACACAATAGGTGGATTCTGGCTGCTCTAACCACATTTTCAGAGTATAAAAGTTCAAAAACTGAAAAAAAAAATTATCTTTGAAAATACCACATAAGATACCGAATTGTGAAAATCTCTTGAATCAGAAGAATCTCTATACAACAAAAAGAAATAAAAGAGATCTATAATGAACAAAAAAAGTAATTTAAGGTTGTTCCCCAAGGAAAATAACCCAAAACATATCTCCTTAAAGTAGCTAAGAAATTCATGGAAACAAATTAACAAATACTAGTTTCCCCACCATCCCTGAAAAACATCACTCTGATTCACACCCTGCAGATGTACCATCACAACAGTTTACTTTGTAAGCTGTTTTGAAAAGTAGATGCTCGACGGAGTCTGAAGGTGCTTGACAGAGTTCTGGGCCCTACAGTTTAAGAAAGATGTTGAGGTGCTTGAACATGTCCAGAGAAGGGCAACAAGGCTGGTGAGGGGGCTGGAGCACAGCCCTACGAGGAGAGGTTGAGGGAGCTGGGGGTGTTCAGCCTGGAGAAGAGGAGGCTCAGGGGAGAGGTTATTGCTCTCTACAACTACTTGAAAGGAGATTGTAGCCAGGCAGGGATTGGTCTCTTCTGCCAGGCAACCAGTGACAGAACAAGAGGACACAGCCTCAAGCTGCGCCAGGGCAGGTTTAGGGTAGATGCTAGGAGGAAATTCTTCACAGAAAGAGTGATTGACCATTGGGATGGGCTGCCCTGGGGAGGTGGTGGAGTCGCCATCCCTGGAGGTGTTTAAAAAGAGGCTGGATAAGGCACTTCATGACATGGTTTAATTAATTAGAAGATGTTGGGTGGTAGGTTGGACTCAATGATCTTGAAGGTCTTTTCCAACCTGACTAATTCTGTGATTCTGTGATTCTGTGAAGGTATCAGTACAGCTTTAATTTCTAATGTCTAAAATCCTATTTTTAAAAAAAATATTTCTTTAAATGAAGATTCCAAACACCTTTAATAGCCTCTAAATCTTCTACAACACTTTTCACCATTAAGTCTTAAAATGTCTTAGAAAAGTTAGACACAACATCTCCATTTTACAAAAAAAGGGGAAAAGCCATGGAGAGCCAATTTGTCCAGGCCCACCAAGCAGACCAGGAGCAGCTACAGAGCTATGATCCATCCACCTGTGTGTTCTAGTACTGAGGAAATTAGCATTTCTTTTAATTGCATTTTTTTTATTTCCTTTTAGAGAGCAAAGTGGAATATCTGGAAATTTAGCAGCAATTTTTAAAAGTGCTTTTGGGGAAAAGGAAGATTCTAGTAATTCATTATGTGACTGAATTAATGCACATAGAAAAACCCTCTTATGAATATAAAACGTGGTACACACTCCACTTCTAAACTATTTAATATTTGCTTAGAAACTCTGAATCAAATCAAATCCCTCAACTCAGTATTGTTTACAATTTATTTCAATTTCAATTGAGGAGGCAACACAAAGGTTTGCTTCAGTTACAAGGGGGCGTAGTCTGCTGATGTCCCTTTTGAGAATACTTCAGCAGGTCTTTTGTGGTCCTCTGTCACATCCAGCTCCTAATACCTTCTGAATATTGATACCTATCAGTCTCTGCTATGAAAGGAATGTTGAATCAGTTCACTGTATGTTTTAAGATGTGTATTTACCACAACAAAAATTCCAGGGCTTTTCCTTCCTACTTTAATTCTGTCTCAACCTTAATTCAGTAATTTAACAACATTTTTGATGATTTGGTTGCAGAGACATTTTCCACATATTCATATATGCAGGTATACTTGGAAGGAACCTCTGGGGACCATGTAGTCCAACACTCTGCTAAAGAAGGATCAGCCAGAGTAGATCACATAGGATTGAGTCCAGGCAGGTTTGGAGTGTCTCCCGAGAAGGAAACTCTACAACCTTTCTGGGCAGCCTGCTTCAGGGCTCCACCACTCTGACAGCCAAAATGTTTTTCCTTATTTTCAAGGTGAACTTTCCGTGTTCTAGTTTGCACCCATTGCCCCTTGTGCACCACTGGGCATCACTGAAAAGAGTCCTTTTGACCTATGCCCTTTAGATACTGATCAGCATTGAGAAGATACCCTCTCATTTTGCTTTCCTCCAGGCTAAACAGCCTCAGGTCTCAGCTTTCATATATCACAGAATCATAGAATGGTAAGAGTTGGAAGGGACCTCTGGTGATCATTTAGTCCAACCCTCCTGCTAATGCAGGTATGTCTAGATCAGGTTACACAGGAACTAGTTCAGGAGGATTTTGAAAGTATCCAGCAAGAAAGCTCCATAACATTTCTGGGCAGCCCACTCCAGCGCTCCAGTACCCTCAAAGTTTATGTATGTACATACATACCTACATACATATATACACACACACAAACATTTCTGGGCTTAGAAAACATACTTTCTGCAAATTAGAAACAACTTTGGGCACCTTAACAAGACAACACTGAAGCAGGAGAATACTCACTGTGCGAATTGAACTTGCTAGCATCTAATCAACCATTCTATCTTCTTTTGAGTCACAGAGACGCAAGACACAAACTCCCTGAAACTTTTACAGCTCAGGTACTGGCACATTCCAGACATGGGGAACAGCTAACCCATGTATTAGTTTCTGGGGTAGTAGCAGATATTTAATGCCACACACCAGATGAAAACAGAAACACGTTTTACCAGGTAAAGCCAGTGGGAAAGCTGGGGTAGGTAGACAAGGCATAATTATACTCACTGGAATCTGGCCAGAATGCTAGATCATGTATGCCTAAGAGCTATGTTAAAACCTCAAACAGTCGGGGATACTTTAGTTTTCTCTTCCCTGAAAGACAGCACATTGTCTGTAAAGTGTAATAACACACTGACTGGGTCACTGTGGCTCATGGGAGAGCTTTCAGTGTGTATTATATATATTAACACATACCTACTAATATTTGAAATCAGACCATCGTTAGATTCTACTTAACACAAATTAGCATAAATACACATCAATTTGCATAAGATTACATAACCACATGGTCATTTTTTTCCCCTGACACCCACTCTGTGCACTTATTGCTTACGCTACACACTCCACCCTTCCCAAGGGACTTCTCCTCACTTCTTGGGCTTCCCACCGCCCACAACACCACCCATGGCTCACCTGTGCCAGGGCATTTCACCGTTATCCAGCCATGCAAACACATTGAAGGGGCAATTGGCTCTTCAGAGAATGGGAGAGAGCCCAAGCGCCGTGAGGGGCATGGGCGTCTGAGAGAAGGGACAAGTCCTGCAGGGAATAGCCCCTTAAAGGGCTCAGCCTTGAGGTCGTGAAGGGAAAGGCCCTTTAGAAGGGGAGAGCCTGTGGCTGCATTTGGAGTAGTTTCTTAGAGGAAAAGTTTTGAGATGTGCAGGTATTGGGCTTGTGATGGAGATCAGCTGCCCAGGAAGCACCTGGAGGGAGTATGGTGACTATGGAGATGCCTGTGCAGAAGAGGAGCTGGTCAGCTCATGTGAGTTTTATGGCAGTGTTGGGAGGAAGAAAGGCTGGGAGGGGTAGGCAGCATAGCCAGAGGTGGGCTTTGGAAGGGCAGTCCTGTGTCATAGAATGGTTTGGGTTGGAACAGACCTCCAAAGGTAATTTAGTCCACCCCCCCTGCAGTGAGAAGGGACATCTGTCATTAGATCAGGTTGCCCATCGAGCCTGGCCTTGAATATCTCCAAGGATGGGGCCTCCTGTTCCGGTGTTCCCCCACCCTCATGGTAAAGAACTTCCTCCCAATCTCCCTAAATCTCCTCTGCCCTAATTTCAAACCATTTCCCCTTGTCCTATCACTCCAGCCCTTTGTAAACAGTTCCTTTGCAACCTTCTTGTAGGCCCCTTTCAGGTACTGCAAGGCTGCTATTAGCTCTCTCAGGAATCCTCTCCTCTCTAGGCCGAACAGCCTCAGCTCCCTCGGCCTGTCCTTGTAGCAGAGATCTTCCAACCCCCTGATCATTTTCATGGCCCTCCTCTGGACCTGCTCCATCAGGTCCACGTCCTTCTTGTGTTGAGGGCCCCAGAACTGGACACAGAACTCCAGTTGAGGCCTTACCAGAGCAGAGTAGTGTCCTCAGTTAGTTTTGGTGTGTGGGGAGGGAGTAGGGCCCTGGCTGGAAAGTCTCAGTCAAGGTCTTAAAGAGGTAAAGGGCAGAAATCTTCCTGAGGGACAAAATGAGAGCAGCTCACTTCTCATGAGGATTAACAGCTTCACCCCCGGGAATGGGAGATGGATCACACTAGACTCTCTGAAGAGGTTCCCATTAGGCCGGTAAGACAAGTCAGTCACTATTTAGGATGAGAAGAAATGGCCTCAAGTTGCAGCAGGAGGTTTTTAGACTGGATATTAGAAGGAAGTTCTTCATATAAAGGGTTCTCAGGTACTAGAACAGGTTCCCAAGAGAATCCCTATCCCTGGAAGTGTTTTAAAGATACAGAGTTGTGGTGTTAAGGGATGTGATTTAGCACCAGACTTGCTAGACTTAGGTAATGGTTGTTGTTGTTACAGGTATATTTGAACCAAACCAATTCTATGATTCTGTGAACTCTGCCCTGTCTCAGGGTGTTTCTGTAGCTCAAGGGCCTAAGGCCATATTTTTGTTTTGTATTGTTGCTTCTTGCCAATCAGGTGGGAGGTGAAGGGAGGCCTTGTCATGCACCTGGAGGTCAGGGCCAGTACTTGTTTGTGAACAGTGCTTGTGTTTGAAATGCAGGGCAGTGAGAAATTGCAGCACTCTGCTCACAAGAAAGCTATTCTGGAGATCAGCAGATGGGAAATGCCATGACCAAGAGGAAAATGAATGCAGTAGGCTGTGGCCAGCAGGATGCTGATCATTCTGAGCAAAGTGATCTTTAGGGTTATAGTGGTATCTCTAGGGATGCTGCACTGAGACAGCAAAGTAAATGCCCTGGGTTTGTTCCAGGGTGATTAAGATCAACGTCTCATAGAAACATTGGCTTTGTGGTTAAGGCATTGGACAGTGGCTTAGTGGATGTGGCTACAGTCCCTTCTCCCTGAAAGACACTCTAGCCAAAGTGGAGCAAGGCTGTTAATTTCTGTCTTATCAGCAGAAGTTTTGTTATGGCTAGTTAGATCAGAGATGTCTCTTCCTATATAAATGGACATTATCTAGCATGCCAATGCCATTCTAAGTGGCTTTCCAAAGGGGCTAAAAGTTTTTGAAGAGAATAAGTCATTTCATCAAACAAGGCTTTATAAATAATGATGTTACTTAACTGTAAATGTTTATTATACAAGAGATGGAGACAAAATGAAAAAAAAAATACTCTCATTTAGATATTATTTAACTTGAAAGATTCCCAAAACCTTGTACTAGGGTGCGTAGATATTTAAAGGGCACTGAGTAATATTAAAAATAGTTTCAGTACTCATTGCTTGTAGAAGTCTCTCACGACCCTGCAAATGATTTCTCTCTGTACTGATTTTGTCCCTTCCCCATTCACTGAGCAACGATTATTTCCCATGCTTTTAAATCAAGCTGAAATTAGCTTGGTTATTTTTGTTTAACAACAACAACCTCAATGCATGTTGTGCTTTTTATCCTGAAAAAAGGAGCTTTGTTTGTTCCCTGGCATTGGAGATGATGTCAGCAAAGCTCCCGGAAGAGCAACTGCTGTTAGCTAATTGCTGGCTGCTTCACAACCAGCAAAGGCAGGAATGAAACCAAGGTACATTTGCAGGCTCTGCAGAATGTAATCTGTGCTTACATTCAGTGGCACAACTTCCTTCATCACAATACAGTAGCATGAAGTAAGCATGAAGCAGTTAATGTGTAATCCCTCTGTGTTAAGTTAATTTTCAGAATTTAAGGTATTCTTCTATTCAGTAACTGTAATATGTGGACAGTTCCTGCTTATTTTGCTTAAGGGTGCAACTTCTGAATAAAACGGGAGATTGAATTACCTGAAAAGATAAAGCCATTTAAAGAACCTGACAGTTTACACACAGGGTTGATTTTTGTTACATCTCATAAGAGCAAGGAAGTATATTTTCATTTGTTAGTTTAGTTAGAAGCACCATTCATCCTTCTAGGATGTTATCAAACACATGCATCCTGCTCCCTCTAAAAACAGTGAAACAGACCCTGAAATGAGAATACAAGATGAATTCTGTGAAGATAGAAGAAAATGTCTTCCTTAATTCCTGCTGGCAGCAGTTCATTATGTCATGCAGAGTGCTAAGGTCTAATTGCACAGAGATGGCCAACCCTCATACAGGAGTTTATCTCTTTTGGCAGACTAGTAACTAGGAGAATGGTGACTTCTCAACCCTGCAGTTCTATAAGCCGAAGGGTTAATTTTTATTCCTGCTGTGGTTTCTCAGACTCTCTCCTTTGATGGAATCCGCATTCAGATTCTCCAGCAGTGAAGAAGAGGGCAGGTTTTTCCCTTCCAGGCTTTCATTATGTTGCAGTTTTCATGATTTTCCAGGGCTGCTGGGTTCATGAAAATTAATGCAATTCTGCCAGACTGTTTCCCTCGCTTCTGATGTGCCCTGATGCATTATGAAACCATTCAAGGGACTGAAATTTCCCTTCCACTGAGTTCAAACCAACAGGATTTGATTCGTGCTGTTTCCAGAGACTTATTTATGTCTCTGGTATTGTTCTAAGTAGCCCAATGGAATAAATTGGAGGAGTCTTCTATGCTCGGGGTGCTTCCCTCCCAGGCTTCTTCCTATTTGATGGCATCATAACTTTGCTGAGAAGTGTTACTTCTACTCAACAGGCAGATTTTGTGGGTGTGTCCGTTCTGTAGAATTTAAAAAATACTTGTTGTCCTTTCTCTTCCTGGGCAAGGAGAGGGAAAGATACAATGGATAGAGAACATTTAACAGATTGGAGTATTCAAAGGCAACCAGAGACATGCAACTGGTGTAATGCTAACTGAATATTTTCTTCTTCAATATATACTTTTAAGTTCACCAGCAATGTCTTCTTAGCTGATGGTAAGCTCAATTTTAGCTGGTGGAATTTCTGCTTCAGGCTTGGGTTTACTCTAGTGCTTTATTGATTGCTATAAAGTAGTTCTGTATTTCAGAGAAAATCTTCTGTCAGGCACTCATAGCTTGGATTTCTTGATTATGTCATGCCTGTGTCTCATGGCAGAAAAGGTAAACCTTCCAAAAGAGAAAAGTTGATTTTGAATATGAAAGAACATGAAAAATCAGGACTGAGCTTGATCATGTGTACTGGAGAGGAATAAAGGTTTCACTAAGAGCTGTTAAGTAAACCTGTGTGAGGAGGTGTGAGCTATATGTAAGGGTGATTGGGAGCTGTGAGATGTACTCAAAATGATCCGGTATCTATACTTTGGTATGCCATGATGGCACATTCTGGAAGGACAAATAAGCATACCGATAAGCTTTTATGATTATAAATGGTTTCAATGTTTGCAGTGAATATGTAGGCTCCAGCTAGATTTTTTTCCCTGCTTTTTGACAGTGGTGTATAGGGATAACCAAGCCATCTTCAACCAAGTGGCAGTCAAAACGGGGCACAAAGCAGGCTCTTCACAAAAAGCTCAACTATTAATAGATAGATGCTGCATAGAATCAAGCCACACTGTGCTTCTGTGTCTGTGTCACTTTTGCTGTGCATACTGTCTATGCTGAACTAGCTGAAGGATGCCACTGCATGCCACAGTCACCTTCCTGATTGCACTGTAGACATACCTGCAGGATGGAACGAGCTCAGGGTGCCACAACTCCATCATTCACATGGCAACATCAGGTAAAGAAAGGGCTCTTTTGAGGAGTTCTCCTTACCTTACTTTTCTGCATTACTGGGTTTCTATCCAGCGGTGCAGTAACGTGCAAACAAATGGCCAATATTCGACTTAAATCCCTTCTCCTCTTCTGCTCTCTCCTAACCAATTTGCTGAAAGGACAGATAAAAATCCCAGCAATTATCTCCTTATAAATTAATAGATAAAGATTAAAATGGAAAAGGGACCTCTTTCAGCTCCCTGTTCATTTCTTAGTGGCTTCCTCAACAGCCTCAGAACACTTTTGTGACTTTTCAAGTATGTAAATGAGTCAATTCGCATCTCTTCAGGTGTTTCAAGTAGGAGTCAGGCACCTATTCCAATGATTATGTGCCTGTTCTGTGCTGTGATCCCCTTCTCATTCCACTGGGACACCTCATACTGTTTAGCAGTGAGGGAATAGCAGGGTGCTTGTGAAATGCTGACATCTACTTACCTCTTGCAGCTGAAACCCTGATTCTACAGAGAAAATTGCTGTAATCTGAGGTAGAAATGCATAAAAATTCTTGGTGCCAATACTGTACTGTCTTTATAATGGTGCCTGATGCTTTTTCAGGAGGAGTGGGGTAAAACTCTGTTAGTAGGCAGTTGGATGGGTTATTTGGTAGTTGAGTAAGAGCCCATTGGGTAACTGTAGATAAAGCATCTAGAGCATTAGTTGCATGTACAATAAAAGTATGTCAGCACAGTTGGCAGAAAATGAATGGCTGGATAAAGCCACAGCTGTAATGGATAGCCTCAGCTTTTTGTTTGCTGTGGGACATGGAGGCAGTGTCACAATGGGCTGCTGTGGCAATGAGCTATTCTCCCCTCGCGGCTCTGACAAATCTACAGAGTACCTTGCCCACAGTAGGGCATCATCTGCTGTTAGACTGCAGCCTGAGCATCAGCAAGCTACAGTTGCTTGTTGTTCTGACCCAGCAATGTAACATTGGCATCTTGGTACATAAGCATGACTTCTTGGTGGCAAAGTCTGAACCCTGCCCTTCAGCAAGATTCCTTACTTTCTTCTCTCCCCTTCCTACTATTCCTGCACTTTTGTTTCTTCACAGTTCTACTTCACACTTCTTACTTTCTTTGTGGCTTGAAAGGATCAATAGGGAACCATCAAAGAAATGGTGTAAGGACTAATCTGAAGTTTGTTTGTTTGTTTGTTTTGTGCGTGTGTGTTTTTGTAATTGTTAATTGGATTGCTCATAGCCAGTGGGTACCTACTTAGGTGCTCCCACAGCAGGGGAATAGAAAGGAAAGGAGAGAGTATTTTAAGTGCTATAAGTCATGCAGAGATGCAGAACGGTTTTTAATGATCAATAAAATGAAGATATCCTGTCATTACCAGATACACTGTCATACTGGCTTCAAGCACTGTCACAGAAAATATAAATAATAACAACATGCAAAGAGAGGAAAAAAATCAGGAGCCTCAGGGCCTCATTGGTGATAAATTCCACAGCCCAGCAAAGTGAGGCTCCCTTAGAGCATGGGAGCAGGGAGAACTTTCTTGCAATTATTTAATACCGGGTTTGCTTCTGATCTAGCAGCACCTTTGGATTTTTAGCTGGGATCAGGGCTCTGAGTACGCTCATCACTGCAGAGTGAGAGCAAGTCACTGCTCTTAAGCAGAAACAAGAGCAGCAAATATTCTTCCAGGGACTAGATTTTCTTCCCTATAGGAGGCACTGATGATTGAGGATTGCAGTTGGCTTCTGTTGCCACTGAATTCACAAGCTCAGGCTGAGATTTTCCTCACTTTGGACTCAGAAAAGACTCCATTGATACCTGTTGGACTTGAAATGTCTTTCCTAAATTTAAATCGATGGCAAGTTTTGTTGGTTTCAAATAGCACATATTTAATTAATCATTTTATAGACACTGCTTGAACCAGCACACCCAAAACAGACATGAAAGAGCTCTTTTAATACAAGCATGACAGACAAGAGGATTGCCAAGTGCTGATACTGTCCCAAGGTAGGCTGTGTCGTCCCCCCCGCCCTTGTACTACCTGTGCAGTCCTTAGAGAAGACCTGGGCCTGTGCCACTGTATAGCCTGTTCCACTGTATAGCCTCTGCCACTTCCCCTGCCCTTGCTTCCTGCTTTGATGAAGGCTTGCCCCACATACAGCTGCTCTAACAATTGACTAAATGAAAGATTTGCAGTGGGATGAAGCGCTTCACTGAGAGGGTTAGTGTGTCATAGAGTGGAATTATAACTGATAGTCACAGCACCAGTTCCTTCACCTGCAATTAGGAAGCAGCTATACCCAGTGACTATATTGTCCTATCTTACAGCACCACAATGGATTCCATCTCCACAGATCCATTGCCAATGGCCCTTGACCCAACTAGGTAATATGCACCTACCATGTTGGCAAACAAACAAGGTGCATCCTTATAGCTAAATTTCACCCCCACTGGACATCTTTCATGGTAACATATACGTTTTTTTACCAACAAGCAGCCTGCATGCATCTTGACTGTTTCATTGATTTCTGTGGAAATCTGCCATCCCAGCAGTGGGTTTGGGAGACCAGCAGGGAAAAAGTTAATGCAATTGAATGCAGAGAAGAAAAAGCATTGAACTTTTCAGTGCTATTTTTCTGTTTCATTTTTTAAAATGCAAGTGCTTAGAACGATATATTTATAACAGCTGGAGGAGTTTTATAGCACTGTAAAATGCAGAGTTTTACAGACTTATAACCTGTTGTGTAAGGGGTGTGGGGGGATGTTGCTATGGAATAAAAATAATGATGTCACATTATTAGTACTTTTGCCTTCAATGTACCTGGCTGCTGGAAAATTACAGAGTTTGCAATAGACATTACAAAGATAAACACCTAAAATTTGGAACAAGACCCACATGGCAACTTGTTAAAAATTAAACCCACCCACAGAAGCTGTTTCTTTGTTCTTTCATCTCCTGTGGTAGAGGAATAGAAATGGCTTGATGCTCGTGATCAACGCTGTGTTCACATAGGGTGTGTTCCAAGCTTGCTTTGTTTCCTTCCTCTTCATGTAGCCCATCTTAGGAAATAAATGGGCATAATCTTCCTGAATCCACTGTGCAGACGTGATTCCTCCATTCTATATGGGCTTACTTGAGCTCTGCTACCTCTTCCTGTCAGAGGAGAAGGCTCTGGAAGAGAGTCTCTTGGAGACAGAAGGGGAGTGAGAATAGACTATTTGGGTGGTGTCTGTCTCCATACTGTCACCAGACTGGGATTAACCTTGTGTGTGGGAGTTTCTCTGTAGTAATTTTTACCTTTGCTTTGACATTCCCTGAACATCCTTGTTGGCTCAGGGTTTGCATTCCACATATATGTAATCACATCTCCCTCATAATGAGCAAGAGAGGCCTAAATGCTCCAGACACTTGAAATTCCTAAATAGTACCATTTCTTCCAGCTATGAGCTGACTTTCACAGAGCTGGCTCCATCATTGCTGTGCTGCCCTCTCAAGTACACCTGTTTCAAGGGGATCTCATTTAGCAAGGCACAGCTCTATGCAAACATGCAGGCACAATTTGCTGCTTGAAATGACCTTTCTTCTTTAATGCAAAGCTGTGCTTCAACTATTGTGCTTGTGACAGAGTCCAGTAGTTTATTGGCTGTGCTCAGAGCATGTGGCTATTCGGAACCCAGGCTAGACTGTTTACAAACAGCAGAGATGTTCTGGATCTGTCGTGCAGTTTTTCTGCAATTCAGAGAAGCATTTCATGGCTGATGTAGAGTTGTCAACAGTAAGTGGAAGCCTCAGCCCCCAAGAGCTTACACTTTAAATAGAAAGCAAGGGCAAAGGAATGATTATTCATCCTTGATTTGCAGATGAGTAGCTGATGCATACTGAAACTAAATGTCTCATCTAAGATTATGCAGAAAATCTGTGAATGAGCTGAGAATCAAACTCAGACCTCCATTATCACAGCCTAGTATTGTCTTTCCTCTATTTGCTGCTTGCAGTTTGTTATTTCGCTTTCTTGGTATAGCCACCTAGTTGTAAGTTCAAAGTTGTCAGTGACTGAGATCTTTCTTACATTTTGAGAAGTATTTTGAGAAGAGCAGTGTGGAAGGGAGAAGCTGAATAGCAAACGTTTCTTGGCCAGGCAGGCAGCAGAAACCCTCTCCGTCCTCTCACAGAGAATTAACCTCTGTGCTGAAATCTGTGGATAACTTTTCACTGATTTAATCAGATGCTCAGTAAAGCCTCTACTGGGCTGTTGAAAGTGCTTAAGCTAGAAGACATCAACATAGGCTAGATAGATCAGCACTCGTTTTGTTAAATGTACTTATTCTCATGATACATTTGTCAGGATAGTTTTACTGTATTGTTTAACAGAGGGAAAACTGAGGAACAGAGAGACTAAATGACTTATACCAAAGTACACACAAAGTCAGTGGCAGAGGACAGACTCTGAAGTCCCAGGCTTGTACCTTCGGCAGCCATCCCGTCCCCAGCCTACCCTGTTTATCTCTTCTAACAATTCCACTTCTCTGGGGCAGTTGCACAGAGACAGAGGAGCAGGTAGAGAGATGGATGGAGGGACAACCAAGTATGGATGCTTGGATATGTTCTCTGGGATGCTTATAACCTGACGTGACCGAAAGCTAGAATGTCCATCTACACATAGAAGTATATAGACTTTGTGAAAGAGAGCAGACATTGGTTTTGTACCCCAAGAATGGGCTGGCCACTGTGTTACAACCTGTCAGTTCCTCAGCCTGCATGCTCTGTCATTTGCCATTTCCCCTGGCTGCTGAAGAGATGTCAGGTTTTGTGAACTGTACGTGCTTGGTGATACATGAATATGATCCATTTGACACATCACTGCATAATTTTGCCTTTTGTGCAGTGTAGGTGTGACTTGTCACATATGTTATGTGGTAATTTTCCTGTGACACTGATTGTGACAGCTTGAGAATAACTACCAAGAGTTGGGAACAGCTTAAAGGGTAAATAAGTCCGAGTCTGGGTCAAGAGTATTTCCCATTGGGAATGAGAAAGAAAAGCTAAGCAAGGAGTCCTTCAAAGTGAAGGAGACATTCTGAAAAGTCTATCCTGACCACTGTATTTCACAGTGGATATCTGTAACATAATAAGTAGCTCAAGAAAATCTCTACTTGCTTGGGTACTTCAAAGCTGTGAAGATGCTCCATAGCAGGAGTGGCAGAGAGGCAGCACAGATGAAGCTCTGGTCTGCTGTCCAGACTCTTACAGTACCTCTGGCACACAGTTTATATGTCTGTAATGGGGGTGGTTGTTTGCTGACCTGGAGATGGTATTTGTTTCTAGGTGATGTGATCTTTGCCCTGTTCCCATTCTCCTTGCCTTTTGTGTCATTTCAAAGTGGTTGATAGTTTTTTTAGCTCCATGGTCAGATTACTGTACTGATTATTATGCAAAGGAAACATGTTCTCAATGCTTTAACTAGTGCTGTTTGTAGTGCTTGTATCCCTTTAGACTGTAAATCCCAGGTGACCTTGCAGATGGGAAAGGTTTAGGCTGTGGCATACCAAGAGAGCAA
This sequence comes from Ramphastos sulfuratus, assembly GCA_013399055.1. Classification (NCBI taxonomy): domain Eukaryota; kingdom Metazoa; phylum Chordata; class Aves; order Piciformes; family Ramphastidae; genus Ramphastos; species Ramphastos sulfuratus. The sequence continues at coordinate 209,592 of WBNM01030730.1, forward strand.
GGAAAAAAGTTATGCTGGAATTGGGCATGATAATCCAGGACTGGGCATAGGCCTGAGTGAATCTCTGTGGGACTGGAACCAAACCAGATCTATAGAGACTAATCTATTGTTGGAGAGATGCCTTATGGCTAAAAATTAAGGTGTCTGTATTAATTCTTATAGCAATGAATACCTGGACATGCTGGGAATATTCTCTGCTTAGATTTACACTTTTGTTTTGGTCAGGCTGCTAATTTCCTCTTTCTGGTGCTAAACTGTGGTATATTGCTGCTACCTGCCGCTAAACAAATGTCATGCTTCACTGCAGAGCAAGTTTCCTATCAGTTCTAGTTAAAGGCATTCTTGCATGCACTTTTTTCTACAGAAAATAATTTTTCAAAATCTGTGGAAGTCTCTAAAAGCAAAGGTGGAGCTGTTGTTACTACTGAGGATCACTACCAACTGTGTGTAGCACCTTGTATAGCACGTTGACAACTCCTAAAAAGGGAGAGCTCTCAAATGCCCTACTATGAGGAGGAAGAACTGGAGACCAATTACCATCACCAAGAAAAAGATAAATGTACCATGACTTGTTCTCCAGAGCAGTCAGCAAGAATTACATAGACCCTTGGACCTTCCATATGAATTGAGTCAAACAGACTAAGGAAAGTTATACATTTGAATCTAACAGCACAGCTTCCTCCATGTGACTGGATTTCAGGTCACTAGCTCTGTGGCAATGCCTTCAAACATGACCTAATCCAATATACTTTTCTCTTGTCCAGTTTCTTGGCTTTCCCACCATTTTTTTGGTCTCAGGAGAATTCCTAAGAAGGCGAGCAGAAGCCAGGATCAAAGAAAAACACTCTGTGCAAGTGTTGACTAAAACCACAGGAACAGATTCTATTTTTGGAAGGTAAATCAAAATTAACTCGCCTGTGGTGAAAGGAGCCAGACTAAATCATGCTTTTGGAGCCATGTCCAAATGAACCAGGATGGAGATGATCTAGCAAGTGACAATGAAAGCAGGATGATAATGGCAAGCAACAAACCTGTTTTGCATGCACCATGAGTGCACCTGGAGAACACCAACCTCTTTGCTTTCATTCTGGTTCCTTTCCCAGAAGAAAGCTGAGTAAAACTAACAAAAGTTACAACTCATAACAAGTGAAAAACAGCTGTAGCAGCTAGAGAATTCCACTTCCTCCTGATATTTCTGTTATTCCTTGCAATTCAATTAAGAGGGCTTTGGGTTAAGTGTGTTGGCAGTGAACTTGATTCTGATCCAGGCTCAGGCAGCTAGCTCCCTGTCACATGGCCTTGGCCATGCCAATGCATTTCACTGTGCCTTGGCTTGTCCAGATGAAAAATGTGAGTTACACTGCCCAAGTGAGAAGGGCACAGAGCAGCCCTTTTCTGTTCTTTAGCATGTCTGAGGCACCTAAAGAGATGGAAGAAAAGGGTAAAGATCTCTGTGAGCACATAGGTCTGCTGAAGTAAATGGCCATGGAGGATGCAGAATGGGAGCTTTAGGGGGCAAAATATTTTGGCAAGCTGTAATCCTAAGAGGGGCTGCTTTTTGCCTCATAATTACTTGGACCTGTCCCTGAGGCTTTTGTCAGGAGATGAAATGTTCCTTTATAATGCACAGCTGGAAATACTTTATCCCCTTATAGATTCCTTCTATTGCCTGATATTTCCTACAGCATCATACACCACACTGTATAGTAAATCTCTCCTCCATCAGACAGACAGATACAAAGCAGAATGTGATGTATTATTCTGTCCCATTATGCCTGTTTTCATAGAAACTAATTATTCTGCATTGTTGTATTAGATACTTTAAGAAAGATTACATTTTCTTACTTTTGGCTGATAAAAAAAAAATTAAATCCATCAGTTTTCCTAAACACATTAGACTAAAGACAGAATTTCTGGTTCTAATTATTAATCAGTCAGATTTGAGGACACAGAATATTTGACTTAAGCTCAATATATGCACGAACAATGTCCCAATATCACATTTTGTATTGAAACAATTTTTCACTTTATTAAAGTCTTTAGGAGAGGAACCCAAGCTGCAGCTCTTGCTCAAGGTCGTGGGAGCTTAATGCAGCCTCCTCGGTGTAACAAAGCTTAAACGTTATCTTCAACTTTACAGGCACTACAGGCTTCTTCCCTCCCCTCCAAGCCCCTCGTTTTTCCATAGTGTTATAGGGATGAGATAAGGGAGAGGGGAGTTATCCATCATGCCTGGAGCCTGGGTGGGAATGCTTCTGTAGCAAGAAGAGACCAGGGGCTTGGGGAAGAGTTAAGGCTAGCACTGGAAATTTTGGTAGAAGATTTCCTGGTGATTTTTATAGATTTGTTTCTGCAGTTCAGCCATGGTTTGGCAAAATGCATGCATGCTTAGACCTGAGCACCTAAATCATCCTGAATCTGATCTGCTGGAAAGGACAAGCAGGTAGATTGGAGAATGGCTCCAATACTGTGACCACGTCACCACTTCCTGAGGGAGCACAAGAGAGCTAACCAAACTTTCTGCTTTTGGGATAAGGCAGCTCTGCAAGGCATTTCAGCAAGGAGGGCACAGGACTTAGTCTTTACAATTGTATTTCTCCTTGATGCCTTAGATTTGTTGTTGCCTTTTTCTGTGTAAGCAGATCTTATACTGTGGAAAGGGGAGATAAATGGATGAATTTTAATTTAGTTTCAGCCCGAACTGCCTTGCAGTCTTACTGCATTTGTTTTAAAAAGAAAAAAATTCATCAGCAGTGTAAGAGTTGGAAGAGGTGGTGATTTCAGGAAAATCAGAAATAGGTTAAACATTTCCCCCTCCCCATTCTGGACTGCGAATCTGTGAGAGGGCTAAGGGGACGTGACTTGCAGAGACAGGCCAGACACATACCCTAACCAAAGACAGGATGAGTTTTGGTTACTCTGGTACTGTAGTGGGTGACAGGTAACTACCTCACAAAAAGATTGCTGAGCTTTTAAAAATTCTGCCCTTCCTGAAAGGGGCATTTAAGGTATTATCCCAAGAAAGGGACTTTTCAACAGAACTGAGTAAGAAAGCAGACCAGAGATGACTGGCCTGGCTTTGTGGCTTAGCTTTAAACCAGTGGGTGGATGCTGTCAAAATGAGTGGAAAAGGCTTGTGTCCTTGCTGCAGCATTCCTCTGAGACCCCAGGATGTTTGATGTGAATTAACCCTTCCACAGGCTTGAACAATGCACTGTTCAACACATGCCTTTTTCTGAAGGTGAACTTCTCCATTCAGCCACTCCGCTGCAGTTAGGAAGAATCTCATCTCCTAGGTCTCATTTTCTCATCAACCATGCTCCATTTGTGAACATCACTTGTGTACACAATTATGGTACAGTCAGTAACAGTGTAAGGTAGTTATGTGATTTTCAGGCAGCTGCATCAAATATTTGAATAAACTCATGATAATGTTACATCAAATTTCCATTTTAGTGGTAAAAAAAAATTCCTGCACACAGAGTCATACAACTGTTTTCTGAAACTGGGCTCTCTGTCCAACGAAGAGCAGTGCAAAGATCTTGTATTCCTTCTGAGATACCAAGTGCCCCGTGATTCATGATGTTATCGTCATCTTCAGACTCATGTTTGCTTCTATAATAACAACTGCAAAAAAACCCAACAACACCCCCCACACACCTACAACCCTGTGTCTTTTCAGGCTCCCTCCGCAAAAGCCCACTGTCAACATAAAACGTAGGGCATCAAGATTAATGGCAGAGTAATGCACAGAGATGTCATTTCCATTTTAATTCTAATCAGCGTTTAGCATGGCAAGTGTCACTGTAATACAGCATATGGAAGCTGACATTCTGTCACTGCTGTCATCTGCAAGGTATTGTGGGTAATAGTCCAAAAGCTAGAACCTTGCTCTGTTATTTTCTTCTGGTTAAATATCACATTGCAGCACATTAACTTTATTTTGTTGTCATATCCTCCTCTGTAGCTGCTTTTTCAACGCTGCTGACTCTGCAGGCTTGAGAGAGTCAGTGCTAGTGGTTGGAGGGAGGTGATTCAAGGCTGCTTCAGCTTGCCGATGGCCCTGAAACACGTCACAGGCATGCCACAGAGGGAAATAGAAAAAGCAGTGGTAGAACTAAGAAATATTTGTTACTTCTCAATATCCAAGTTTGGACAAAATATTTTGTTAGTTTTTTCCTTCTTTAGTGTTTCAGTGACTCAAAAATACACTGTGAAACAACAAACCTCTGGCCTTTTCTCTCAGAGGAACCCCATATAGAGTGCCTCAGCCTGAACCAGGTTCCTTAAGAAGCCTTGTCTGGGGCTCTGTAGGCTAAACGTGTCTGCCTTTTATTTCTCTAGAAACAAATGTCAGGTCTCATACATTGTGTGTGCTACTCATTTGACCTCCTCATGTGCTGCTGTTACTGAATCTCTGTCTTTTGCATTTGCAGCACACTTTTGTTGCTCTGTGGCAGGTTTGTCACTTACCAAACAGTTGAAATTCTTCAGTGAGGTCTCAGAGCAGAAAAGAGAACAAGGGGTTGTGCTGCTTTTTGGGTGTGCAGTCTAATGGGACACTCTATTCTGGCTACTCTGCTGAAAATCCCCCGTCTCGCCTGAAGCTTGGGTGAAAACTTTCCCTTAGCTCTGTTTTTCTAGATCCTCCCATCCTTTAACATTCAAGACTTTGTTTATTCTTGTAAATGCAAGCAAGTGGAGAAGAGATAGCTGATTGTATCTGTAATTTTTCTTCCCTTCTGCAGGCTCCCAGTTTTGACTAACTATCCTTTTAAAGAGAATAAATAGCCCTTGGGAACATGTGAACTGGAAACTGAGATCTCATGGCAGTGAAATGTGCCTGTGTAGCTCATACATACTTCCTTGATAATACTTTTCCTGACTGCTGTTCTCCAGGGCAGATAATGATTTTATCTGTAGATGTCACTCCTAGAATATCCACAAGTTGTATTCTTGAATGAATTTTCAAAATAATCCTGTTGCCTCGTTTGGCTCTGCAAAGTGCTTGACCTTGGTTTGTCATTTCGTATCTCAGGACAGTCCTGCAACTTTCTCGAAGTGGGAAGAGAAAAGGAAGCCACTGGTCTCTAGGTAGCATTGCTGGGATGGGGCAAGATTCCATAAGGGCCTTTTTTATGTAATTACATAGGACTTTCTGTCATATTTACACTGGACCTGCTACTGCAAAGTCACCACTGCTCAGGCTCACTCCATTCTCCATGTGGAATCTGACCCAGTAGGACTAAGTCACTGGTGACAGTTGTGATGAGTTCCCTATCATGACATACGTACACTGTTCACTGCTGGCAGCACTCCTGTGACTGCCTCTCACCATGCTTCCCACGCAAGTCCTGTGCTTCTCATAGACCAGGAAAGGGGCAGGGAGGTCAGTACTGCGTCTGGTTTGTGGACAGAGCTGACAAATACAATTTGTCCTCTTTTTCTATTTTATTATTCAAGGGGAGGCAGCCTAATCTTTCTAGTTAAAAAAAAAAAAGTTTACAATGGAATTCTTTGCTGGCCACGAAGCAGCGTATACAGGAGATTATAGTTTCCACTTTGTCATCTCTGTTGTAAAAAGCTTATCGACTGAATGTTTGTGCTACACTTAGATTACAGGCAATGTGTTCTAATGGATGGGACTGGGACTTAAGAAGCTTGAATTTTAACTCCAACTCTGCTGCTGGCTGCTTCCCTTCTGTCATGTTGCCTTTCTAGAGAAAAACCTGCTCTTCTCATAGTTAAGAAATCTAGCACAGTGGGACTGGCCCACTCACTACAAAAACTGTTCAGAAGCTGCCCACCATCTCTTCTGTCAAGATATCTCAGCTTCCTTCTGGCCTCTGAAGTTTGTCTCAGGCTTGAATAGAGTCAACACTGGGTTTCCTGAAGGATGTGACAGAACTGTGTTGGATTAAGACCAGGCAACTTTAAGTGGTGACTTCCCCTTTCTTCCTTTCTCCTCTAAAAGACACTATTGTCCCTAAGGCATGGGTGTCTGATCTGCTTGTGAATAAACTCCTGAAACACTACACTTTTCAGTCTGGTAAGGTAGAATGACTCTACAGTCAGGTGGGGTTGATAAGCATTTCAATAACCTGCTTTTGATTTGTCACCAAAAGCAACCATTTCATGAAGGAGAGTACCCAGAATGAATGTGTACTAAATACTATTACGTTTCAACTTAGTACTGACATTCCTCAAAGCCTCAATGGCCACATCGAATAGGATTTCATCACTATTGCTGCACTGGCTCAGAGCAAGTATCAACAATCTGAGACATCACAAAAATCTCAAAGAACAGAAGTTCACAAAGGTGAGCTGAACAGCCCTGTGCCCTGCCACTTCTCAGTCTAGAACTGCCTCGATTCTCAGACCAGATTGGAGGGATCACTTCTTTTAAACAGTTCTCTGTCTCCCTTTGCAGAAAGTGAGGCTTTGCAGAAGCAACCTCTGATTTCTTTGACTTGCTTAGAGGGCTGATGCACCAATGTCAGATGATATAAAAATACATGGTGCTACTGAGTCTGTATGCAGATGCCTAACAAGACTACAGAGAGATGAATTTTGAGCTGGAGAGGGAGACTTTTATATATGAGCGTTCAGATGTTTTCCTGGTTTTCCTGACAAGGATAGAAGAGCAGAGTCAATAGCTTCTAAGAAACATTTCTACAGCATACATCTGTCTGTCTTCTCACTTTCTTTTACTCCCTTCACCATATACACAGCTCTCTGATATGCACAGACCCATTGCTCTCATGATTTATATTGCTACCTGACATCTTCAGCAGAAGTGCTGGCTTGTAGCATGCGCAGGTTGTGATGCGTTCTAGGAAGACTGGATTTGAAAGCAAAACTTGAGCAGAGCCTTCTATGCCTACAGCAATGGCTGAGCTCCCTGTCTTTCCTGTATATAAATGTTGGGCTGATCAGAGTTTTGGACAGAAAAAGTATTGGAGAGGGAGGTTTCTGCCACCCAGTGCCACCTTACGACTGAGCCTCCATCATGTGCAAGGGAGATAGAAGGGTGCTGAGCCTTCATGTCTGCATCTCTGCTAAGGATGGCAGCAAAGAAACTGTGCTAGTTTGGCTGGGACTATTCTGAATTTGGTTGTATTTCACTGGAAGATTGATGCCTTGGCCAGTGTCCCAGACCTGCACATTACAGTCCTTTCCTTAGCTCCCTGCTTCTCTGGTTCTCTCCCCAGAGACTCCCATATTTCTCTCTGTAAATAGGCACAGTTCTGTGTGTACAGGGAGTCAAGAGCAAATAAAACTAAAGTCTGCTAGAAGGGCAGCTGGAAAAGAAACGTGCAGCCTGCAGAGAAGAGTGAAGCTTGTTTACAGAGAGAAGCACAGATCTCTGTTCAGGCATGGTGCTGAGGAAGAGGAAGGACTGTGGGGTGAGGAGTTAGGTAGGAGAGGAGCAGAGCAATAGCATATTGCTGGGATTAAAGAAGTCTCCCAGTTAATAGGCAGGGGACAGTAGGGAAGTTTGTGCTCGCTTGCTTCATAGAGACGACAGGGTGGTGGTGCACAGCTATGCTCTTCCTCCTTACCGGCTGTGCTGAGCTAGCAAAATTACATTGTTTCCCCACAACAGCAAAGAAATTGAGGCAGCAACCTCATCAGTATCCCACATAGAAAACTGATAGAAAGCATTCCCCAGTTAGTACCATTCTAAAGAATCTTTAGAAGAGCTTTCTTTTCTGTTTTGTAGCAATCTCTTCAGCTCTTGCTGATCCCTAGCAAAACAAAACAAAACAAAACAAAGAACCAAAACCAACAAACCACAACCTAGCTCTAAAAACAAAACCAAAAAATAACCCGCAGCAGACATCACAGGACTGGGATCAAGAGATAACAGCAGAGAATTCCTCTCCTGCATGCAGGTTAATTAAATGACACAGATAACCTTGTGCATGCCCAGGAAAAGTGCGTTTTCTTCCTGAAATCATATCAATCATTTAATTATCCCACTTCTCACGCTGCCATTATCTGGAGCTAAAGGTTGCACAATTATTTCTTGATTGAGTTTTTTTAAACTCACCTTTTTTATTTCTTTCAAAGTCTGAGTTATCATTCAGTTAAAGATACATATAGGCACTCTAGCCCAGATCTAACCCCCCAGTCTATTTTTCCTAAGTTCTCACATTTCATTTCTCTTCACAGTGTATGCTAACAACTTCTTAGTGCAGCAAGTTAATTGGTATTTGTCACGCATGGTCAAGTAAGATGCTCAAAGTCATAGAGTAGGTCAGTGTCAGAGAAGGGGTTTATTCTCAAGCTGATGAACTCTTTCTATGCCTGCTTCTGTCTCACCTTGTTGACTTTAGGAAGGAAAGGAGGTCTTTAGGCTTTGAATTCCCTCAATCTCAACAAAAATAGGTTTAATTAGTGTCTCAAATCAAAGAGAGAAAAAATTACTCATCTTCTCTGGTGATAAATATGCTGTGAATGCATCAGTACAGGTGTACTGCAAAAATCACCCCACATAGTTTGGCCACAGCTGACTGACTTTGATCAAAATAAAATGACTTCTAGAACACTTGAGGGTGTTGCAGGGAAGAACTGGATTTACATCACCTCTGTGATGCAGAACTGGAAAGCAGAGGCAGCTTCAGGGAGTGAAATCAGCTGAACTGCATCGGATTGCAGGATAGAAATGGCAGGTGGAGCTGTGAGCGTGTGAAATACTTTTGCAGAGATGGTTGGCACCCTGAGGCTGCCATGGCTGTGGGTGTCTGCAGGACAGGACCATATACATCGTTCTGGTCTGTGAGCTGTTTTCTCATGATACTGTGTCCCCAGTCAGAAACCTTTCAAGAACCACCAAACTTGCAAACCTGCAGTTTCTGCCAGCATGCCCTCTCCGCTCCTCACCCTCATAGCTGTATTCCAGTCCAAAGTGTGTATGAGCAGCATGTCTCCCAAGATTTTCAATCTAAACTGTCTGCTTTTACACCACCAGAAGTAGGGTGGTGGAAAGCCAAGAAGTGTGTGAGGAAGCTGGAAGGGGAAAATTTCCTGTGCATTAGAAGGAATTCTTATTGGCATTGACTGCAATTTGTGCCTTGACAGCCTGGGTCCCTCGCCAGCTGTTTTCCCTCTGCTGAGTGCTCTGCTTGCTCTTGTTCACATTGCATTCTCCAGGACTGTATTATGCTTTTTTCTTAACCAAAGAGCTGCCAGCTGGTGTTGTTGATCACACCCCCAGCATCAGGCACAAAGGCCAACACACACTTTACACAACACTCCTTCTCTTTCCCTTTCTATTTTAGCACTAATAAAAACATTGTCATTTTAAACAAGCAGCTGGGAGTGTCACTAATTTCAGTCTTTTCATTAAGGTGGTTTGGCAGAGCTGGTTTTTTGTACAGCTCTTCTTGCCCCAGAGCTATGGCTGGGCAAGGGCTGGCCAGAGTCCAACCCCACTCCACATGCCAGGTGCCAAAGCCTCACTCAGCAGAAGCAGCCTTCATAAGCTGTGTGCTCCCTTCCTTCCTTTAATCCCTCAGAACCTCCCCATCATACCCTCTGCTGAAAATTGTCCCTTACCATGTTATACATTCTACTGGGCTTCGGAGTCCTTCTCCTCTCCTTTGGCTGTCATTGCTGTCCCTTCACTTAAGGCCACACATCTCTAACCTACCCATGTTTCCTTATACAGAATTAGTCAACAGCAGTTACCCGTTCCAGCAGCCTAACCTGCCAGAGAACCTGGAGTTTGAAAAATGAGATGTTTGATGGAAAATTAGTATATAATTTTTTTGATGTTTACAGAGAATTGCTTTTAAGTTTATGAAGTGACTGAGAGAGGGTAGCCTGCAAGGTGAAATTGGGGAATACTGATCTGGATTCATGTCTCTTTGATTTAGGCACTTACCTGAGGTGCTTCAACAGAGAATATATGTCCTAGGTTCTTTGTATGGTCCACAGAAAGTAAGAGGCTTTATACTCTGAAGATGTTTCTTTCTCCCCTGACTGTAGAGGGAGCCTAGAATACATCACAGGTGTTGAATTTAAGTATGAAGTAATGAAGTTGTATGCAATGAATCTGGGCTTTGGAAATCCTCTATGCTTACAGCAGCAGACTAAGGAGTCTCCTGTGTCTGTCTTACAGAAGGCATCTCTTTTTTTCATCCAGTACTTGGGTAGTTATCTGTCCAATACAAGGAAGTTGAGTATGTAACTCATGCTAGCAGTGACCTCATGAAATGCTGAGGTGTAGATGTGCAAAGTAAACACACCTACCACTGACTTTTTAAAGATACAATATTAGCCTGTGTCACTGACTTTTCCACCCTCTGATGAATATCCTTCCCATACCCTTTCCATTTCCATTATGTCTATATCAGCATGCATGAGAGACAGAAAGTGTAAGTAGAGTCAGGGCACATGATAAAGAGCAGGGTAATACATTTTTTAATTCCCACCAGTTAGGGATGACAGCATCACATATTTACTCTCAGTGAGTTGTGGATGTTCACTTCTAACAAATGTAAATCAGGAGTATGGTACTGCACCATCCATCACTCAGTATTTTTAGACCATTCCAGAGTTGCTGAGGTTGTACTTGAAGTAACTGATGTTATTAATAGGGGTGGCAGTGATAACAAGATGTTTTGATACCTTATTTCCCAGTGGGGTTCAGTCCTGCACATTTTGTGTGCTGCATTTTTCCAGCCTTACCCCTTTGGTGTTTGAGTGACATTCTTCGTTGTAAGCATCTCAAGTGAAGCTATGATCATTTTCATCTCCCACACTTGCAGTTGTCCCTTTTGTCTTTCAGCCTTCCTAAGGGTCCAGGTAGTGGTTCCTCACATCCCTTCAAGTGGCTCTGAAGAAGCAGACAGACGGAGCAGCACACCTGGCTTAACCTTCAGTAATACAGGAAGGGAAAGCCAGCCAGCCTCTGAAGGTCTCTTTTGTCACACGGTGTGCTGGGCACTGCTGTGTATTAGCTGCAGGTGGGAGTGGAATAAGGAACAAGGAAGCACACGATTGACTTAGAGAGATGGCTGTCTGCTATCAGAAGCCTGTCACCGCAGAGCAGGCACATGGTGATGAAAGCAGCCTGTAGGACCACTCAGTCACCTTCTCTCTCTTCATTCCTCTCAGTGGGAGGGCAGGGGCAACAGGGTGCAGGACCATGCAGTCAGCTTCTTTTGGGATTCACAGCTTGATGCACTTCAGCATGAAAAAAGAAGGTGGAATGTCTCCATATTTGCTCGTATTTTAAAACAACACTAGAAAAAACCCACCCTAAACAATTACCGGTCTCTCCACCTACTCTCCCACTTTCCATTGTTCCTGCACAGAACTTGTCAGCCTTCCATCCGTTAGAGAGACGAACTGCAGGAACGGAGGAGGGGTGAGGGAAGGCTGGGGGCTGGAGCCATTTAAGCTGTCACCAACTCTATCAGTGCATTTGAATCACTGACACAGAATTACAATGCCACATATTGCAGTTCAAAAACAACCAGCACCAAAATTCCCATCAGTGTAGCATCATTCCTCCTGGATAATGCATTTTCTAACTTCATAGTATATTGGTATACAAAGAGCAGGGCAAACTCATGGTCTGGATAGTGTGGAAAGGATCTACACATGGAACTTCTTCTGCAGCTGGGTAAATCAAATTCAAATAACACAAGCCATTTATGCTCTACTGTTTCCTTCTATTTAAATAGGTTACTGCTGGTAAGCGCTATAATAGTTAAGGATCTGTCAGCAATTCCAATACAAAGAAGAGCAATCACACCTTTAAGCAGACTCCCAGTGATGGGCTGTAGACTATCAAAGTTAAATAGATTCTTAAAATCCTAGCCGTTAGGGCTGGGAAATCTTTCAGCACTAATAGTGCATGACTGTTCTCTGCAATGAAACCATCACCATAAGTGGTTTAGCCCGTGTTTCTCAAGAACAGCTCATCATGCCCTTGTGGCCACCGCTCTTTAGGTCAGATATCCCCTCATGTAATCTGCATCACTTTTTTAACTTGTCCCCTCAGGCACCCTCAGCCACTGGAGATGCCCCTACTTTTTTCAGGGACCTGTGGTCTAAGGGGTTAGTGCTGATGCTGGCCAGTCTGTCTCACTACTTAGTATATCAATGCTTGCCCTGCCAGATCTCTGGCTTTACCTGTGATCACAGTGGCTGACCCTCAGAGAAGGTACAGGACTGTGGTAAATGCCAGCTAGTAGAGATCTCCTTTAACTGTGATTTATAGAGTAATTGCCTGTCTGCAGCACATGGATACACTGTTGGCCATGCCTTTGTTCCCTTTCAGTTCCTCTTGAATGCACTGTACACTAAGCATTATCCTCTCTCCCTGGGTTGCCCTTCTCAAAGATACACTCTTCCATTCCCTGAAACTCATATCAAAGACAATAGCTCTGAATTTGTGCATCAGCTCTGCTGCACCTTTTCTGGATTCTCAGCAATTTATTTATGTCTCCCTTGTGTTACCTAATGTGACTTCTGCTCATGTTTGATGCTGGTTCTTCTCTGATGGTAGCCTGTAGCAAATTGCTAGGGAGTAATACAGAAAACAGGGCATGTACTAAGAGATCTTTCTCTTGGTGTGTTCTGATTCTCAACAATTTGTGATGTGAACACTCTTTGAGGTAGAGTTTGGGACAGAAAGAGTAAGACTAGGGAAAATTGCTGGCACATCCTCATTGCTTGACAGCCTCTTCTGAGGTGGGATAGAGGTCGATGTTTTTTCCTGACAGTTATTTGATGAGATGCTGTAGAACACTCTGTTCTGATGTGTAGAACTCTGTTTTCTCTACAAATTTCTATGAGAACATAAAAAGGAAAATCAAAGGAAACACTTGATTTTAGGTCATACTCTACTTGGTTAAAAGTGGGAGATAAATAGATTTTCTTTTCTTCCTGGGACACTGATAAAAACACGTGGCACCTCCTACTTGTGGAGAACTGCAAATGAGCATTCAAAAACCTCTTTGGTTTTACTGAGAAAAGACCAGTTGCAGCAAGACAGTTCAAAATGTGTGAACAGAAACTCCCTCAAGTGCTCTAAGACCTCATTTTGACACAAGCTCACTTAGTAAATGAGTGGAGCAAATACAACATTAAAGTTTTAGGTTGTTTTTATGATTCATTTTCCAAGGATTACTGCCATCACAGCTTACAGGGCAAGTCCAATGGTTTTGCCTAAGAGCTGTCTGAAGTGCACCAAGTTAGGAGTTTTACTCTGAAACAGGCCAAGCAGCTCCCACCAAATCTGCTACAAACTTTCCTGCTTTAGTGGAGGGAGTGTGACAAACAGCTGGAGAGCAGCAGCCTCTCACAGTACTCCAGCCATTTGCTTAGTGAACATATGCAAACACTCACATGCTGAGTAAACCTTCCTGATGCTGTGCCCTGATGTTCCATTTGATCTCATCCTGTAAAAGAGTAAGATCATTGGTACCCTCTGCTCCACAACTGGAGGAATAACTGTTGCTGCAGCAGCAAATTAAATGTCTTTGTTCTTGTGTAAAATGAAGAATTGGGCTGCCTCTTACCCTGTGCTCCTTTATTTCTGACCACTTTGTATATTGCTTTTTACTTCATGCTTGACACATTCTGGTCATTTTCATTTAGTCAAGGTAATTGTCCTCCAACAAAGCAATTGCAAGCAGAGAAAGACAGTGCTTGAGAAAGAGTAATCCAGAACAAAATGCATCAGTGCCCTGACGTACCCAGATTCCTCCCACCAAAACTGAAAGCTCAACTCCCTCATCTTCTCCAGCAGCAGAGATGGTAACTCTGATTCACATGCATACCTGTGTGGCTTCACACACATACCTGTGTGTTTAGGGATGTTCTAAAACATAAGTGTCAACCTGTGTGTTCCATTTATGTAGCTTTCAGGGCAGATTCCTCTGGGTTCCTCTCACTTCCACCAAAGGTCACAGTTCTTAGCCTTTATTTGAGTCCTGCAGAATCACATCAAACCTAAGTAGCCCTTATCTTATTGCTCTGCTTTTGTTTTCTTGAAGTTAGAGGTATTATGTGCGACATATCCCTCAGGGGTAGAAAATACAGCAGGAAGTACATTTGGTATTAGTCCTCTGCTGGGTATAGTGATTACTCAGCAGATCATGGATTTAGTCACCTTGCATCAGTTCCCAGCAAGGCAAGGCTCCTCTGAAGTCACTGCATGGCTGATGTTTGTCACAGAATGATGCTGAAAATAACTTTGCACACCTAAAGGTGTCATTTCAAAACAAATGACATGCAAGAATGTAATATAGGCTATGTCCATGGCCAGCTTGTGGTGCCTCTCCCAAGGAGTGACTAGATTTCAGGCAGTGATGTCCTTCTAAGCAGAGATTTTTCTCGTTCAATATGATTTTCAAATACTAAGCTACATGTGTTTGTGGGAACAGGTATTCACTGTTCCTTGAGCAGGATTGTAATCCTTCTGTAGAGCATGAGAGCCATGATTAGGAAGCCAGGATTGCTCTGCTCACAGGAATCCTGCCATTGTCTTTGATTGCATGGTATTAACTGTAAATTATACCCTTTTGGAGACCACATGTAAAAATAAATTTTTTTAAATTGTCAAAAGACAGAGAAAATATTGATTCTGGAGGCAGAGGAAACTATGGCTTGGTTAAATTAGAACCTTAGAGAAAAATAATAACAAATGAGCATTTGTGAGGATGAAACAGTGACTAGGAGAAGAGGGCTGTGATTCACCCCTTAGACATATGCAAATTTCAAGTAGCCCCACTTCAGACAATGAAATGCCAGTGGTTTAAGTAAGGATCTGGCTCAAGGTATTAAAGAGGAGGTACGAGGTGTGGATAGCAGAGTGCTATCCACAGTGGTGGTGCTGGTGAGCTGGAAGCCTATTTAATTAATAGCAAAACATATAAATATAAATGAAGAAGCTACAGTCTGAGACTGCTGTTAAGACCTCTCAAATTTCTGATGCCATTCCTAGCTATTAGTGACACGAGCTCTCATGTCAGCTTGTTTTCAGGAGTCAGCTCTGTCTCTTGTTCTGTGCTGATCACAGATAGCATTGCAATCAGTCAGCCTACAATTTAACTGGTAAACCGGGATTGCAACTGGACTTTGTCTCCATCCAATCCCTGAAGGCCTCCCTGAAAAGCTTTGGAGGTGCAAAATGGTGGTAGAATTATAATCACTAAAACTCTTCAAGCCTGGGACTGCTGAAAGCTAAATATAGATAGCCTGGAGAGATAATGGGCTTACAGAAAAAAAGCAAAGCATTGAACAGATAGCTTTTTTCCTTCATAGATTCATAGATTTTAAAGCCAGAAGTGTCTATTAGGTCATCGAGTCTGGCTTGTTGCATGGCATAGGCCAGAGAATTTCACCCAGAAATTCCTGTTTCAAGCCCATAACTTCTGGCTGAGAGAAAGTGTATATCTTTAGAGCACACACGCTGTGGATGCAATTCAGACCTTACAATTCTATGAATCTATTTATCTTTACCAGTTAGGGGATATATGCCTGACTATCCCAGCCTTGTCAGTTAAAAAGGCTAAATGAAGGTCACTGGGCAAAGACTAAGAAGAAGAAAAACAGCTTAGCAAAGCTTGGAACAAATATCCAGGACAATGACTGCAATTTAATACCTGGTGGTGAACTCTTTGAACTCCTGCACAGTGCACTGAGTGAGCAGAGTATTCAATCTGTAGGGTTCTGCTTCTTCATCTTTCTTGGAGTCTAGTTTTATTGGAAGCTCAGCACACAAACACAACAAATCCCCTCATTTTACTACTGCTCTGCCACACTTTGGTGTTCTTTGAGTTCACCTCTAAGATACTCACAGTCCTAGATGTCTGTCCAAAAGAACAATGTTGTCAATCTAACAAAGCTGTTTTGAAACCCTTTTCCACCCACACCAACTCACTTTGACTCTGCAGTTATTACTCAGATATTTTATGTGGAGACCACTCCTTTCTTCCAGGCTGCATCTGCCACCACTTCAGTCCAGGCCAGACTGGCACTTACATCCTCTTCCCTTAAGAATCCATGAGTAATTCTGTATGTTTCACACTATATTTTATGCCCCAAGCATATATTAGTTTCACAAAGATTATTGTCTTTTTGCCTTTCCAAGTTCTGCTGTGCCAAAACAAAGCCCAGAGTAGCTATCCTATTGTCTTGATTTTTTCCCATCCAAATCTTAGCAGCAAAGGAACACCACAGAGTTCATTCAAGAAGGGGAGAAGCTGTGACTTCTGGGGTTGTAGTCAAAGGAGATTTATATGGTGTATTAGTTATCAATCAAGGTAGTGAATGTCATGACCTAAGAGGAAAAGTAGGATAGGAACCTTTATACCTTTACAGACGACTTCTCTTTCAGTGATGCTTTCTGCTTGTCTTGAGTGTGTAACCCTGGGAATCTTTATACCTTCATAACACACAGACTAAGAGTTCCTTCCTTTTTGTGCTTAATCCCAGTACTCCTTGAAAAGCAAAATGGTCCCTGTAAAGGAGGGGGGACAACATTGTGAGATTAGGTAGTGCTTTTCTGATCCAGGGAACAAACCAGGCTGTTCTTCTACTCCCTTGTCACAGGAACAGGAGACATTTTTCATGTGACAGTGTAGCCAAATCACCTCACTATCAGCAGTTATCTACCATATGCTTCTGTTAATAGATAGTCTCATAGAAATGTTCTGATGAAAGTGCTAGGAAGGAAGGAAGGAATTACAGTGGATGGTGAGAATGAAAGAGGCACAAGTAACCTGAGTGTGACACGTTCTTATGAAGCCTGTCTTTTATTTCCTATGTTTAGAGAGAACAGTTCTCAGTTTATGGCTTTTGTTCAATCAGAGAGAAAATGAGCTATAAAAGCAGAGATAGGAAGGAGTTAACTAATTTCCAATTCAGTGTGTTACAATTTGCTTCAGTAATAATAATAAAAAAAGAACAATACTGGGAAACATAATTTTCAAAATGAAGACTACTAAATCAATAAGCACTACATGACTAATCATTTTCTATTTTCATGGTGGAGGAAGGTAGAGCTGTGATCAGAAATCAAAAGCATAAGTCCTCAGATTCTCTGCACTTCTGACAAATTCTGTTCTACTGTAATCCACAACAAAGGAGATTTTCACATAAGCATAAACCAATGCTGGTAAATGGCATTTGAATCACTGCCCAATAGCATCATCTCATTTTGTGGAAAGGCAATGAAATGCATTTGATGTCAGATGAGTTAATTCCCAAAATATCCACATTTGTTGGCACCTGAGTGTTTCAGCCTGAGACACAGAGGTCAGGGGTGACTTTATCACACAATCTTCAGTTGTGGTGGGACTTCACATAATAGCTACTTAAGTGCGTGTTTGACTTGAAGCATGTGAGTAGTGCTGTCAAGTTCAGTGAGACTACAGGCTCTGTAAGAGAGGCAGGTGTTTCAGTGCTTCTTGAACCTACCACTCCAGTAGTAATTTGTAAAATTCTATTTGTAGAAACAGTTCTTAGCGTAGTAGTGAACAAAGGTGAGCAAATACTCTCTCTAGGCATTGAATATCCCAGAAGACAGTAGAAGTAGAAGGCTGGAAGGAGACACTTAAGAAGGAGATTTCAGTGTGCAGTGCAGTTCCTCAAATGACTTTGAAAATTTCAGCCCAGATTTCATAACATCTACCCTAAGCCTCCATAGCCCTCTGGCCCTTAACCACCCCTTTGCTCTTCTTGGGTTTGATAGCAGCTATCTTTGATACTGTAGCTTCTTAGAAGTAAATGAAAGCATGCTGTACATTGGCTGTAGCATTTTTCTGTATAGTATCTTACACCCAAAAAGAGTCAGCACAGCTGTCCTAGTTGAATGCATCCCAGTACAAGGCAGAATGCAATAGTTTTTTAACAGGAGAAAGCAGCCAAGGTCCAAGTTTTAAGTTCACCAGTTTTGACATGGCACCTTCCCTGCTCACAGAGACCACTTGGTGTACTGGCAGCATACTGCACAGACACTGGGGACGTTATGCAGAATTGGCTCCTGAGTCGTTGCTCCTCGGGACTGGGGAAGGAAGTCACGTGTATCAGGAAAGTTGTCACCAAACTGAAATGCTTCTGAGGCTTTTCTACTCCAGTTCTCTGCAGTACTGGAAAAGGTAAATGCCCTCCACATCTAGAATCCCTGTACACCAAGCTGTGCAGCACACAATCCTCGCTGCTTTGCCAGTACAGTTTTTCAGATGTTTATAGAGTAAAACACACCACTGAAAAGATAGAGGTTAGTTACCTTGTTGTGGGATAATGTGATTTCATGAATGAGGACAAGGTGTAGTGTGGCTTGTGGGACAGGCACAAGTGACGTGCAGCACATGGCATTCTGGTGCAAGAACTGCCTAAGCCACATTCTCTTGGTAAGACTTGGGTGAAAGGGAAACTGCATGCAGCCTGTCATGGGTGGGTGACAGCAAACCGAGCAGTACTAACCACATGAGTGATGCCATCTAAGCAGATCAGACTCTGCCATTACTTCTGAACCGTGGTGGAGCAGTTGGAGCAACCACCACAAACAAATGGAATTTTCATTTGACAGAAAGACCTGGGGTGCATTTACTAACACATACCCAAATACCAACTGAAAGTTACTGGGCAATAGGGAAGAAAAAATGACCTCTGATTTAGCAAAAATCCTTTTGCAACAGAGCCTGTGTTTTGAAGGTGCCTGCTTTAGTATATGAGTGTTTGTGGGAGATTAGTACTTATTAACTAATAACCTTTGATTATGTTTACTCCCACAGCCGATTTGCTCAGGTGTTCCTCACAGAAGTAGAAATAAGCTTCAGTGACACAGCTTGTTCCTGGTTCAGTCTGCACAGTTTTGTAATTTCTTGGCAACTAAGTGATGGATTACCATTTTCTGTAAAAATCTCCTCTTTCCTGAAAGGCCTTTCATGGTAGGACTCTGGGGTAATTAGAAAAATAATAACCTTGCAATACCCTCTTGATCTGTTTTTAATGAAATGAAGTGTGAGGAGGGTGGGCACTTTGTCCATAGTCAAATAGTCAGTAAGTGGCAGAACTGAAAATAGAACCCAGGAGTCCTAAATTCTCCTCTCTGCCTCTAAGAGACACTTCCACTATACATTGGGTTATCAGATGTTTAAAAGACTGTCCTTTTTTTTTTTTTTTTTTTTAACAGGCATAGGGAAAAATAGAGTATATAATGTACAGGGAAATCTTGCATTGGTAGAAGCTGGACCAATTTAATTAGCAGGCTTATGCTGGGTTCTCAGTCAGTTTTCTGCAACTCAATCATGCTTTATTGAGCACATCAGTCATTTGTGAATGTTACTTTTAAAAGAGCCTGGTGAAGTATCACCTCCATTTCAGAAACAGGGAAATAAAAGATGCAAATGAATAACAGAGGAATGACAGAGCAGATGAAGTTACTTGCCCAAATTCACAGAGGGAATTTTGGACAGAGATATGAATTTTACTGACACCTTTTAATTTTCCTCGAAAAAGTCTCTTCTCTGTTAGACTATGTAGTTTCCAAACTACACAACCCTGTTAGGGCATCAAAACCCAAATGGAGTTTCTGGACGCAAGAATGAGTATATTCCAGGATCTCAGCCTTGACTGGGGAAAAAAAAAAAAAAAAAGAAAAAAGGGTTTCTAAAACAATAGCACAAATTTAACCAATGCCAGAAGCTGCCAGCCTGGCACTAACCTTTTGAAAAGGTGGTGTTGCCTCTTTACAGCTCAGTGGTGGCTACACCTAGTGCCACTGCAGCCCTGGGAAAGTCAAAACTGTCCTGTCCACATACCTGTGCATTGGAAAAGATTAGGAAGGCAGGCTAATAAGATCACAGAAATTGTTGCACCAACACATCTCAGTTTCTAGAGAAGCTTGCAAGATTAGAGAGATGATTTGACAGAGGACTGTATTTGCCCTTGTAGAAGGGCAAAAGGTTCTGTGCGACAGGATGTGCGACCGTTCAATTGCCTTTTGGCTTAGCTGCAGGTGTTTGCCTTTAAAAAAGGGAGCAGGGGGAAATCTGTAGCTCTTGAAAGACAGCATTAGATCTTCTTTCTTACCCTTCATTTCTAAATCCTCTGAACCTCTGATTTCTTATTTCCTGGGTTATAACTATAAGCTGAGTGAATTGCTGGTTTTCAATCCAATTTCTACTAGTCCTGTCACAAAATCTGATAGACAAAATACCCTATTCTTAGTACAGTTGGCACTAGGTTGAAAGCAATGAAGGCTGAGGTCCTGCCTATAGGCTTTGAGCTGGAATTCCTTGGCTAATGTCACTGCAAGCTTTCCAAACCTTGCTGCACCATATTATCTCACTGTCCTGCAGGAATCACCTTTAGAATTCACTCTTGGTAGTCTATTCATAGTGACATTGTCTGGCCAAGATATCATCCAAGAAGAAGGAAATCAGAACCTGTGATTTAAACCCCAAATATTTCATCTTAAGCAAAGACCAGATAGTTTAGCAATGGACTCATTTGCCCATACAGGATCTAACTTCACAGTCTTTCACAGAATAGTTACTGTAGGTTTCACGGAAAGATGTATCTATTAGTAACTGCAGTGATACTGTCAGTGCTTTACATAGATGCTTTGGAATCATAAGCCAGTATTTGGAAAGTCATGCTGGTCTCTGATTTTTTGCCAAACAGTCCAAGACTTTTCATCCCACTTCCATCTCATCCATCTCTTGGCTTAGTGTGGATAATGTTGCTTCTTTTCTGGAGGGGAAAAAAATGTCTTCACAGACAGCTCAGATCCTGTCCATCGAAGGTAAATGAGAATGTCCACCTCTACATTTGTGAGTGAAATTGTATCCAGGATGATGTAGAGATACGTTGTGTTACTGGGAAATGAAGGGAGAAGGCTGCTATATACCTCCATGTATTAAGATCTTGTGGCTGAAAGAGGAAGGAGCAAAATTGAGCAGAGCAAATATACTTTCATGTGTCACCATCATGACATCCAGCAGCTCCTAGGCATATCAGTGCATCTGCCTGTTACGGACACATGCAGACATGTGCAGTCACATAGCCATACACAAACATCATGAGACAGCAAATACCATCTGCAAAGAGAGCTAAAAAAAGGTTGATAGAATGATCACAGTACTCAAACTTCCTGCCGGGATGTGCCGTGGGTGGCAGAATAAATCAACTTCTGCTTCCCCTCTGGGAGCAGCTGCCTGCTGGAGAGAACTAGGCTGTGTGTTAGCATTGCATATTGCAGCTTATTAGCAGAGGGATCCTGGACAAGGATGCTACTTAATAAACTGATAGAGTAACAAAACAGCCATTCCAGTGCTGGAAACAGAGTACTAGCTGAACAGTTTCCTTGTTCTTGGAGACTTGGTAGAAAAGGAAGAAACTGAACAATTCTCTTTAGCTGTGGGAAGAAAAAGGGTGGGCAGTTATGCAGTTGTTGGTTTGTGAGGGACATTAACTGCTTACAGGAAAAGGAATGTTTCTGGGAAACAATTCTTTGTTTTGTTGTGGGTTTTTTGTTTTTGTTGTTCGGTTTTGTTTTGTTTTGTTTTGAATCTGGCTTTGTTGGAGCTTCTGTGAAGATGGAAAGGCCTATTCCACTGCTCGCTTTCCAAAGTGTCTCCAAGCCTGTGCTTGTTGGTGCGCAGAAGATGACAACATTCCTGTGGTAGCCTATAGCTGGCAGTTACATACATGACTGTACCCAGTTGAACTTTGTCACCACAGTGACACATCACTGCAAAAACCCCGCTCTTTCTTCTTCAGAGAGATGTTTATTTATGCCTGGGCCATAATAAGGACACCCTCATTCAGGTCACCTGAATCTGGTACCATGCTGACTGCTTGCTAGCAGGTCCTGACATGTTGCCAATTATCCAGCTGCACACGATGCTCTACTGCATGACAAACTGCAAAAAATAAAAAGGTCATTTGCACTGCTCATTAAAGTCCTCATCTGTATGGGGAAAGTCTAATGGCACTGGAAGGCTGGAGAACTGAGTTTCTTTCATAGGCCCTGCTCTGCTTCCATCATACAACACGTCTCAGCAGAGTCCAGCACTCTGCAGCAGCCTCATAGGGATTGCAAGTGTCAGTCAGCCAATGCTGGCTGTGGGTAAAGTTGAGTCAAGCCCTGACAACTGCTCTTGCAATCAGTTTACCTCAGTAGAGTGGGTCAAGAGCACCTTGTACAAAGGTTTAGTGGGCAGAATGACTTATGAAATGAAGAATTTTCTACAAAACATCAGACCATCAAGGCTTTTTGACCTTGTGAATGTTTTTGTGTAATTTCGGTTAACCTTTAAAAAAATTCATTACAGAAATAATGTCAAAATTATTATCAAATCTTCTAAGCTCTATGAATATGTTTTAGTAAACAAAACATCTGATAATTTTATGAATCAATTTTTATTTACTGAATGTATAGTACTCAGCACAGTTTAGATGCATTTTTGAGACAAAAAAAAAGGCAGATAATTATGGAAAAAATGTCATGGGCACTCTTCTGACAAAGAGAAGGAAAGAGGTGAAGTGTCACTCAAGATGGGCTTATGTGCCCATCACCCAAAGGCTGATGGTTTTCACTCTTCTTTTCTTTCTTTTTTTTTTTTTCTTCCCTAGCTATACTGACTGATCATTTAAAATATATTAACCTCATTAGACAGTCTCAGAAATTCAGAGCACAACAAATCCGCTGCCACAGTATTCTCTCTAAATTTGAAGCAGCACGTTGTGAGTGTGCTTCGCTGGAGTCTCTGTGCCATATCCTCAGGGTGGCTGCCAGAAACTTGGAGCCTGGCCCTGCTTGTGCCATTGCACTCATGCAGTTTAGAGGCAGCTCCCCCATGCACTCTGGATTCACAGTTCTTTCTCAGTCCTTTCCAGAGCTTCCTCGCACGTGCTCGGTGGCATGGGAAGAGGGCCAGATGTCTTCTGTGAGAACATAAGAAATGGACAGGATGACTTTTCTGGGAAAAGACTTTCCTCCTCCTGCTCTCCCTCTTTCTGTGTGCGCCATGGCTGGAATGCTCAGCCCTGAGACAGACATTTGTTTGGATAAATGCTACATCTGGTGTAAAGCAAGGTGCTGTCGTTCTGCTCTCAGAATGCCCTGGATATGAAGCCTTGATGTCTTCCTTATGCTGTGGTGGGCCTTTAACAATGTTAACATCTCTTGTGACCCTTAGAGTAAAGCTTCGTAAATAACCAGATTTCATACAAAATGCTGCTAATTCCTGTTTAATTTTCTTCCTTTTATTACTAATCATATCACTGCAAAACGTGGTTTACAGCAATATAAATAGGATCCATTGCTAGAGGGAATTGTGCAGCTTCTGTCATTTTTTTCAGCACCTAAATGTGAAGCAGAAGCAATTAAACTCTGAGGGGAAAAAAGTAACAGTGTGGAACACATCAGAAATCGGGTCATGAATTCACACAGATGGGAAAGCCAGGAAGCAGTGGGAAAGCAGGATTTTGATTGACTCACCGTCAACAGTAAATGAGCCATTGGCAGTTTACTGTCAATTTCTTGCCTTTTAATCTGCAAGTTCCAGAGGTGATGGCACCCTCCTCAACCTGCTGCACAGGGATGGGAGGGGAAAATAAAGTGGGACAGAGAATACACTGGCAGGAGTTTAGGTGAGGACAGGGGATGGGTCAGTATCACAGAGGGTGGAAGGCAATTTTATCATTATATCTGATGTGTAGAGCTAAAATTAAGCAATAGTCAGGCAAAAGTCATGAGTATTAAAAATATGCCACCCAAAAGTGTTCATGAGGTGTCTGAGGATTAAATAATAATAGCATTGCAGTAGTAATTAGAGGCATTGATTAGGTCCAAACCCTGTTGTGGGAATTGCTATGCAAATATAGTTAAGGGTAGTTCTTGCTCCAAAAAAATATTACAAAGCAGAAAGGAGAGAGGAAGGAACAGAAGCCTCCCATCTGAAAGCAGAGGCAATGGGACCCTAGCAGAACTTCAGCATTATTCAGAGCATGCATGGTATAGACAGGGGTTGCCCTTTGGTTTGCTTTTATAGAGCATCTGCTGAACAGGCTAGCCTGAGATGAAGAAGAGATGTAATGCTCAACTCACTCCACTCATACTAGTCCAGTTTCCTCCAGGAAATCCAAGACTGAGGCACACCAGGATACCTCCCAGGTGTACTTGCCCTTGCTAGCTAGGATGCGCTCATAGCCTGAGCCAAGCCCAGTGAGATTTGTGAGCATTTTCATACTTCCCAAGGAAACACGAAACTGTGGAAACCATGGGATATTTTAGCATGCAGAAGCTCAATATGTATTTCCTTTTCAAGCAGCAGCACAGCACTTCTGAAAATGAAACAATCAGTTATAAAGTAACCTTGCAGCAAAGCTTCAAGGGGGATTTATATACGCTGGCAAATTTTTGCTGTTTATTCATTCTAGACATACTTAAAGACTAATTCTCCTCTTACTCTGATTTTATATCAATTATTCGCCATTGATTGAGTGGAGTTAATTTAAATTTACAGCAGTGTAAGTGAGGAAAAGCAGCTCGTAATCAGTAGCAAGTTGATTCTGCCACCTTTACTCACCATGAATAGTACCTTATTCGTTGAATAATCCTCTGAATTCCTCTTGGGGTTTCTCACAGAATAGGATTGCATGTGATCTGAGTTAAGGATGGCAAATACTTTTCATACTTTTCACATCAATGACTCCACTGGGCTGGGCTGGACTGGGTGATATAGCAGCAGATTCTGTGAATACACCTAGGATTTCTAGAGAAAAATTACCCAGTAAGGTCATACCACGATTTAAACCCTCAAGTCAGAGTTGACACAAAGAATTTAAACTTAATCTGAGAGTTTCACATGTTCATCTGCGCATTCTTAGTTATTTTCTGATGTGTATCTTATAGTGACATTTCCTACGTACCACATTGTTCAGACTCTGGGGGAGGTGTGATGTAAGAGAAGAGCAAAACCACTGTAGCGGCACTATTAGGATATATTCCATTGGAAAACTCCCATAAGAGACAGTCACCTATTTGAACTGATTATTTTGTTGTG
The DNA here is from genome assembly GCA_013399055.1 of Ramphastos sulfuratus. Classification (NCBI taxonomy): domain Eukaryota; kingdom Metazoa; phylum Chordata; class Aves; order Piciformes; family Ramphastidae; genus Ramphastos; species Ramphastos sulfuratus. The sequence goes on from WBNM01030730.1 coordinate 234,635, forward strand.
CTTCTGATAGACTTCTTGACTTCCTTGTGCTGGTTGATAATGAATATGAGATAATAGTGGAGCAGGGTAATAACTCGCTAAGTGCTTTGCCAAGAAACCAAGATTTCCTATTGCAATCATTGTTCAGCCTACACATGTGCCAAAGGGATTTGCTAGGTCAGGACTAGCCTTGACAGGTGTGGCCTATTGACATTCTGAACTATGGCAAAAAATCAGAGCTTAAGCTTGGTGACCACAAAGGATGACTATTTAAAAGATTTTTTTTTTTTAAAGTCCAAAGCAGCCATTTATAACAGCTCAGCTCCCTATTCCTGTTTTAGCACAGCTATTCAGTGAAGCTCAGAAATTAAAAAAAAAAAAAAAAAATTTTAACATGGTTTGGGTTACTTCATTTTCTCTTCCCAAAACCAAGAGAAGCTTGTTCTGACTCAGAAGACATAAAGTTTTACAGTAATTAACTATGTATTTATTAATCTTTTGAGAGTGATTTCTCTTGGAGACAAGCAGTCAGTAACCAGAAATTATATTAAATTGTTATGCAAACAATATAGAGGCTTAGAAGGAAAACTCTTCTGTGGGTTATCTACTGTGATCTATACTAGGAAATAGGATCTGTTCCTCTGCAGAGGAATGTATATTCTCTCTGTTGAGCCAACCACTTTGACAGTGGATAGGCCTGTGCTTAAAATTATACATTCTTTTCTCCAATTAAAAGGGACAGGAGAGGAAAAGAGGAGTAGGAAGCTGCAGAGGAGATATGAAGGACAAGATCAAGCAATGTACTTTTCCTTGACTTGAACAGGAAGACGGATCCCATAAAAGGAGGTGCATTAGGACTGTGATACACTGAATGTGTGTCCATGCATTTAGTTACATTTTAGGGGTATTAAAGAAGCAAGCTCTCACTCGTGCCTGCTTTGCTAGAATGACCTGGATGAATGACAAGGAGACAGGGAGAGAATCTCCTATGGCGCAGATGGGAGGAGTGCTGGATTCTTGTCAGTCAGAAAGAACCTCCAATGTGGTCTGTGAAGGCAGAAAGCAGCTGAGGCTGCTTGACAATATTTCACAGCCTCCATCTGGCTCTGGATATTGTGTAACAAACCAAAATTGCTCCTCTCTACCTGACTGCACGTGTTTCCACTTGATGGAGTTTGTATTTCCATGTCTCCAGTGGAGGAAGGTGCACGAATGGAAGTCTTTAAATTTTCAGGACTGACTTCTTATTTTTTAGGAAAAATAGTTTTTGATTCATTTTATGACAGCAAAAATAGTTGTTTTTGCCCAGGGAAAGTCTCTCCATGACTAAGAGAGGTGCAAGTATGTTTTAGTGATGAAATGGGTGCATATTGATGAAACAGCTGCAGCCTCATCAATCTCATGGTGATACTGATAAGTGCACTTATTGGGAAGAGGTGGAGAGCCAGCCCTAATTCTGCAGGAAATCCAGGTAGTTCTTGAAAATTGTAGGGTGATTTTTGTGTGTTGAAGGCAAAGCAGAGGTTCTGTTTGTGTGGACAAGACAGCGGCTATGACTGATACATATATCCATGCATGTTTATGTGGTTTGTGGGGGCTGAGAGACTGCAGAGAGAAATTTGTTTACATTTGGAAGTAGTGTAAGTGCAGCAGGTGCTGAGGACCTGCTGGGAACCTGGGGATCCCTGGCACTCTTATTGATCTGCTCTATGATTATGTTGACTTTCTGCTTCCCTGCACTGTCTTACGTACTTAAACTGTAAATCTTTCAGAAAAAGAATTATGCCTAGCCCAGAGGATCCTTAGTGTTATTTGAATCTCTAGAAGCTTCTCTCATAATAATAGTAAAGCAGATAGAATACCAGTTTTAATACCTGAGGGTACGTGCTTGTGAGACAAAAGCTATGGAAACATGAGAAGGAATGGGATAATCTTGCTGTGGACCCTTGCAAACTGGAAATATGAAGATTTTGAGAGAAGAGTTAGGGAACAGCTGTATAAGTAGCATGAGCAAACAGCACAACTACATTTAAGGGGATGATTTTTAAAAAGAAATTAATGAAAGGAAGTTGTCTTTTCCTGGTGAGAGCACTAATGGGAATTGTACTCAGTGGCCAGTGAATTGCTGTCCTATGGTCTTACGTCCAGTGTGCATAAAGAAAGGACACAAAGGCAGTGAATTGCATGATGAAAGTATCCAGGATTAATTTGTATGTAACTGTATTACTGCATTCTGCTTTACCTGAGAACCAAGTTGATTGACTGAAACAACAATTAAAATCAGCATTATAAATTTTATAGGGCAGAGCTATTTGACAGAGACAAAGCAACTTTACCACAGGAAGAAAAAAAAAAAAAAAGGCAAAAAACTGTACTTCACTAATCACATTTTCATTTCTCCTATCTGAAAAAAAATGAAGCAACAGAAACCCAAGCAGAGTAATTTACTTGTATGTTCAAAAAATTCAGGTATAGGAAATGGAGGGGTTAGCATAGAATGCCTCATTAATTTTCAACTTTAAAAGGTTTCCAGAAGCAGGGAGCTGCAGGTTGTATAATGCAAACAATGTTTCTTAGTGAGCTGCAGGCCAGGTGATCAATGGAGAGGCCAAATTTGCAGCAAGTGATTCAGAGTTGAGATGACCACAGGTGATAAAGGGGAATGTTAAAGCTGTGTAAGCAAACAAATTAATAAGCAGCTCAACAGCAGCTGAAATACACCTGAAGAGATGTTTCAGGGTAGTGAATGATTAAAGCTACTCCCACATGGTATCATTTACAATCCTATGTGTAATACGAATAACCTGTAAACCTGCATTAGGACAAATTGGAGTTCCACTGAGTGAGATCTGTTTCATACAATTTTAAACTACACCAGGGTAGATTTAGATTGGACATTAGAAAGTTCTTTCTTATGAGGGTGATAAAACACTAGAACATGTTGCCCAGGGAGGTGGTGGAAGCCCCATGGCTGCAGATATTCAAGGTCAGGCTTGATGGGGCTCTGAGCAACCTGATCAAGTTGGGGTTGTGCCTACTTATGTCATTGGGTGTGGACTAGGTGACCTTTAGAGGTCCCTTCCAATGCATTCTCTAATTCTACGTAACCAATATGTAAGGGAGATAAACCTCTATGCTTCAAAACCATGAAGCATACCTATTTGTTCAAGATCAAGAGGAGGTAGTAGACCTTTGTACACGTTTTGTCATGTCATAAATATCTATTACAAGGAGACAGCATATTTCTTCNGGGGGGAAGGGAAAAAAAAAAAAAAAAGAAAGAAGAAGAAGAAACTCCCCAAAACCAAAATAAAAAACCCAACAATTTTCCAGCTTGGAGAAACATAACAAAGTATTTTGTTTGCACTTGACATATCAGTATAAAATTACTTTTTTGGTTGTCATTTCAAAATTTTTATTCCAAATTTAAAATGCTGTAAGAGAATGACATGTTGGATCACTCTGGTATAAAATGTTTAGATCTTAACATTTCTACTTTTCCCCAGATATTTTACTTTGTGTTCAAGTTTGAAATAAAGAATTATTTTGAAATTCCCTGTGGCAGAAAAAATCCATTTCCTCCTCTGCACTCACTTTAGAAGGAGAGACTGTTCTGAAATCAAAGCAGCAGGCAGGAGAGCTGGGCAGCCTTGATTCCACATCCTGTTCCATGTGCCATGACTTGGCTGCATGCATTTGTTCAAACCACTTCTTAAGACCCCCAATTAGTTGGCCAGAGTGTAGTGGGAAGTTTCTTGTTAAAATGATGAATAAGTTCATCTGTTTACTGAAATGAGTTATTTGACTGACTTTGATAAAAAAGTGCTGAGCAAATCCAGCTGTTGCTTTTAACAAGTGCGAGCTACTTGGTTTGAGCAGTACCTGTGATCCTCTCTGCCAGGTTCTGAATTCTCTTTGGATTCTTTTCCTCAGTCCACGATTTTACACATAACTGTAACAGCACTTTTCAGGGAGCTAAACAATACTACTAATCACAAGGTTAGCTTCTTGTGCTGTTGACAGTGCAGAGATCTACAACTAGCTTCCATACTGTATTTCACCTCCAGACATATAATCATGGCTTTGCTTTGTTTTTTCTGTTGTTGACCTCATCTCTAACTCATGCACATTGACGGGGAGTGGTAAAAGTTGTGGGATCAGGAGGGCAGAAAATGCTACAAACCAAGTGGGTAAAGTAGGAGCCTTTAGCCAAGTCTCTGTCTTGCTTTACTTGACATTCAACATTTAGATGGTTAAAATAATTTTCCAGAGACAGTTAAAGTGTAAACTGTATCAGTTCAAGTGGANTTCTCTAATTCTACGTAACCAATATGTAAGGGAGATAAACCTCTATGCTTCAAAACCATGAAGCATACCTATTTGTTCAAGATCAAGAGGAGGTAGTAGACCTTTGTACACGTTTTGTCATGTCATAAATATCTATTACAAGGAGACAGCATATTTCTTCGAGCCAAGTAACAATTTTGGTAGCCTTCCCAGTACGTATGTCACCAAGTTACAAAATCCAACTTGGTTTCCAGGGCGTAAGAAAAGTAACTTCTATATAGCTACCAAAAAGCCACTTAATGTCTTCATTCAGTTATCTGGCTATTGATTCTGCTTCCTTTAGAACTTTCTTTTAAGGACAATTTACATGTTCTTCTAATTAGCACTTCAGGATGCTTCACAGGCCTCTCGGATCTTTTTTTGTTCAGAACACTTCAGTTCCTCAGTGTTTTGAAACCAGCACTTTATTTATTCCTTTTCTTGATGGCAAACATAGTCACTTCAGAGCTGATGAAGATTTTTTTCATAGAAACATTTTCCCATCAGACAATGTGGTTTCACCTAAACTGGAATTTGCAATGAGAAAATGTCAGTTCTGGGGCCGGGGGGANCCTTGATTCCACATCCTGTTCCATGTGCCATGACTTGGCTGCATGCATTTGTTCAAACCACTTCTTAAGACCCCCAATTAGTTGGCCAGAGTGTAGTGGGAAGTTTCTTGTTAAAATGATGAATAAGTTCATCTGTTTACTGAAATGAGTTATTTGACTGACTTTGATAAAAAAGTGCTGAGCAAATCCAGCTGTTGCTTTTAACAAGTGCGAGCTACTTGGTTTGAGCAGTACCTGTGATCCTCTCTGCCAGGTTCTGAATTCTCTTTGGATTCTTTTCCTCAGTCCACGATTTTACACATAACTGTAACAGCACTTTTCAGGGAGCTAAACAATACTACTAATCACAAGGTTAGCTTCTTGTGCTGTTGACAGTGCAGAGATCTACAACTAGCTTCCATACTGTATTTCACCTCCAGACATATAATCATGGCTTTGCTTTGTTTTTTCTGTTGTTGACCTCATCTCTAACTCATGCACATTGACGGGGAGTGGTAAAAGTTGTGGGATCAGGAGGGCAGAAAATGCTACAAACCAAGTGGGTAAAGTAGGAGCCTTTAGCCAAGTCTCTGTCTTGCTTTACTTGACATTCAACATTTAGATGGTTAAAATAATTTTCCAGAGACAGTTAAAGTGTAAACTGTATCAGTTCAAGTGGAAGACGATGGGCCAGGATTCTTGACCGCATTGTACTGTAGATTCTTGTTCTCTCCAGTTCAAGGCATTTCAATGCCAATAGCTTGCACTAAGCTGAAGTCAGTTCTTTAGATTCCAGTGTCAACAATGCTGATGTCTTCACCCCATGTTTGCACTCAGATACGAACATGAACACCACTCCAATCAAATCCAGCAGGATTTGGATGAAGCATTTTGTTTTCCATAATCCTCTTCTTTCACCCCTTCCGCTTTCTGTCTCTCCTCTTCTGTCTCCCTGGGCATCTCTCCCCATTTCTGAGTTTTCACCCAGCCTTCATCACTGCTGGGACAAGCATGCTGTGTTCTGCAACACATCCCATTTAACCACACTGCCATGTATCACCCCTCTGAACACTTCTCCACCTCTCCAAGCTGAAAATGAACCTTTTGTCTTTTGTATTCCCAGCTCTTTTAGGCTGCTGTTTGTCAGGTAAGCTTCTGTCTGCCTGCAGTTTAATCTGTTTATTGCTTTGTCTGATCCTCACCAGCTGCATTCTTATTCTTCACATTCTCCTGAGACTTTGAGCTTCTTTACTGCCAAGTCCAGAAGGACAGCAGCACATATTTTCTTGCACCTTGGGCTGTAGCAACTGTTGGAAAACATCATGCAAGAGCAATTCTGCCAGCTTACCCATGATTATGCAAACACAGGCAAAAGACTGCTTTCCCTAAGAGGCCTTTTAACTCTTTTCCAAATGAAATGAATGTGAAAGAAGGCACAAGTCCTTTTGTTTCATTCCTTTGTCACATTGTGATTCCTTTCTTGCTAGTGTAATGGCCTCCATAAACAGGCTTAAGCTAGTATACAAAATCACACTGCTATTTAAAAAGTTTGTATCACAGAAACCAGCAATGTCTGGTTTGGTATCGGGCAATTGCATCTCCAGTAGGGTGGTACATGAGCAGGAAAGAGTATGTGTACAGCTCATGTTTGTACTCGTATTCTCCCCAACTAACTGGCTGCTTTGCTGCTGTTAGTAGATGCACGTTGCTTTCCTGGTGATTTGGTTGACAGTTAATCACCCGTGGTGATGGTGACACTTCAGACATGGCTGATGTTGGCCAAAGTATGGTGAGACAGGCTTACACACAGTGTTTACTGCAGGTTGGTAGCTCTAATAAATCTGCTTTCGAATTAATACAGAGACAGAGAAAGGGAAGGGGAAAACTCTCCCCAGGGGCCACTGGGGAAAGGCAGTGATGAAGTCCCAGATTGTCACAGCAGGTGAAAGGCCACAAGAGCAACAGTGCATGAGTAAAAGCATGAGAACGACAAAGGTAAAAAGAATTACAATAGCAAGGTGGGAACAATACAGGGGAAACCACTGCTACTCTGAAAGAGCACTGCCTCAACGGCTTAAGCAAAGGGTAATAGAGCTGCAAATAGCAGGCCCTTGGCACTACTGAGCTTAAAGCACTAATGTCTTCTGTAGCACTGCAAATATTCTGCTTTTTCCCCCATCCTCTTGCCACCTTGTCTACAACCCACCTTTTCTGATTTCCCGATTAAGGAATCCTCAGTTAAGAAGGGCAAGGTGAAGCATTCCTGTGAATCTGATGTCTGGGAAGCTTCAGCCTTCCAGCAGGAGCTTCAGTTTAGCTACACAAAAAAAGAAAATAAACAAACAAAACCCAATCCAAACAAGCAAACAAAAAACACGCACACAAAAAAATTTCAGTTGCTTCTGCTATAAAATAGTGCATCCCAGGTTTAGCAAAGTGCCATAACAAGAGGTTATCTGCTTTTGTAAAGCACCAGTGTGTATGTCGCACTACATTGTTAATAATCACTACCAGGACAACAGAACTTGGTCAGCTATTCATTTCTTTATTATATTTCAATGGGTTAGTCCTTCCCTGTGGTATTCACAGTGAAAATATCCCTATTATACATTACATGGAGACGTGAGGGAGTAGAGGTTTGTCGCCATGATTTTCAAATGGAACTAAGTGGGTTAGGTACTCGAATACTCTCGGATTTCAGTGACTCAGGCACTTTTAACAACTCAGGATAAAGCTGTTGAGGACCAACTGGTAGTTTCATGATAGAATCATATTCAGTATGATTAATTTTTATTTATGTTCTTATCTCTGAGTTTACCAGTCCCAAGAACTGGATTTTCTGTCCTAGTTTTCTCTGTGACTTTCTATACACCTGTCTGCACCTTCCTGGTGTGTGATCACATTTGTCTCCTCATGCTTAGTGTTGTCTCTCCAGTGACTAATTTCCTCTGGTTCTCCTCCTGCTCTCTCATCTTTACTTAGAAATGTTTTCTGTGTGTGGCACCCAGGGCTCTTGTACTGAGCACTTCCTTTGCTCTGTAACATCTTTGTTTCCCCATCAAGAAGTACAATGTCCTCCTTGCATTCAGGCAAGGAAGAGAAGCAAAACCAGTAAACAGGCACAGTAATTAGATCTGTTGCCTAGGCTCTGGAGAGGAAATTGGGAGATAAATTAAAAGTTGGTCCCATTGGAAGATTCCCCAATGGATATTGATCAGGCTCAGGTGAACTAGAAACAGTCCAAGGAGAATTTATTAATTAGAAGCTGACAACCAATTGCTTCTTCCTCTCTCTGTTTCGAGGTTGTAGTTTTTGTTTCCCTCCTTCCCTGATAGAGGCAGCAGGTAAATTCCTTTAACTGTACATCCTTTGTCTATGTCCAAGGGGCAGCGGAGTGGAAGCACAAAGGCTGGCAAAGCTCACTGAAGTCAGGAGAACAGAAATGGAGTTCAAGTCTTGCCATTGCTTTCCCCAGAGATGCTCAACACTGCTCTGTATTCCCTTCAGAGACCCTGATCTCCTGTCCTTCAGATTACACAGTTGGTTAGCTGAAACCTTTGCTCCTGGCTTTCTAACTCTCTGGCACATACAGCATTCCTGTCGAAAGCACACGTATCTCTGCTGAGGAGAGGCAGGAGGCAGAGGCACAGATAACCCTCAGAGGCATTTATCTGCCTTGTCAGCAGATCTAGTTGGGAATTCAGAGAGAGAAAGGGTATTTTTCCCTGACTGCAGAAGCCACCTGTGGTTTTAAAGTGAGTTATCAGTTTGCCTCTCACCATTCTTTTAACAATTTACTACTGTTAGTAGATTCCAATACAGCTGAAATCTAAAGGAATTAGAGACCCAATTCTGAATGTAATCCTGCTCAGGGTAACAAAGAAACACTCCTGTACATAGGTACATACTCTTTTATGAACGCCTTAAAAACTGCAAAGGAAGCTTCAAATCCTAGGCAATGTCAAATGCAAAGTTAGTAAACACAAGCTTGAGTCTTCTCTTGAGTATACAACAAAAATCTTTAAATACATCTCCTTGTACTACTTTTTATCCAGCAGTTGTGTCTCCAGACAGTGTGCAGAATAACTGGAGTTTTATGAAGGAGCAGCTAGTCAATATTTTATTTCCTTCTCATTTTTTGGCATGTGGTTCCAAGCTTTATTTGCTGGACACAATTCAAACCCTGCTTTGGAGGTTCATGGCACACATCATTACAATGGTTAGCTGCTGTACAGACATTAGCTACCTTAGTATTAAAGATCTCTGGTTGATGAGGGGATACTGTTTTCCTGAGTTCCTCTCTAGGAAGCTGAAGCAGAGACATTGCAGTGGGAAGTTTTGAAGCATTCCACACACTTAAACAACAGTTCCTACCTTTGTTTGTAGTAAATAGATATGTTCACGTGTCTGTAAATCACAGTCCAGGCCTCACATCAGGAATCAGCAGGGCATACTCAGTGAGTGACCTTTCATGGTGCTTGCCTTAAGTGTCTTGCTTAAACCAAGGCATTTCTATGAATGACATTTGTATTAGCGGGCAGGAGAAAACCCACCCCTCTAGACATACAGCTGCATTAATCTTAAGACCTGCCTCTTCTTTCCTCTCAGCCCCTTGCCTCATCTACTGTACATTTTCTCACCTTAGCAATAAATGAGTAGAGATCCTAAAGACAACATCAACCTCCTGTTCTGCTGAAGAATAGGTCTGCCTTGTGTAGTACGTAAGTCAGTCTTCTGTTGGAAAATAGTATGTGATCGGATAAGAAAGGACTGGATCACCAGAAATGTGTTCAAAGGAACTGGATTTACTAGGTCTTCATGCTGATTTGCCACTTCCTGTTTCTTATGGGAACTTCAGAAATTCCATCATGTGATTTTGGATCATTCCTAGCTGATTCATCAGTAATGTGGGAACCTTTATACAGAATGCATGGCCCTAACTACCTGGATTTTGAGAGTCACTGATAGTAGAAGTACATTGTTACCTTCCTTGTAGGTCAGCATACAGAGGGGAATGAGGCAAATATTTTGCATCTGTGTTTTACAGATGCATCCTAACAAGAATAGTGACACTCCTAAATCTTGCATTATATTGTGGGCTCTGGAAGGCAATTCATAATACTGGCTGCAGATTTTCCTGCCTTTTCTCCCTGGACTGATCATAGGTGCCCTTTTCTCTACACATAGCCTTCACTCTCTATCTGTTCTAATTTTGCTAAGCTCATACCCTTTGAAGGTGTGAATGCAAACCTGAACAACGAAAGCTGGCTCCTGAAGTGTCAAAATTCTGCAACAGCTTTGCAGCTTAATGTAAAGTATATGACAAATTTTCTGTGGTTTATTGATGTAGGAAAAGGTGCATTGTGTAGATAGTATAATACAGACCCATATTTGCTGCTGATTTTGAAGAAAAAGAAATCAGGAAATAATCTCCCTTTTTCTCTCTTAAAATAAAATCTACAAAACTCCAGGAAGATTTTTCCTAGATTTATTTCCAGTGGGTTAGTAGCCGCTAGGCCAAAATGTTTCCCTGTGTGATTTATACCTCTTTACACTGGTCCTGGGAGTTAATGTTTTCCCCCAGGTGTGGGCCATTTGTAGCACAGCTTGAAAGCAAGAAATAGTGTTTTAAACTCTTCTTTCCATCTCAAAGTTGGGCTTTCAACTTTAAAAATTGATTAACTTTGGGTGAAAGGTCCTGGCTTGAAGGGTTCTGGGGAATGAGATTCTTTATTTAGTGATAGAATTTGTGCATCATGGACAGGGGCTGCTTCCCAATCACCATCCCTCCTTCCAATGTGACTTACTCCTGAGCTAGAGGTATCTGCTGTAGGGGTGAATTGATCAGTATATTTTAAATGTCTGGTCAGTCTCTCTGTCCTCTAGTTCTGATGGTGACTTTCTCTGATATAGATCCTCCTCTAGGAAGAGCTAGGTGGGGATTGCTGCCATACTGCACATAGACATACTGCACATAGAAGTTCTGCCACCACATACTTGATAAAGTTGAGCTGAGGTCATGCTGGTGCATAAAACCCTGGATGAAATGGGCCTGCAGCCTGTCTCCAGCCTCTTGACAGATTGATTCTCTTGGGAATTTGTTTTGAGGCCTGACAAAATATAAAGCTTGATGAAATGCAGTTTTGAAACATATGTATTTTTAAATTAGTGAACTAGCAGTGAGTAAATGAAATTATCAAGAGCAATCAAAACTCAGAAGAGAATCTTTTTGGATGATTATAATGAGCCTCTCTCTTCCCATGGACAAAAAGTTCTGTGTGAAATCAGTGTTTCATAGCAGAAAGGTTCACTTGCAGCATCTGTAATAAGAAAATACCATGTAAAAGAAGGTACATAAGAAAATCCAGTTTCAGATCAGTTTGACCAGTTTCAAATTTGTTGAGTTTGGTTTAATACTGAAACAACAGGATCAGGCAGGAGTTTAGTTGTGTCCTACTCCTCCTCCTGCAGTTAGAAAGGACTGCTCAATGGGTTCAGCATCCCTTCAGCAATTTATTATTCAGTAAAAACCTTCTCATCCTGGGCACCTTGGCAGCAAACAACAGCAAAGATCAGAAACCAGGTGGGAGACATGAAATTTTGATGTAACTGGAACTAATGCCAAAGCTTCCACTGGATTCGGTAGAGACAAGGTTTCTCTGTGGGAGTTTGGCTTAAGCCAGTGTGTATCGGCAATTTACTGTAGTAAAGGAGTTCATCTGACTGGTGACTAAGGCCTGGATGAACCTTAAGGATGTGCTCAGTTTCAGTAAGCTGGGCTCTAACTTGTGAAAACTGCCTGTGAAAAAACGGTGATCTGGGGATGCCTTTTTTGTGTTGACTATGTTTTATCCTGTGTTTCCTCAAATTTCTTGTGCAAACACTGATGCCTTGCTTGATGTGTCCTCATCCTCCTCTGCAGACAATTCCTAATCTTCTCCTGAAGGACAGGGTAAGGGCACATCAGACAAAGAGGCTGATCTGAAAGACATCGTCAGGAAATAGTGGCAGGATTTTGACTTCATTCCTCTCCTGATTGTGGCCTCATGTTTTCAGCATGTTCAGTGGAAATATGCCTGAGAATGTGTCTGCATTTCTGTTGTAAAGCTCCATGAAAAACAGAGTGCAAAATTAATCTCTGATGTAAGCCCTGCTTGACTTCAGCAAGCTTACTCTGGGGAGAGATTTTGTCCTGCGTACTTGATGTGTACTAAATGGAAAAGTGAGGGTTTCTGCTAATGCTTTCTGCTATTGTTATGCTAGAAAAGATGCTGTGGCAATTTTTTTCTAATTAAACAAGACTTCATATTTATGTATCTGTGTATCTACAGCTGTTTCTAAATCTATTTATTCATAAAATTAAAATATTAGATGAAAGTGGTCTTAGGACCTGAGGTACTTATCATGCATGCTTCTTACTTGTAAACAACAGGCTTGCATTCACATTTTGAGGGGGTAGTATGGGCAAAGATAGGCAAAGATTTGCAGGACCAGAAGAGCAGAAGTAGTACGGGGCAGAGCTGCTGGAATCAAGGCAGGCCAAGTGATGGGATGGTGTGCACTAGGACTGTGAAGAGTGGGAAGGAGTTACAGGTGCCTGCATGGAACAGTTCCAGGCAAAGTCATCATGTCCTTCCTTTTGGAAGCAGCAAAGTTAACTTAGAGAACAATTTCAATGCTGTAGTGGAATCTGTTCATGATTTTTAAAAGAATTGGGAGGAACTAAAATGAAAGCTGACACCCAGCTTCTTTGTCTGTGACTGAGGAAGACCTGAGGAGTAGAGGAATGGTACCAGGACAACAGCTTCCTATCAGTGCTACCCAGCACAGCTCACCCCATGGGATGTCAGTTGCATAGGTGAACTCCCAGCATTATCAGCCACAGTGCTGTAGACCGCATAAGCCATCCTCTTCTCAGGGAAGACTGGAGCAAAGATGGATGTAGTTCTGTCTCTCTCGTTTGAATTAGTGTTCCTACCTCAGTGGAAGCACAGTAGACAAACAAGGGATGCATTCACTGCAGGGCTCCTAAGGAGTGACAGCATTATGACCCTCCTGGGCTGCTCTTCAGCAAAGACAGCCACTAAGAAAAAAGGAAGGCAGGAACGTGGACAAGTTTGCTCTCCTTTGTGTGGTGTTCTGCAAGTCTGCATAATGACATTTACTAATGCTACCTGTATATTTCTGTCTCGGAGGAGTCTGGAAAAGAGGTTAAACTTTGTAGGTCACCATTATAAAACCAAAGCCCTGCTTCAAAGCTCTCCACTGACTAGCTGTGAAGCTGGGCAAAAAACTTTCTACCCTTCTATGCTTCATTTTGCACCAGTGATGCCAGCTGTCTTCCAGGAAGGCTTGGATAGCTGAGAACCATAGCATTCCTGTAGGAAAAAGGCATCTTGGGTCTGTTCGGTTGCTGAGTGAATCCAGAATGCCACAGCTTAAAGCAGGCTGAGTTCTTACAAACCCTCTCTGTCCCTCGCTATGTGCCTTGCGCTTCTGTGCTTCCCGGTAAAAACACAAGGTGGCACTGAGTCAGCAGGACCTTCGCTGACAGTTGCCTCTGCATTTCTTTCTATTTATAAACAATGATGGCAATTTGCAGGATCTCCTGTGGGTAGGTTGCAATCTCCCGGTTCTCCCATTGTCTTGAGGACCAGTGCCAGTGACCATCCTGACTCATTTATTGCAGGAGTAATTGCATAGTCACTTTATGTAATGTACTGACAATTGTATTAGGAAATGTAGTGCCAGAGCAACCTAGCAAACTGACAAGCTCAGGGCCTTCAGTCTTACATCAGAGTCTCTGTGAGAAGAACATAGCAGTATGAGAAAGTTAAAGAAACAGGAAGCTGTCTCAGGGAATCCAGGTATTGCCTGAATGGTGATTCACCATCAGGCCCAGACCGCTTATCATTGGTGATATTTCTGCTGAAGAGTGAGGACTAAATTGCAAGACTCAACCTCAGCTCCAGGCAAGATGGATGTGCCTTATGAGTTCTACTCTTTGCTAGCAGCAAGCAATTATCAAACGAGCAATAGCAGCAGCATGATTACAGGCTATATGAAAGTGCTTGCTTGCTCAACGCTTACTGATGTCTTAAAACAACAATGTCAAAGCACCAGCTGCACAATGTCCCTTTCCTCTTCACTGTCCAGATGAATTTACATGACTGATAACACAGTTAAAACTGGGACTTGCCTTCCTCCACGATCTGGGCCCATTCAGGGGAGGTAAGTGCACTCTTTACAATGGAAGAATATCTGACACTTAGAGTGGAGAACTGGGCAGCAACCCCTAAGGTCCATTCCTAGACTTATTACGGTAAACCACAGGCAATATGCTTATTCCCTCAGGACCTTCCTTCTGTGTGATGTGAGGATTGACAAACTCTCCTTCCTGTGCACAGTAGTGAGGTGATAGGTTACTGGGTGATGAAAAGTTCTGGTAGATGTGGCATGAAAATAGGTGAAATATGTAAAGCCATTTACAGAGAAGACAACTCCTCATACAGAAATTTTGATTCTTTTTTTTCTTTTACCATCCCTCAGATGATAGGACTATAACACGACAAATATTTTGACTGGAATATGCTATGAAAGTATTTAAAAAACCTCTTGATTTGCCTTTCACTTACTATAGTACTGGCCATCCAAAAATTGTTTTGTTTTCCCTTACAAAAAGTGACCAAAAACAGTGTGTTTATGGATTAGTTCTTTCAGCCCTCCGTGGTGGCATTGGGCAAGCTTCTCTGGGTCCAGGGAAGTGTCCTTCCTGCTCCCCACTGCCTGTACTTCATTCCCTACCTTACTCCTTGGCGTTGCAGAGATCCTTTCCTTTCCTAGTCGTCTGCCCACAGAACAGTTTATTTAACCTTGAAGTTCTCTTATCAGCTACATCACCCTGCTGTAGCTGCAAGACTTAAATTGTTTTCCATTGTCCGTGAGCTGAATGGGGCCAGGCCTTCAGAGAGCACAGGCTTGGAAGCACTTTAAATTAGGCAGTCTGAGATGGAAATGCTGCAGGTAACAAGCAAAAGTAAACAAGCCCCATTCTTCTCCCAAGACCTCTGCTCCTCAAGTGCCCAGTGGCGATATGGGAGCCCCAGCACATCTCTCAGGAGAGCTGTGCAAGACACAGGACTCTTAATTAAATACATAATTCTGTGTAATGTTACCGGCACAGACTAGCAAGCTCCTGCTGTGTGATCTATAATGCCCAAGCTCTCTCCCCAATGCCATGTCACCGCTCTGCACCATCTCTCGCTCTTAGACTCTTGGGCCCCACGTGTGGGACTGTGCAGGTAAGGCAGGCACAGTCCCACTGCACCCACAGATACCATGATGTTTCTTCACTCTGAGCCTGTGTGTGCTCAGTCCTTTCAAACACCCAATGGGCCTGAGCTGTGCACGGGGAGCAGGGGCAGGCTGGTTGACAAGTGACCACCAGAGCCAGCTGTTTTATAGACAGCAAAGGGAGCTGTGCAGTGTGGTGGGTATGTGCTGCAGCAAGTGGTGCCAACAGTGGCATTATAGTGAGCTTTGTCTGCCTGGGAGCAGTCAGGGATCTGTTTGTGCATGCTTGCGAACTGGTGCACAACCAACTTGCGGCATGTGCAAACATATGCAAGCTTGCTTGTACACCTGCAGCGCAGGTTGCAAAGTAGGGCAGCTGCCCAAATTTATATTTAGGATCTGTACAATGGCTGTGTGCAGTCCATGCCATCACAACTTCACTTGGCTTGCTTCCAATCAGAGCACAAAGCCGTGCCCTGCACAAAGCCAGTTTGCCTTCTTATTGGGAAAACCATAAATAGGAAGGGATTGCAGATTGTCTCTTAACTTTCTGGTCTGTCCAGTCACAGAAGAATATACCTGTTCCTTCAAGTGGAACTGCATGCCTTCAGTCCCACTTTCACTGCAGTCTTGTGTGGTAATTAAATGACTGGGGTCCCACGGGACTGCAGGTTGAATACAAAGGGAGATTGTGTCTTCTGTGGTTTTATGGTTTTGATTGTCCTTTTTTTTTTTTTTTCCCCCATTTGCATTTCAAGATTTCATTCAGTTTGCAAGTGATTTTTGAGCACCAGTGTGGTTTTGATGTCACTTATCACCAAGTTGAACAATGTAAGATTACCTGGCTCACAAATCATAGAATCATTTAGGTTGAGAAAGACCTTTAAGGTCATGGAGTGCAACCATTAATGTTCTTGGACATCAGAAGGAGCTGCTGTGTTTAGTCAACATGTGAGCAGCAGATGAAAAGTAATTATTTAATAAACAAATAACAATAGTTATTATTTAATTAGAAAAGATTCACTCCTCACAGCAGAGGAGGCCTAGGGGAGGAACTGGAGGAGGCACAGTGTCAGAACTGTGCTCACAGGCGCTCCCATGCAGAATGTTCCAAGCACAGGGTTACAGGATACATAATGATGAGGAGCTGATAATACTGGTCTCTTCAATGGAAGGCATGTAGTTTAAAATGTCAGGACCAGAGTTAGGAAGAAGATGCATGTATGGGTTCTGTGTCTCAACCACAAAACACTAAAATTGCATTTCTGGATCTGTGGAGACCAACCCATATTTTTCTGTAGTTTGCAGCTTATTTGTTCCCTTATCCTGGGTTGTTATCTTTTTTCCCCCACCTTTTCGTTTTTACTTCAAATCAATTTCCTAAGCAAAAGATATTTTAAAGCAAGAAGAAAATGTTTTGTACAAAAATATATAAAAATGAACTGTTTTGACATTTTGAAAACTCTCCCCTGATTTTCTGCAAATACTGCTCAGCAAATTCAGTTCAGTCTCATCAATAGCTTTATTCTTCTCATCTTCTACTAAAACACTGTTTTGTGCAAATTTACTGTCTGGAAGGAAAAATAGTGACATATTTCTTCTGGGAAGACAGAAATTAGTACTATTAGTGAGGACTTTGGACACCTTGGCCCCTGCCCCTTACCTTATCTGCCAGTGACATTTTGTGTGGTCCTAGAAGGTCACTGAACTTCTCTGCTTGTTTCCTCTTTCTCTGGATGGCAAGTTCTTAGTCAAGTAATGCTACTCACCGTGTATGCATCCAGCACAGATTAGTGAGGGGAACTGATGCTGATTGTGATTCTGGGTGTTATTTTGATAATAATTTCTATTACATCTTCTGTTCATGCAGTGAACAGGTTGTGGCATGTGGTTCCAGTTCGAGGAAACGGATTGCATTTTACAAAATACAACTGAACTCCATCTGCATGAAATCCTAATTGCATCCTTTGGCTTTACTCTAAGCAAGCGAAGCAAATTGCAACCAAAGCAAATGCTATATGTTTAGAAATTGCAAATACCTTTCCATTTTAAGCCAAACACTAGAAAGCATTTGTTCTTCTTTTATTACTGTCTCATACACATAAAGGATAACATGTTGAGTCTCCCACCTTTAAATATAGCCCAGTCCAGCCTGCCTCATCCTGCCTCTGCAAGACTTTTGGAGGATAAACAAGCAGTTTGGACCTCTGGTTTTGCACTGGCATAGCAATCTTTTCTGAGGGTCTGTAAGCACTGGATAATGTGGGGCAATAGTGTCAACCCTATTTTATGCAGAGCGTCCTGACACTTCACAGGTAAGTGGGTTGCAGAAGGTGACTCTGAATCAGCCTGAACTAGGCTCCTGGACTCTGCTGTAGCACAGCTGCCCTTCATTGACAGCAACATGAGTCAGAAAGTGTCTGTGCATATGGTTCTGAAAATAACTAGTAATCAGCAAATTCACAGTACTTTTACTCAGTGACTTCTCTTGAAAGACTCTTGTTAGACCAAATTCCCTTTTTTCCCCTCTGCTATACAAGTGCTGCTCCATTGAAGCTAAGGGGTTTGTTTGGGTATAACAGGAAAAAAGATCACACTGTGGTGTTCAGGAGACATTTCATTGGTGTAAGGATTTGGCCAGTTATTATCGTTTGCTTACAAGCATGTTGGTGTTTCACTAATCATAAAGGGCAACAAATCCTTTATATTACATCTAATCAACACAACACACAAGTTTAAAAGACACATAAGAAGAGAACCAATTTCAGGGTAGAAGTGTGGCATGGTTGTTTTCTTTATGCAGCTCTGCCATGCCAAGACACAAACCTGAGGTAGCTCTGTCCAAGCCATCTTATGGAACAGAAGCAGTGCAACTATGGTAATTCCACTGAGACTTGTAGCCCTGCTGAGATGTAGTGTTTGGTCCAAGCAGGCCATGACCATCCCATATTAAGAGAAATTTCTGTTCTTTGTAACATCTCAGCAAACCCAAAACCTCACAGTTCAGATATTTTCACTTTTTTCCCCCTCCTGCTGCACACTAGTAGCAAAAACTTGGGGGGTTTGCTGATGCTGTTTTAAAAGCAGTTATATGACTAACCTGAACAACTATAAACTTATTAAAGAAGCAGTAAAGCTAAAACTGGATGATTTTAAATGTTTTGTTAAGGTTTATAAGAACTTTCTTCATTTACAGAAGGAAAACAAATCAAGCATGTAAATTGTACCACAGTGTGTATAATGCAGGAAGCGCTTGGCATCAGCCAAGCTTATATTGGGCCATTCCTTTACCTTGTGCAAGCTGCTGATTTGTGAAGTTGCTGCTTTGGTCTTTGTCATCCTGACCCTGGCTTGACCTCTTGATTTAATCTGGGAGTTGTTTAGGGAGCTCTCTATCTAGCATTCTCAAAACATGGCAGTGGAAGTCTACCTTCTATCTAGCATTTGTGCAGCTCTGAGTAAATTGCTCCTGCTCCAGCACTTCACCTGTGCTACCATTTTGCTCTGAGTATCACATGTATCATCCATTAGCTTGCCTTCTGTATCACGACTCTGACTGCTGCTCTACTTCTACTAGAGATTTGCAGTGCCTTGCTGACACATGCAGGGTATTAGACACCCAAAGAGCAACCCTTGCATGAGTTGTGTCCTGGTCCAGTCTCTGGCCTCAGGAACAATGCAGCCTCAGGAAGGACAACTTACTGACAGGTCCCTGGTGCCAGTTTCCAAAGAGATCACTGTATGACCTTTCAGAACTTTTGCTTTTCACTTGGTAATGAAGTACTAATTAGTGCCCTCCTCCCTCTATTTTTTCCCCCTTGTGTTGTCAGTCTTTAGCTACTCAACTTCTAGGAAAAGTGTCAGATGAAAAGCTGAGGGAAAGACAATTTGTGATCTTTACTGTAATCTCTCTTACTTTGATTTCTTTCTTTTAACAGCTGTTCTGGATTTGGAAGGACAGACACCCTTTCAATCTGGTTTTTCCAGCAGGTGATCAGCCCGAGTGCAGGGCCATGTTGGTGCCTATGTCTAACCACATGGCCTTCAAGTGGCAGGGTTTGTCATGAGGAGAACTAAACTCAGTAGTGTCTCACCTGCCATCTTCCAACAATGAGTGGAAATGGCGCAGAGAGATTTACACAGACTTCCACAGAGCAAAAGGGACTGAACACCACTGGTAGTCTCATTTCCCCAGAGCCCAGTGGTGATCCTCAAGTTCATGAGTGCTGCATGGATGTGCAGTGTGCAATGATAGCTTCTGACCAGAGCATCCACCTATATCCCTTGAAGACCAGTATCTATTGACTACCATCTCCATGTTTTCTTCTCCATTGCTCACCACATGTGAGAGGTCCTTTTGGTAAGCATTCACAAAGCCATGTCATTACCCTTCTTTGTTCCCCACCTGCTGTCCTTCATCTCCTGCAAGGTGATGCTATGCTGACACCTTTGTCTTCTCTCTTGGCATGTTTTATCCCATCACTGTGTGTCATTGTCCAGCTTTCATCTTTCATCTCTAAAACACAAGTTTTTAGGAGCATGGAGTGGTGTCTTGCATGGTAGAAGACAGTGGAACCTGTGGTTAATGTTCCTGTACACTGTATCTGATGGTAAAGTACATCACGCTGGATGTTTTTAGTACAGTCCACCTACTGCTCTGGTCCACCTGAGTAATAAAAGCTAAGAGCTGCCTGACAAGCCAAGCAGAAGACCAAATATTTGAGTAACACAAGCCACATGTGCATGTGCATTCAGCCAGGGAACAAGGGCATTGCTAGCAGGGAAGGGTTAACCCAGTCCTTTTTTTCTTTTTCTTTTCCTTTTTTTTTTTTTTTTTTTTCCCCTGCAGTCCCTGCCGGGTGGATGAAAATGAATCACTTTTCATTCTGCTCTCAGTCAGCCGAGATTGCTCTATAATTTTGTTTTTAGTCATTCGTGACTGAGACCTTCTCTGGCAAATTTAGTCAGCGAATGTTTTTGCTGTTTAGCCCCAGTCGTTTGAAATCTCGGGGCAGAGTGGGTTTCGTATTGCGACAGCTGAGAGATGAGCAAGGGGAAAGCTGATGGATGTTGATAGTTCAGGCTGATGATATTCAGCATCGTTTCCATATCCCACATGGCCGGGCAGTGATACTCAATTCATTTATTCATGATCATATACAAAGGATTTAGTCTTCAACATCATAATAGCTTGTGACCTTAAAGGGACACAGTCAAGTACTTTTTGGGCTGGAATTTAACCTACTGTAGAAATTGCTATCTGCTGAGAGTGATATATAATACCTGCAACCATTGCCTTTCATCTGCTGCTTCTACGTACTTCACACACATTACTGGTGAAATGAAATCTCCTGACCATTAGAAGAGGTGGAATTATCATTTTCCCTTTTAACAGAAGGAGAAACTGAGGCACAAAGAGGTTAAACCACTTGCCTCATCCAGAGTCAAGGACAAAATTATATGTAGGATTGAGGTCTTCCATTCCTGTTATGAACAGGCAAGCAATGTCTTACACATGCTAAACAGTTCTTTTGTATCGTTAATCCAGCCTTAGCTCTTCAAGGAAAGTTTCAGTAAGAATTTGAGAGAAAGGTAAAAAAAAAGACTTTCCTAAAATGCCAAAGCTCCCTTTGTTGGCTGTGCTCTAGCAGCAGTTAGCAAACTATTTCCAGTGTTTTTTCAATGGCATCAGCTATGCTTCTGGTGCACAAACCTGAAGCCCAGTAAAACTAAGACATGCAAAGTATTCCTGTTCCATTCAGAGGATGATGGACAGGGAGAGACTCAACTGGGATGATCCTGGGCAGTAGAGAGGGAAGGCAGAGGCATGTGCATCTACCCATGAACTTCCATGTGCAGGACACAATGGCCATCAGTTTGATGAGAGGCATTTTGTTCCCCATTTTCCAAGAGGAAGTTACGAGCACTGCAGAGCCATGCAGCCTCTCTAAATGGGGTCCTGGTTCGCTTGTCATGATCAGGAAATAAGTCTGTAGCAGGATTGCAAAGGGCTGTGGTACAGCTGAGACATCCAGTAGTGTTAGTATGGTGAGCCCCTATGGTTTCTGTGGAATGGTGCTGTCTGTTGACAATAGGGGCTGATGGAGAAAGCATTTCCATGAAGTTAATGGCTGGTTGGTGGAGGTTAGGGCCTGAAGCCATTATTACCATTGTAAGTTCTGGAAATATAAAAATGCAGAGAGACAAAAAAAAAAAAAAAAAAAAAGAAAAAAAAAAAAGAAAATTGCCTTTTTATATAGCAGAGAGTTTAAAGTTGAGCTGCCTGTTGCCATGGCTACAATATTCAGTTTGCAGTCTTTAGTTATTTAAGACCAAGGGCTTGATCTTGCTGAATCAGTTCACTCAAAGGAAACATGTCACTCAGCCTCAGACTGGGAAGAACGAAACCGCAGTAGTGTGGTAGCAAAGGAGAACCCATTCCCATCCCATTACACACTGCAGCCCCTATGTTCAAGGAGGTGCAGGAGCAGTGCCCAGTGTGGAGGTGAAAATGGATCCAGGCAGTTCCTCTTCAGTTCACAGGCCAGGATACTTCACACTGGTTCTCAGCTCCTCGTGGTACAGCATGAGCATCTTTGGAATGGAAATGATTAGGTGTAGGATAACTCCTGTTTGTGAACTGCTAGCAACTATATAGATAGACTATGTCAATAATTTTTAAAACCAGGATTTCTTAAAAGGGGTAATAATCTTTCACCGGCAGTTAGAGATATCTCAGCTGTTCACCTTATCCCCAGAATGGGCTTTTCATGATTCATCTAGCAATGACATCCTTGTTTATGATGGAGATCTCGTTTTCCCAGTGTGGATGTTCAGATTCTTGTTAAACTGTATTAGGATCCCTTGGAAATCCCTGTTTGCTTCACAGAATCACAGAACGTGTTTGCTTGTCTTCATCTGTAAAGTCAAATGAGACTATGGTGGAGTACCAAGGAAATGCAACCGGCAGGTTTTTTGCCACCATCTTTGTTGTTTTTTCCCAATGGCTTCCCGGGGAGACATGCTACCAAACAACAAGTCGTGTTGTGAAGCACTGTCATACAAAAAAAGTGGATCCTAACTATGTGCCTTGACCCTTTTCTTCTGTTTCTCCACTTGCCAAAGAGGAACCAGAAGGATTTCACAGTCTTTAGAGAAGGAAATGAGAAAATAAAATACAAGATAAAATTCTCTGAGTCAGAGACAGCACAGTGTGCATGTGCATGTATGCCCCAACCTCACAAAGTATCTGCCCAGACTGAGACAGAAAAAGCCTTGTAGTTGCAGAATGACTACCCACATTGGAATCTGAGCTGAAAATGTATGGGTATGATTCTCTCAGTTGGATCTGTCTTCTAATGTTTCTCTCTCTATGTAAACACATTATCTCACGAATGATCACTGTAGCTTAGTATTTACTGTAATAGTGCCATGTCCCAAAGCTACATTGCAATGCCCACTTATTGTCTGTGGATCTTTGACCCCAAAATTCACCTTGTAGGCTGATCCTAGCTGTATTCAGTTTCATACTTCTATATGTTGGCTATTTCCCTGCCTTTCTGATAGATAATATGCATTCCTTATTGCCTAAAAAATAGTGATGGTCATGCCCCTTTTGAGATATCTGTTTCTTATATGTTGTGGTTGCTGCCTTTTCCTCCTCACCAGGCAGGAGTAGAGCACTCCCCAGATCAGCCTCAGAGCTTCGCTACCCACAAGTGAGACTAGATAAGAATGCCCCATATTGAGACAGAGACAGGAGAGTTTTATCAGAAAGGAACATGAGCCAAATAAAAGCTTTTGGATTTCACTTCAAAAAGCAGATGCCATTAGCAGCCCCCTTTGTGTTTGGTTGCATGGGTGGGCAGGCATTTTATTTCTGTCCTGAGCAAGTGACAGAGATTAGCTGCCTACTTGTGCTTAGTAAACAGCACAGAGAGACTGCATTAGTGTGAGACTAAAGTATTCAGGAGGAGAAAAAAGGAGGTTTCCAGGTAAGTTAATCACACCCAGATGACCAAGGAAAGGTCTTGTCCCCTTAGGGAGAACCACACTTAAGTCATCAAAAATTCTGGAAGGTGAGAGGGAAGAGGCTTTTCCAAGGATTTCCCACAACCTATTTACCACCGGCATCATTCCATGCCTCCTTCCCACTCCTGCTCCAGCCACAGAGCCCTTACACACCCCTAGTCTCTTTCCACAGTGGAGACTATGCCAAGTCTCATGTTTGGAGATAACACGGAATATTGTCCAGGTTTCCAGTAGAGCCAAATCTGATTACAAGCAAAGCACCCCACATCCTGTTGAAGAACAAGGGGTTGCTCACACTTCCTTCCTTCTCTCATGAGGATGCTTTCCATGGTGTGTAGCAGCTGTTCCCAGCACTTCTGTTAACATTTCTCTGCCCACTTGCCAGAGATGCAGGATCCATTTGAAGTAATAAGTGTGCTGAAAAGTAGGGAAGTGATGGTTTCCCCATTCATTAAACCAAAACAACTTGTATTGGGAAATAATTGAATTTGTACTTAAGATGGATGGCACAGCTGAATTTTCTTTTATAAATGAGTTGCTCTTTGTTGACTGCTGCTGCCTTTGTGTGTGAAGCTTAAGACTTACAAACTGCTAGATGTTTGTTAGATCTACAGATGGTAGTGAGAAATTTTGTTGAGACTCCCTGGGAGAGGTCTTTCTCCTGCACCATCTCTGCACTTTCCTTAGAGGCTTTCTAGCAGGGAAGAGAAGTTTCAGTACAGATCACTCTGCTGTGTGGACTGGTGTTTGCTGGAGGCTCAACTGGTTTGTCTGGATATAGCTCAACTGTTTTGTGGGTCACAAGCAAAGGCGCAGTTATTACTTCACCATCATTGTTTAAGCTGTGTAGATTTGGAATTCATAGAATCATAGAATCATAGAATGGTAAGGTTGGAAGGAGACCTGTTGCATGGTCACCCCAAACTCAGCACTGAGCAGCATGAAGCCTGGGATATTGGCTCACGTCATTTCCTGTCCCTAACTTAATGTGCTGCCTTAGCACATCTTGTCACACTTTTGCAGGAATTTTGTACTATTCCATGTTGATAGGTACTCTCTTTTCTCCTTATGTCCCAGTCCTGAAGGATTTTCCCCTCTCTCTCACCCTTCTTCTCTCCTTCCTTCTCTTTCCCTGAGCTGTCAGTATCAATGAACACAAAACATCTTTATCTACTCCCTCACGACATCTTCAGCATCTAAAATCCCTGCTAATGGTTTATGGGAACCTTCCATTGATTGGGTTAATAGAGAATAAAATTGCCTCATAACTGTATTTCACGTTGATTTTAAAATTATGTCCCCTATGCCCATCTCTGGGGAGGAGCTGTTAACTCTTTCATTGTTCCAGTCCTGATGTGGCTGCCATTGTCTTCTCTGGTTGCTACCCACTTTGGGACTGGGGAGCTTGGGTGGAAATCAATAAAATCCTTCAGGCAAGTATGCAGTGATTTCTTTGCAGATAGTGAATATTTGCTGAGTAGAAGAAACATTATGAGGGAAAGGAAATGTTACTGTGAGAGGGTGAGAGCATGGAATACTGGGTTGCTGTATTCAACCCCTGATATTAAGAACTCAGACTCTTTTCTGTCAGACTTGTGTTCCTCATCTATGTTAAAGAAAATGGAAACAGTGCTCTTCTTAGGACCTCTCTGTCGTCTAGGTTTTGTCAAAATTTTAGAGCAATGTACAGTGTTGCCTGGCTCTGCTGCCACCCATTGGAATGCTTTTCTGTGTGCATCATTTATGCAACTTTTCTGTCAATAAACATCTTGGTCTGCACATTTTTCCAAGATCTCTGTACAGTCCACGGTGAAGATTTCCTTCCTTCTCTGTACTACTTGTGGCCATTGCCTCAATGGATGAAAATGGACTTACCCCAGCCACCCAAACAAGCTACCAAAGAGTAATCTAACCAGCAAAATACCCTGCAGCATGTCTGAGAGTTTTAGATATCTTTGAGATCTCTTTCCCGTATCTGACTTCATTACTGCCCCCATTTCTGGTCTTCAACAACTTGTCATAATGGTAGATGGAAATAATGACAGTGCTTCTTATAGTAAACATATCTGTGGTCATCCTAAAAGGTCCAAGTGTGCTTTGCCAACATGTATGGCAAGAACCATTACAGCCTGGCTGGGTGCTTGAAATCACCAGGAAACACATGGAAGTATGAAGAAAGGAACCTCACTGTGTTCCTCTGAAATTGTTGTGTAGATGAGATAAAGGAGGGGTATTTTATAGTGGTGGGAAGGAATTCTCAAATACTAATTTGATCTGGGCAAACAGGATAAATACCCCTTTGTAGCACAGCAGTCTTTAGTGGCAACGCTAATTAAGGATATCGGCATTTTAGTTTCTTTTTAAGTACTGCTAGAAGCACAACTTCCTTTTAGTTCTGTTGAGGGATTGGTTCAACACCAAGAAAAGCTCTCCCTCAGAATAATAAATGTTTTCTGAGGCTCTCTGCCTCTTCTGCAGATCTCTCTTCCATGGACCAGTAAGGGCTGGTAATAATTAGGTGATGAGATTTGACAAGATCACAACACAGACAGATACGGCTGCAGGTTTCTGCCTCAGTTTTCAATTATTATTTATCTGAGCAAAACAGCTCCTCTGCTACATTGTAGTGGTTCACAGGATAATTTTTCAAATGAGCATTTTAGCTAATAGCCTGTAATGGTCCAGATATGCAGACTGAACCTCCTAAAAGATTTAGATGTTTATGGTATTTACCTGTAACAGCTCCAGCTCTTGGACTGATTCCACTCCTTCCAGACTGTATCAAGGCAGAGTATGATGACTATTACAACACTCATTCTTTCTGTCTCAGGAATGGGTTCCCACAGTTGATACAGGTGCTCTGCCTGTCTGCTATTAATTTGCTGCAAATGGAGACCCTTCTTAGATAGCAGAGAATCTGCTTCAGTGACAGCATTCACATCCCAAGCAGCACGGTGTCCTTGCAAAAGCAATTTGTGCACATCTTTTGTCATTATTGATTACACTCAGACTCACCCAAAAACATGGCTTGAAAACAGTCTCAAGCCTTTTCTCTGCAGGTGAGTATCATGCAGCTTGGGACATTCCCATCTACTGCTGTGAGAGAGAACAGATTCTGAGATCAGATAACTGCTTTTCTGTGAAAGCTTGGCATAGACGTCAATACAAGCACTAAAGAATATACCATTACAGTCCTGATTTGGGCTGTACTGCTCATGATTTTCTCCTGCATGTCATTTACACTCTTCTTATCCATTGCTGGCGGTGATGGGGGGATGAATCACATTACTGCAGCTGGTAATTTTAGAAACACTGCCTGGGAATGCTGCTAAATATAGAGAGGTGAGTAAAAGGCCTTCGTCTTATCAGGCATCAGTGTAGGTTCTTGGCATCCCATAGACACAGGTTGTATCACTCCTGATTTAAGGCTCTGGAGAACTTTTGATGAAGCCATGCCTGTCCATCACAGAGCAGAAAGCTGCCTGGAGCCAGCAGTACATTAGGCAGAATGAGAGGTCTCCCAGGGCCAGGCAGCACATTGGCAGTCTGTCAGGTAGGACTCTGCTGACGAGCACTGCCACTGAAAGTTTAATTTGAGATCTGATCCGTGTTATTTACAGGGCATCTTGAGGCTAAGTAGGAAAGAAGAAACACTTCATTTGTATGTGCAAGCTGAGGGGTAAATACACAAGCTGCAGTTGGTGGAGGAGAAGTAGAGACATATAGACCTCCAGGCAGATGCAAGAATACACATCTCCCCAGCAGGAAGAATTAAAAACACCATTAAAGGCCAAATGAATAAAACTATCACGTAGCTCACGCCTGACAGTTTGGCTATGGGGCCTTTGGTTGCCTTACAGGAGATGCTGATGCAAAGATCTCTTCAGACGTCAGCAGTTGTAACTCATGATCGTAGTGACACTCTCCCTCTCGAACAGTGGAGAGCATGGAGGAGTTCTGCCAGTGTCACTCTTGTGAAGAAAACCAGGGCTCTTATTTACTAACATGGTCTCTTGCTAAGTGAAGCCTGATTCACATGCAGGAATGGTTTCCTGAGCAGTCAGTGTGCACCAGTGCCAGCAGAAGGGGGAAGGTCAGGACCTTGCAGTCAGTAGGGCCGAACTGAATAGGAATAGGAGTAAGAGTAAACTTCCAAATAACCCTGCAGTGCCAGAGTAACTCATCTTTACTGGTGCAAAGCCGTAGCCTGCTCCTGGGGACGATGGGAAAGCGATTACAAAGTTTACATGTTTACAAGCTTTGTTTTCCTTCAGGAGCAAGAAGTTGCCCTGGAGTGAGTTCCCACAAGTGTTTCTTCACCTGTCATCAAGTGAAGGCAGTTGTAGAATTATTGTATCCCCACAACTTGTAGTTTGGCCTAGATTTTTTGTTTTCATTTTTCAGATTTCCGCCCTGAGACTCAAAGTACCTTTCTTTGCCAAGTACAACTAAGTGTCTATTAAATGGCCATTCCCAAAATGATTTTCTGCCCCCAAAATGTCAGTGGGATTATTTAACCTGGTTCCATTTATGCTGGCTCAAAAAACCCAACAAGATGCCAGTACATGTCTCCATGCAAATGACATCTTGCAGCCCTGTGATAACCAAGACTTGGAACATTCTTGGATGTGGAAAGGGAAAAGAAATGGTGTGCATGTGTTTGTGTTTGGTGGGTGATGGAAAGGAGAGCCCATACAGAAAAGACTTTGCAAGCCAGAGCAGAAGAGAGCTTTCATCTTCTTCCAAACAGAAAAGAGTCTGCATATCAACTGTAGAACAGAGGTCCAATTTCCATGCCAATATCAAATGAATCCTGCATGCCGGTGCAGAAAGAAATTTACAGGTCAATACAACAGAGCTTTTCTGTGAATCACACTACACAAAAAAAAAAAAAAAAAGGTGGTCATACTGACCTAAAAGCAAGTGCTTTTTTGTCCAAATTAGCCCAGAAGAGAGCTTGCCTACCAATGGAAAAGAACCTGCCAAAAAAAATCCCTTGTAGCTGCCTTAGGAGAAAAAGAATGACAGAATCAGTCTTTTCAGACCTAGACCAATTAGCAAGGTAAAAGAAAAAGTCCTGTGATAATTAAAAATTAAAACAAGACAACAGTGTAAAAAATGAAAGAAATGAATAAAAACAATTAGCAGAGATGAAAAAACCAGGGATGGGAATGATATAAATTGAACCTATTATAAGGCACTAATGACATTTGAAAACCTAATTTTTACATTGTCAAACCATTTTGATTAAGTGTTAAACGCTGCTCTTATGAACTTGGCATATATTGTGCAAGAGCAGTAATTTCTGCCTTTATCTTTTTCCCTTTCTCTGAAAAGGTGTTCATGTGCTGAGAGAGGCAGTGAGCACTCAAGGGTTATCAGCACTCCTTTCCCTTCCTCTGCACATGCCAGGGCACCCCAGCCCTACCTGCTAATGTTTATTTTCACATTCACAGGGAGTGGGACCTGAATAGGGCTGGTGGGCAACGAGAGGCAAGAAATGATGAAGACAGACTGGGTGCTGATGAGAGAAACAGACATCTTTATAACTAGGAAACTTTTCTCTTTTTCTCTCCCTTTTTTTTCCTCCTTTTTTTTTTTTTCAAAAATGGAATAAGCAAAATAATTGAAAGAAAGAAAATTGACTTTTTATTGCTTTTTAAGTGCTTAACATGAAGTTTCATCTAGTGAAATTATTGTTATTTTTATCTTTAGCTGCGTCGTTCATGCTTCTCCTTAAAGAAGATATTTCTCCAGTTCAGGATGCCAGCTGCAAAGAGCCGCGTGGAGAATGACAATGGCCTATGCAAATACAATGCACCAACTATAAAAGCTGCTCCAGAGCCCCCGCCCCTGCTGAGCCGGAGCTGCTGGTGGTGTGGAATGCTGCAGGCAGCAAGGCCTGGGCCCAGGATGTGCCGGATGGCTGAGGCTCCATTTGCTGCAACTGGGAGATGAGAGTGCTCCACACCTCATAGGAGTCCCTTAGGATTACCAGGACCACACAACAGGGATTCACCAGCAAGGTCAGAGTGTGCTGGGTCCACTTACACTCCAGGAAGGCTCAGGGAGGCCAAATGTGGTATTAATTTGGACTTTGTGAGTCCAGATCATCATGATCTTAGTCTTCCGAAGGGTTACTTCAATACCCCAGGCCCCCATCGCATCGGCTCTCAGGAAGGTGAATGTCTAATTGCCACTGGTCTTGTTTCAGAGCATGGGATTGTCTTTTCTGTCCAGGTCTCCTCTGCAAGCTCTCACTGATCAAGATTCATAAGGTAACACACCAGGCCCTGGTAGAGTTGTGCAAGGACTTGCTACTCTACAATTGGTCAGAAAGATGAGAACAGAGGGAAAATTCTATAGGAAATGGGGAATTTTCAGCAGGAAAAAAGGCCTTTTTTTTTTTTTTTTTTTTTTTTTCCTTGAAAACTGAGAAAGGAGCAGCAAAGCAGTTTCACAGGTGAGAATGGTTATGTGGCAGTTTGGACTGTCCCTGGGTCCTGTGTACTCCTCAGCTCTACCTATATACTGTCAGGGGGATAGGTGGCAGACCAAAAGAACACGAATGCAGCATGATGGTCCACGCGAAGCAGTAGGTAACAGCATGCTTCTCCCCAGTACCTGCAGATCAGCACTAGGACCAGGGCATGTAGGTATTGTGACCAAAGGCAACAATTTTCTAAATGGTGATTACAACTAAATTGGGCTTGAGAGGGGGTCACATCTGGAAATTTTGGTGCAACGAGAATCTCCCTCCTTTGGCATGGCACAAAGTTTTTTTACAGAGACATTGTATCCCGCAGGATAAAAGATTTGATCACATCTTAGTTGGTGCCAATCTGACAGAAGAAAACTTATACATTACAAAATGCTAAAAGATAGCTAAAAAGAAGGAGTCAGAAGAAGAAGTAGAGAAACAAAATTAAATCAGAATCATTGCAGAGAAAAGAGCCTGAAGGTAGAGTGAAAATACAGAAGAATTTCTGGAAAGTAAAGATTTTAAAAAGAAACAAATACTGAAGCAAAAAGGGGGAAGTGTGATAAAAAGCCATGACATAAAGCCAGGCAGCATGGTCAGTGTCCTTTACACCAGTTTTTAGTGCTCTTTTTCAGCTGCCCTAGGAACAGTTCATAAACCACAGCGTTTATTACAGGGGTGGTGTCAGCACTGCAAAGCGATTTTGTGAACGTTACCACTGGGGGATTGCATGTTGAACTGGCCTCCATTGCAGCTGACAGGCTCGATAAATTCACAAAGATCAAGAAGAACACAGGTGACAGACTGTATCTGCAGTACGCATGTTCTTCTCTCATTTTGTTCCAGAAAGAAAGGAATGTGAATCCCCAGTGCTATCAGCCACCACATTTTTGTTGTAAGCCTTACAAAACCTGATGTTAAAGCCTGAGCTCTCAGGTCATGCAATTACGTGAGCCTCTGCTTTCATTTTTTAAAATGTCAGTTTCTAATCTCTCTACCTGTGGAGAAAGACTTGGAAGCACAAACATGTACAGACTCAAACCCAACTAATTATTGATTTATTATTTGTTTGTTTTTTTTTTTAATGCCTTGATGCTGGGATTCTTGATTTTTAATTTCCAGAATGCAGACAGTGGGCACAATGGTTTTCTTGCAGTTAGCATCAAGGCAAATGTGAGGTTCTTACCATTTTACTCCAGTTTAGAGAACTGGTATCTAAGTGAACTGCCCTTTGAAAAACCTGTAGTTCTTGATGTGAAGTTGCACAGTCTTGACCAATCTTTAATTGTTAGCAAGTGCCTCATAGAAGTGAGCTAACACAACTGAAGACTACAAAGCTTAGCCAGCTTTTATTGCATGGAGATACATTCCTATATTTGAAGTTTACCATATTTATATGCTCCTTTTATTTAATGTGGCTAATTTCTGGGAACAAACATCCATCAAATCCTATCAAAACTGGATACAGCTCTGCAATGCTATGAAGAACCATGAGGATTCTGGACTGGAAAAATCCAGACTGGGATTCTGTTCAAGAATTCATTTCATGATGTAAGTGAAAGAAGGAGCAGCAGTAAATCACAAAGAGGGAATGCAACAACTGGATGATACATTGCACACCAAAAAAAAAAAAAAAAAAAAAAAATTTAAACCCCCTTTCTGCTATGTTTCCAGGTGCTGCACCCACCCCTGATGACAGTGTAGACATAGCAGAATGTATGATTTGAAAAAAAGGAAAGTAATTTCAGAACTTTGAGATTGCTTTGAACAAGGCCACTGAAGCATAGCTGGGATTCCTCCACTTGCTATCCTCCTGGCAGGTACCAAGTAGCTCTGTTTTCTCATGACAAAGAGCAGTGGAAGTGACGATTCACTGAGAGTTAGAAGGACTTAGTCTCCCCTTTCTAGTTATCTCCAGCTCTTGTATTTCTGCCTTGCTGCAGGAACTTGCTGCTTGATTCTCCAGTGCTGTGCAAGAGCTTGTCTCCAGCTGTGCACTAGGAATACAAATCATGCAAGTGCCGCAGCAGGACAAAACGGAAGGCAGTAGGAAAAGCTTGCCTCTGGAACCACAGCTGCTGAAGCCATGGTGCAGGTCCCTTCAGGATTGTATAGGAAGAGGGCTGTGATGCAGAGCTCACTATGCAGTCTGGTCTCTATGGAGCACGCAGTATCTAATCCATGCATGGATTCTCTTTGCAGAGAAAGAGGCAACTGAGGGTGCAGATTTCATCTGCCAATGTGCCCCTTCCCATTTACAGTGTAAGTACATTGGAAAACATAGGACAGACAAGCAGAGGCTGGAAGGCTGAATTTTTTACAGAGTCAAATCTTGGGAAAAAAGCAGATTTCAGAGATTGAGGTCTGTGTCATCCACATAAGGACTCAAGTTGTTTGCGGGATCTGGTAGCCAAAGAACCTATATTGAGGAGGGATATAGAGTTAGTCATAAATGCTGACAGAAGTACAGGTGCCCAGATTTAGTATTTAGGAGGAGTGCGTGTGTACATGTCCACATCTGCCTCTGTGTGTGTGCTTGCAGGACAGAAAGCAAGCCAGCTGATCATATGCCCTCTCTTCTACCACTCTCTTGGATTTAACTTAGTTTACATTTTTTTCTGCTTTCTTCCCTCCCTACTCTCCTATCTGTAGTGCAGGTTATATAATTCCGTTCGGTGCTTTGGCAGTGGAGACCACTGGCTTGAGGTTAGAGGGGGTGAAGTGGTAATCTCATCCTCGGTTCCTCTGTGGCAGTTCCTCTGTGGGCCCTGACAGTGCCATCAGTACACTGCTTAAAAGTGCAGAGTGTGGTGTGAAGAACAACTGTCAGGAATGTATTTGACTAAGAGAATTTGTCACTGAAGGGACAGAGCAAGCTGTGGAAGTGAGCAGTAAGAGGGAGAGGAAACAAGGCTTAGGGAAGAGAAAAACTAAGTGAACAGTGTGGCCAGATATCACCCTGTAAGACAAACTGATTCTAGACATTCTCAGACTCAGCAACTCCATTCTTTTCCTGGAAAGAAAGAAATCAATGATGGCAGAAAAATCACATTTCTAATGTACTGGACTTGAGGTGTAGAGCAGTTAGGAGTAGGATTTCTAGAGCAGTTAGGAGTAGGATTTCCCAACTGGTCACCTACTGCCTTGTCATCCTAGGGTTGGAATTAATGTTCTTGGATCCCCTGCCTAAGCAGAAATTGGAACATTAACTTTCCATAGCTTTATTCTTTAAAACCTGGAAGCAGAAGAAATGTAGTGTTGTCTATCTAATAAGAAGCAAAAGGCAGCAAGGAATCTTATTAGCATTTCTACCACTGACTCATTGCACGGTTTGGTATGGTTTTGTCTTTTGCTTCACAGCACTCCTGTAAATATGGTGGGTGTATGTAAATAGCCTTGATATGGTTGGATGAAAGCCTTGCAAGAAAGGGATTTGTAAGAGCATACCATGATACTACAGAGCTTTAGTTGAAAAACTGGAAAGACATGTCTTCCCTAGAGTCACTGTGAGATCTTCTCATTTGTCCTCTAGCACAGAAGCTTCAAGACTTGACATTCAAATGTCCCTCCTGTGGCTGGCTCCTGCCATGCTGTAAAAGGTGTGTGAGAAGCACACTCCTGTGATGGGGCAGAGTCCTGCAGAGCAGGGCAGTGGCTCTGGAAGCAGAGAGAGGTATTTCTGCAGTTCTTGACTTGAGCAGGCAGTGAAAAGAGAGAGATATTGCTAGAGACCACTTCTGTTGAAGGGGAGTCTGATAGGATGAAGGTCGTACAATGAAAGCGCCCTTTGTGTTGCTGACTCAGGCTTTCTCTGTATCCCTTAATGATAGTGTTCTCCCTCTTCCAAAGTCAGGCTACAATTGTCAAGTTCTTTTTTCTTTTAAAAATGTAATTACATTTCTAGTATCTCTGTTGCAGACAAAAAAAATTAAATAATTTAAATTCCAGTTTTCTCTTGTGGAGTTTTTGTTTGTTTGTGGGTTTTTTTTGTTGTGGTTTATATTTTTGTTTGCTTGTTTGGTTTGGGCTTTTTTATTTTGGGTTTTGGGTTTGGATTTGCTTCTTGTTGTTGTTTGGTTCTTCATTTCATTTTGCTTTGGTTTGTTTTAAGAAGGGAAAATAAGAATCATGGAACTTTTTAAAAGAAAAGATGCTCATATTTTTGGTACCTTACTCATGACTCCTGGAGGTCTGAGACTAGCATTGCTAAGTGGGTTAGTACTACCAGTATCTCAGATTATTAAAGATAGAAACTGAAAACTAATTAGGAGTTCATGTTGGGTTTTTCTCTAATGTTCCACTCAGCTGGTTGGAGTGATACAAGCCTGTTTAATTTCCTTTTCTCCTGCTTGTCAGTTCCACTCTCTGTTTTTCATATTGGTAGCAAAAAGTTCCTGGGTTCATGACCACATTTCAGAGAGGGAAGGCCTCTGTCAGTATCGGGTCAATCTCCATCTCAGTTTAAATAAAGTGAATAGGATATTGCAAATTTATTATTTTTTGCTGATGGTTCCAAATTTATAAAACTTACATGTTTCCAGCTGTGTAAATGTTTACAGGGTACCCATTGAGCATGAGATCCAGGTAGCCAGTGGAGGTCATTCTCTACAGTTGCCATATTCATTATCCCACTCTTTCCACTCTTTTTCCCCTGTGTCACTCTTACCTTCCCTTAGACATGTTGTCTCTTTTTCACATCTTCCCTGAAACATTGTCTTTCTCACTTTACCTGTACGAGAGGGGCCCTTTCCCCTCTGAATGCCTCCTTCCCTGCAGTTGTGGCTTCACACCATGTGTGTTTCTGCCTGCTGTGTGGCCACTTCTGCTCTTCTGCTCTACTCCTTCTCTCCTGAAGCTCTCAGTTTTCCTCTCTGCCTTTGTCTTCTGCTGCC
Organism: Ramphastos sulfuratus; assembly: GCA_013399055.1. Taxonomy (NCBI): domain Eukaryota; kingdom Metazoa; phylum Chordata; class Aves; order Piciformes; family Ramphastidae; genus Ramphastos; species Ramphastos sulfuratus. The sequence continues at coordinate 269,188 of WBNM01030730.1, forward strand.
TCATTCTTCTGTCTCCCAAGGGCTACTTTCCCAGGAGAAGCTAAGTCGAATTGATCTGCCATTTAATTACCTGATGTGTTCATTGCCTATGCCTGCTGTTTGCAAATAGGCCTGCCTGAAAGTCCCTGGGGGAGGTGAGGTTGTGTGGCAATGGGGGAGGCGGATAGATGGGCTGGCAGGAGCTCAGCCAGAAGGCAGCTTCCTCAGAAACAAAACACCTGCCAGTAACACCTGTGCTTGTAAATGTTTGCTGCCATCCTTGGTCAGACCCCAACACCCAGAGAATGAATGTGTCTATTCCATGGCATCAGACCAAGGCAGCTTTCTGGCATGTGTGAAAGCTTCTAACTAGCACTTATACTGAGTACACTATGTTCAGGTGGAGAAATGGAAACCAAGAGGCACATACCTCTGTAATTAAGGATATGGGCATACTGTGAGTTCTCCTTTCATCTCAGTAGTATCTGCTCCAATGGGCCATGTTAACGCACCACCCCATGGGATTGGGTGGGTTGCACCAAGATGTGGATGAAGGAGGATCACGACCTTGTTTTCTTCTGAAACCTTTCACTCCAGACTTTTAAGGGATTTGGTCAGAATACATAGCTCCAACCCTCATGGGGTTTCCTATACAGGCTCCCTCTTCCCTATCTGACAGGTGCCAGGAAGTTGTTGACTCATTCAAGGTCTTTGCAATGATTTCTAGTTGCAGTTAAGATGAAATCCATTCTTCTGCTTATAGACTGTGGACTCATTTGTCTTCTTTTCCTAAAGGGATTTAGTGAGGGACTATGTTATGGATAGTAGCAGATTCATTTAAGGGATGTCTTTGCAGAAATCCTGCCTATGAATTGAGCTAGTTTGCCTTTAACACCACTGAGTTGATTAAATAATATTAAAAGATTAAACATCAAGAAAATTGGTCTTGCCAAGAAGGCATAACTAAAGATTTTTGCATTGAACGTGGCAGAGACGTCCTTCCCTTTCCCCATATTTGTGCACATTTATCTAACTTGTTTGTCAGAGAAGGAAAATTGTGAGCTTCGTTCCTCTACAAACACCCCGGAGGCTTCACTTCACCTCAGTGTAAAAGCTGGATGAAAGCCCTGAGCTCCAAAGGCTTTGCCAATTAATAGACATTTTCTCCTCTCTTTAAACACCCCATGTGACTTCTTAAGCTTTAGGCAGCAAAGCATTCATGGAAAGAGCAGGCCATTCAGTAGCACCAGTCACACTGATTTTTGCTGCTTTCCTAACCACTGTCCACGCTGACCCTTGCTGCTAGCAGAACGACACAAACTGTTGTTAAGGGAACAGAAACAGATTACTGTGCGTGTATGGGAGAGAGTATTATGTCTGCTTCACCTGATCGGACATAAGAAATAAAGGAAGACGTTAAAACTGAATAATAATAGATAAGAAGCACAGAGCCAAACTGAAGCAGCCAGAACAAGAGCTGGTCAGTTGTCTTCACTGCTTTTGTGAAGGAATTTCATTATTTTCTCTGCAGCACCCAGCTAATGGCATTGCAGGCGTACTCAATTAATATGGGCATGGGCCGTTCTTCTGGGCAGGGCTGCACACACAAATTCATATCCTCATATTGTTTCTGCTGGATTTTAGGTGCATGTATTCAGCAGAAGAAATACTATCTGTCTGGTTTTTACTATCTCACTTTCTCAGACTACCTTTCTGTCCTTAAAGGCCTCTAGCTTTCTCTGGTTTATTCCTCTGTTGTCTCTCTCTCTCAGCATTCATTAAGTCAGCAAGCTCTTTGAGAAAGAAGCTAGTTTTCCATTCTGCATGTGGAGCGTGGCCCTGGTTCTCTTTGGATCCTGGAACTGCTACTCATCATCTGCAACTGTGCATGTGCTGCACAGCAGAGAGAACAAGATGGCTGTGCAGAGGTGATTCTGTGCCCATGCAGGACAGAAGTCAGCACCTATGCTTGGAACTAGACAAAGGACTGAGGATCCCTTTTCATTCTTCTCCTTATATGGAGGATTACATTAGAGGGAGGGAAGAGTGTGTGGTTTAAAAGATAAAAACTAACTTAGGAGAAGCATCTTAGGGAGCATTGTTTAGACTGCAAACAAAACACAGAATTATGACTCGCTCTTACTAGTAGCTGGGACAGCAGAATGGCTGCATATGTCCATCAGTGCAGAGCTGGCCAGCCCTGTCCTCCCAGCTCTTCTTGCTTCTGACTGAGCTTTATGCACTGAGTGTTCTTCAGTTTGGTAAAGCACCCTGATTCAGAAAAGCTTTTAGGCTTGTGCCTCAGTCTCACTGAAATCAATGGAATTTAAACACATGCTTAACCTTTATCATGTTCTTGAATATTTTTCTGAACTGGGCTTTTTATGAGGGTATGAGTCCCTGGGAACCTGTATGAATTTTGTCTTGTCGCATGCTGCTCCTCATAGAATCTTGGTGGAACAATCTATTACTTATTAATGCTGCATATTAAACCATTTTGCCTGAATTTGTTTTTCCAGCAGACATGTTAACTACTCATCTTATATGATATATTTATTTGATTTCCAGTGCCTAGTTACAATATGACAGCAAATCCAGAGTAGGTTTAATAACTATTTATTCTGTCTCCTCAAGCATGCATTGATTGCAGGAGGTGGCATGAACTCAGTGTTGGCATTAAGCCACAGAAGTGATGGCCATTCTACAAAATGAAGCAGAGAGACAGAGAGTGACAAATCTCCAGTTGCAAAGCATCATCATGTGAAAGACATTAATCACTTCCACTGTTGTATCAAGGACAGATTCACAGAAATCTATCGGGAAGTTTCAGGGCACTTTCTGCTGGTAAGTGAACTACTCTTTGTATCTTTCCGTAGGAGAAAGGGTACAATCTCACGATTAAGGATATTAGTTTAGCCCTGAGAACCACCGAACAGGAGTCCCAGCTGTTGAACACATATACCCTAGGGAGCTCAGATGATGTCAGTCTATGTGCTGTTACTCCAGAGTGACTGGCCGGCCTGCCTGCCTGGGATGTGACTTTGAGACTGATGTGGGAAGGATGTTGGACACCAAGGACATGATGGCTTTGGTGGAGGCTGTTTGTTCTTCTTCCTCCTCATGGAAATTAGGGATTTTCTGAGCATTGCCAACAGTTTGGTCCCTGTTGTGAGGCACTCCACACTTAACCATTTCACACTTGTCATGCCTTGTTTGTCACTCTGTCATGATGTCATTCCTTTTCACCCCCTGGAAGGAAGTTAGAAAGTTTCCTTTGGCAGATGCTTCTCTTTGGGTTCCCTGGAGAGCACTGATCCTTCTGCACATCTGTCTGCAGCTCACCTCCCATCGCCCTGAGTCTGTCTGTCCTCTCAGAGCTTGGACTTCTGTGCACTCAGGACACCAGTTGTGCACTGGGATACACATTGAGCCTCTTGAACGTGTGTTTTTTCACATTAGACCGAGGTCTGCAAAGTCAGGGGATTGCTGGCTACCAAAGAACCCTTCAATGATCTGAGAGAGAAAGGTGTCCATACAATTGGGCCAGAGAAGTTCTGCTGCTGGATAAAGAATAGCAGGACACAGAAAGGCCTTCAAAACGGGTTTGCAAGAGTTTGCAAGAAAAACTGAACCACATAAATTCGCCATGGGAGCATGTCTCAGTATTACAGCTTTTCTTGGAGTCTGGTTTAGTAAATCACTGTGAAAGTACAATGTTCCTTGGTCCTTCCCATTGCTCTAGTACACTGAGAGCCTGGTGCACAGGAGCTAGGGAGCTCTGCCAGTCCCATTGCAATGTCTACCCTTTCCAGAAAATCTCTCCCGCAAGGTGTTTAGAAGCAGCCACACAGTTACTAATCCCACCATAAATCCCTTGCTGCTGCATGTGCCCAGCAAGCTTCTTCCAAGGCAGCTGCCTCCCTGGTTATAATCAGCAGAGGGGACACAGGAGTGGCTGAGAGCAGTGATGGATACAACCTTTCCATCCCATCACAGGTGGCAAGGACTGCCTTCACCATTGTGGCTTAGGCAAAACTCATCCCTCCGGATGCTCAGGAACAGTTATGGGAACAGCTGCTCTGGGCACTATGTGAGAGGAAGTGCCAGGGTAATTTCAAGTGTTTTATCATGCTCTCACCATGCCTCATGGAGGCAAAGCCCTGACAATTTAGTATTCATTGTCTTGTAGAAAGAAGGTTAACGGTAAGAAGGGCTCAAGAATTATTTAGTGGTTTCCTTAGCACTGTTTATGTGCTAAAAAGAAATTGAGTTTTAGAACAAGAGCTCCCTTGTGAAAGTACTGTTAGCTATTTCAGTAAGCAGTGATACTATGTATTCTTAATATTATTTCTCTGCTGAGCATTGCTAAAGTGTAGGGAATGAAGAATTCAAACACCATCCATGATTACTTGGCTGTGCTGCGAGACACAAAATAGAGATATAAAACCGGCCCATGGCAAGCTCCTCTTCACTTTGCTCTAGTCATATTGTTGACTTTGCTTCATCTAGCTCTGAGGCTTACCAGGAGACTGTTTCAACACCATATGTTGTTGCCCTGGTGTTTATGATACAGGAAGTTTTAGAAGATAGGCAGCATCAAACTTTTTCATTTACATTGAATATGTGATGGCAATAAAAAAATCCTGTGGCTTTTGATCCTGGATAAAGGTGAAAAGAGTTTATCTGCCTCTTTCCTTTGTGTCTTAAGACATCCAGAATTTCAATGTTGTGAGCTCTAATTTGGATTTCTGGCAGCACAACACATGAATTAGATAACTTGTTCTTCTTCCTAACACAATTAGATAATTTTGTGCTGTTTCACCAACCTCTTCTTGTGTGACTTAGGTGATGAGTCTGTGTGTCTGGGACAGGTTTAATGCCTACCCGCCCACAGATTCCTCTTAAGCTGTCATTCTACACTGTCATTTTATCAGAGTTCCCACCTGAGACTGTGACTGCAGTGGTGTGCACTTAGTCTGACTTTCAGCTTGAACTGCTTCCAGCACTGCTGCTTTCCCTGATGTTTTATGATAACTTACAGGTGATCTCACAAACATTACAGGCAAATGAAAGGAGTCTGTAAGAGCATCTGGCCCTGACTGATTATGTTTAACCTTAAGGGAATCTGTCTGTGATAAACTTGCTTTGCAGTGGGGGAGGGATATTTTACCAAAGAGGAGCGCTTTTCCCGTGCTGTCAGCTCCCAGACAACTGAAGATCTGTGCTTAACATTGCAGAGAGATGGGGGAGGATATTTCCTTTGGTGTGCCTGTGTCACCATTTAAGCACACTCAGTAGTCATGTCTACAGGTCACCCACCAAATCCTCAATATATAAGATTTAGAAGCAATCATTTGCTAAGCTCTGTTTTCCTGAAGGTCATGTGGTTATCAAAGCAGAATTATCACTGGGAGATACAGCATGTAAAGGTGGTCTGATTAATCACATAGAGAAGAATCTTCCAATCCAAAAAGCCCTTCTTAGATGGGCTACATAATTTTGTATGCCCTGTAATGATTCTGCTGGATCATTCACACTTTCTCTGAGGATTAGCCTGGTTGATTTGAAGGACTTTACACTGGGGACAGGAGAGGAATCACCTTAGCTGCAGAAGGGACTTATGCTGTAGTGCTCTCCATAAAACATCAGTCCTGGCAGAGCATTTGCCACTATCCAATCTCACACGTTTTGCCATGGTGCTGAACAGCCCTCTTCTTTTTACAGCAATGCGGTGTCTTTCTGGAAAAAGGGTTTGTGTCTAAGGCCAAAGTCCCAGGGAAACTGTTTCAAAGAGGCCTTAAAGTAATGTAGCCACGTCAGCTCTGCTGGAGTACCACATGCTTCTGTGAACAACTGCACAAGAGCTCTGTGAGTGCAAGTGGGCTGAAGCTCAGAGACAAGAGAGCTAATGCTAACTTCTTTGAGAAGCAGCTGGAACATGTAGCATTGTTTCCAACACTCAGTTGCTTACTAACAAGGATAAAAATCTGTTTCTTTTTTATCCTTTTCTGCACAGTTATCTTGAAATCCTGTTTTCCAAGCACTTTCCAAGGACCTCGCCCCTTTTTTCTCCTGAAGAAGCTCTTACTCTGATTATCTGTTGTAATGGAGACTCTGTGTGGAATTGCCTTAAAAGACCATTCAACTGTTTCAGAAACCACAGTTCTGTGTAGATAGTATTAGCTGCTGCTTTCCTTTAGACTGCAGTTCAAAGTAACAGTTTTGGTTGCACCTGCAGCAGCACCTGACCTGAGCCCAAGTTTTGTCAGAGGCTGTCTTTCATGCAGTACATTTCCCTGCTGCTTAGAACTGACAGCAGGCTGTTTCCAAAGCACAATGATTCTGCTCCTCACTTTTACTGTGTACTTTTGAATTTTAAACAATCCAACTTGTATTCAGCTGTAGACTTTTTCTTAGAGGGGAGTCTGACTGAGGTATGGTACAATGGGATTGGCTAATGGAGGCTTGAGCTAGAGAGAAGCTGAACGTGGTCATATGTATGGCTTATAACCTCCAGAGCAATCCTTACATTTTCACTATAACCAGAAAATCAATGAGCTGACAAGAGAGTCTGATTTGTGATCCAGTTTCCAGATCTAGAAGATATTGGACAAGCAACCAGACCTTTTTGGGTATTCATGTGAATAGTTCACATGGGGCTAATTACAACTGGCTGTTTTTTGCACACTGGAAAGGATTGAACCTTCCATCACTGGAAGCATCCTGTCTTGCAACTCTCTTCAAGTATTAATTTAATTTTATTTGGCTTTATATTGAGTACAACTATTTGGTGATTGCTTCATTTCTGTCAACTCTTTCAAGGGGAAGGTGTGGCCCTAGACAACTACCTAAGTTGCAGTGTCATCTATACAATGATGTCCCAAGTTACAACTCCTACAAAGCTAATTTTGTGGTAGTACAACCAGTAAATGCACCATTGATGCCAAAGTTTTTATTTAGGCTGTAACCTAATGTTTCTGCTCCCCTAGTGACCTTTTGCTAACTGGTGTTTTTAGCTATTTAAAGAAAACCTTCTAGAATTCTATTTTTCACAGGATTTTGGTGCCTGGGAAGTATGCCAAACTGACAGACATAGGAATGTGAGTCCTCTGTGGTTTTTTGGACAGGTAAAGCATAAGCAAACTACCAGAAGCTCCTTTCCTCACATTACCAGTTTACCTCAGTACTGCACCAAGTGGATCTCTGTCAAGGAGGCGAGATACCTTAGCCCTCATGGTCAATTTTAAGTGCTAGCCTGAATGCCCACAGATTTGGAAGCATGAGCTGGTTGTTTTTCAAGTGGTGTAGATGGCTATCCAGCAGAAGGCAGACTGAGACCTTTAGCCAGTTTCAGGTACTCAACGTCCATCAGATCTTTAGTCAACACTGTTCTCTGTCAGCTTAAAATCAGGGACATGCATGCAAAGTACTTTATGTCACAGTCCTCTGAGACTTGTCTCAGCCAGTCGTGAGGCTTTTACAGAGCTCCCTAATTGTCTCTTACTGTCCCGGAAATCTATATTTCTACTAATTAGCCAACTATTGGAAAACATGGCTGGACACAGCTATTGGCAGAATTAGGCTGGCTTGCACCAATTTGTCTTCGTCCTGCATGGCTCTAGAGATGGCAATTTACTGTTGCCTGCTTACATGGCAGCAATACACTGAGGAATTTACAGCTCATCTTTTATACAGTTAGAAAGGACTGTCAAGATGATGTGGTGTTGTGTCTCACTCCCCCTTTTCCTATTTTACATAGAATTAGAGCCCACAAATGTGAGGGAAAACAGCCACGGCTGCAGTCAAGGCATTGTGCAAGTTTCTCTCCCACAGCTGTGCTGGTGCAACTCAATCTAGTGATTCTTTTGCCAAATGTGGGTTCTCACATTTTGTGCTAAAGCCCATTTTTCAAATGCATTTTCAAGCATCTCCATCCTGATTCTGATATGTAATGACACCTGAGATGTGCTCTCACAGGCAGTGTTAGTTAATACTGCAGCAATCCAAGCTAGTATTTCTCTTTGTGAATGCACCTCTACAATTCCTCATTCCTAGACCTGGGTCTTTGCTAAGAGATAGTTATAACCCTGGCAGAGTACGTAACAGCAGTGCTCAGCTTGGTTTACTGAGCCAGGACGGCAGATTGTTGTATTCAGCCTGGCTTACACTCATGGTGAAGGCAGGAGAGCTAATTAGCTTAGGACAGAACAGGCAGCCTTTGGTCTCAGGATGTCTTACTGAAACGACTGACCTGCTGTTGTCCTTTGGTCCTTTCTTTCTGCCTGCTTGGGAAGTCATCCTGCAGACACATTACCTGCAGATAGAGACCACAGAGAGGCAATCTGACTAAAGTAATCTTGTATGCTTCTGGAAGTGATTCCAAAGCAGCAATAGCAAGTATTTCAAAGCTCCTTATTGAAGTGACCTTGCTGTACATTAAGATGTACCAGAAGAGATGGACTAAAGCAGTAGGATGGTTACTGATAACTCATCATTCATTGCATAGCCAAGCCTTGTAGTTCCTCGGTACCTAGCTATAAGCAAATAAAATACAAGGACCTCTGAGGTACTGTAGCAAACATGACTTATGAGGGGACAGTTCCAGTGGTGTTACTAAAGATATACCCTTTTGCATTTGTTCTGAAGTGAAAACTTGAAAGCTACAACATAATCCTTTTGGTTTGATAAAACTGCAGGCATGGTGACAGCTGCATGCAATAATGATCGTTTAACATCTTGTTAGTCCTTAGAGACCCATGCAGAATTAAAGCTGTGTTTTACCAGGCAATGCACACACAGGCAGTGGTATGAGCAACTTACAAGATAATAGTTGTACCTTTAGTACTGCCTTTAAATGCTAAGGGAATTGTGTATCTCTCTTTAGGTACAGACTGAGTATCTGTCACTGTGGCATTTCTGCAATTGCAGTCCGTGTTAATCAAGAGGCTACTATTAAACAGCTACAAATCACAGGCACATGTAAGCAACCTTTCACTCAGCTCTGCATCCAGCTTGGTTTACTGTATTTACCAAGGCTCACACTCTGCCTGAAACTGCCCAGACACAGAGTATCTAGTACAGAATTGATAGCAGAAGCTAAACATGTCATTTCAATATCTAAGGACTACAGCCTCCTAAGCAGTGAGCCGAAAGATTGAGAGAGCAAGCAGCAAAAGGGAGAGAGAGAGATGAAAGAATGGAAAAGGGAAAAACTAAGGAGGAGTCCCAGTTAAAAGAGAATAGATAATCACATAGGGGAAGAAGCAAAACAGAAGCGTGGATGTTTAAATGAGACAGGGCTCAGAGAAGGATAGGTGAAAAAGGATTAAAAGGTGAAAAATGGGAATGAAGACTTTCTAGCGGTAAAATTGAAATAGAAAAACATACAACAAAAAGAGAGTTTCATTAAAAAGAAAGAAGGGAATTACTGCAAGGTAGGCACAAAAACGAGCATCTGCTGTAAAGCCAGCCCTTGACTGGAATATTGCAGAGAACAACGAGATGACCCATGGCCAACAATTTGCACTGTTTCTCATTAATGCTGAGATGCTAATGGCTGCCTTCCCCAGATCTTCTCTTTCCTGGGGTACCCTTTGTTTTTGAAACGATCCACTTCAAACACAAAATTGAGGCAGTTTCACCAACAGGGATTGCATCCCTGCTGTGTTGAGCTTTCAGGTTGAGTTGACTGTTCCAGACAAGTCTGAGTCTTTATCAGTCAACAGCAGGCTCTTCCTTTAATGCATGTTACATGCTTTTCTATTACTGTTATTGTTATTATTACTACTACTTTTTTCTAGAGGTTTATTCAGACCTTGATCATGGTCAAATTCAACCATGATTATCATTGTCAAAAAATCTTCAAATAGTAATAAGCAAAGGAAATAATGTTATTCCTCAGTGCAACCAAAAGATTATTTGAACAATGTACTTTTCACCAGGAAGCTTCCATTTACTGGAACTGTTCCTGGAAATGTTCAAATCAGGCAAGGAGACAAGTTGGACACCTAACATTCATTGAAGCTGATCTATCTTTATGTGGAAGACTGTTGTTGACAAAACTGCAGCATTAGATGACCATGCAGTCTGCTTGCTACAGGCAAAAGTAAAATTGGGCTTGTATCCCTTGAGAGAGATCATCTGTGATAGCACAGTGCTGTCTAATACACTGCTGAGGCATTAAATGAAGAGTGTCCACAGCTGCAGGGGAGGGCTGAGTAACCATACTCAGAGGACTGTCTTGCAAGGGCTGATCTGCCGTAGACCTGCAACCTTATAAGACCACAGTCAGTCATATGGCTGCAGTCCATGAAGAGAGGCAGGAGCTCTTTATGACCCTAGGATGGAAACTCCCAAACCTACAAACCCACACATGTCACGTATTTCAGAAGGAATGTGCTCTTGTGCACTGTTGTCTGTTGCTCACAAAACTTTCTTTTGCTGCTGTTTTTCTAGTTAAGTCTTTGTGGTTGTTAGGCCTCTGCTCTTTTCAGTTCTTATTGTTCCCCTCCTGACATAGCCAAACGAGGCCTTGGATTCAGTTTTCCAAATCAGCCTCCACAAACTTGACTAGCCAGATCTCCAAGGGGAACAAAGTCACATAGATTTCCGTGACAAAACCCATTGATCTGACAGGGGCTGAGATAAATCTGCCTGAAAAAGTTAAAGCAATAGAAATCCGAATCCGCAATGCAAGATTTCAGTGACAAAAACAGGGAGCTGACAGGGACTCAGACAAATCCATCCATGCTGAGTGACTATGCATCCGTTCCACACACAACCGCCTGCTTAAGGAGATAGTGATGAGAGATCCCCACACAGCATCTAACACAGCATCGCATTTGTTAGGAGATTAGTGTCGGGAGGGAGAAATACCCAATTAAAGAGGTATTACACTGCCATTGGGGGATTGGGAGTAAGTAGTAATAATCATGCCAGCCACCACCACAATAACAGTGCTGTGAAGGAAAAAAAAAATGGAATGCAAAAGAGTTTGAAGAACAAAGAGAAAGCAGAGCACATTCATGGGTTTGGAACTGTGGCAATGAAAAAGATAACCAGCTCAGACTCCAATTAAAAAATACACAGGAGCAAGACAAAAAGCAGTCTACAGCAAAATGGCAACTGTCATTGTTCACATGTTCCTTTCGCGCTAGGAGAGGTGCAGTAGAAGCAGTGAGTGCAGAGTGACAGAAGCTCTGCATTTATACTGCCACTTAGCACAGGCTGCTTAGACATAAGAACATCAGGGCATGAGAAATGCTTTCTTGGAGCAGATTGGTGGTCTTTCAGGTCAAGTGTTCTGCTTCCCACATAGCAAAAGGACATGACCTTCAAGAGGAGCCTATAAACCTTGGCACTTTCCTCTGTTTTCCCACAGCATTCAGAAATGTTGGATCAGGGATGCTGTGCTAGAGGATACATCCCCATCCACTTTCATTATCCATTTATGGATCTGCTCCTGATTTTGTCTGGTAATGTTTGAACCTGATAGTACCACATCTCCTTTCTAGGGTAGCTGCTGACTCTCACTGGGGGAAAGAAAAAAAAAAAAAAAAAAGAGAAAAAAAAAAAGGGAAAAAAAAAAGAATTATTAAAAAGGGAACTTCTGGTTAGAGAAGCAACCTCATGTTTGGAAAACTCTGACTCCATTTCCTGCTATGTTGTAGACAAGGTGCTAATACTGAAGGATACTTGGAGATGACGATTTGCAGAAACAAACGGTGTCTAATTCCTGTTTCAATCAATGTAAAGGAAATAGACTCCTCAGGGCTTTTCAGTTCAGCAATTTGAATTGCAGTTATACATTCCATGTGTTTGAAAAGTGTGTCAGTCAACTCTGCATCTGTAGGTTTCTTAAGGACCTTTAAAAACTTGCCTTTCTGTGCCCCAACTTCCAAGTCTGAAGAGAGGATTAGAGCTGCCCTTCTCAAGGAGGAGTGATAAGGAGGAAACATATTAGAGACCATGAAGGGTTCATCTACTAAGGCAAAGAAAGGACATGTAAGGGTCTGAACTGTCTAATGAAGATAGAGGAGGACTGTCAGAGGTTCACATTTGCCAGAGGCATTCTGCTGCAGATGAACCAGTGCAATGGGCAGCTGACCTTTTCACACACTCACAGAGCAGCCCAGCACACACAACAGTGTAAGCATGGTATAGTTGAACAGGAAAAGAAGTGTGGAGGTGAACAGTGAAATGTGGCCCCAGAGATGCTGCAGGCAACTCTCTCTCTGAGTCTAAAAAGTACCACCTATGCTGAACCCACCAAATGACAGCTGCCTAATGTGAGGTCAGCTGTTTCCCCTCACCATGCTCCCCAAATAGTTAGAGTGCATGAAGGCTATGTGGTCTTTACAAACTTCTGCAAGACCCACATCAGCTCCTGTGTTAGTGCTAGCTGACCTGAGACTTTTGAGATTGAATAGAGAAGGGTGGCAGAATGTCACTGTGTTAGTCAAGGTGCTAACTCCACATCCTCCAATGGCAAAGCACTGGCAACAGTTGTCACAAAACTTACCACTGCTGTGGAGAATGTCAAGGAGATGTTGCCTCTGTGGTGGCAGGAGAAGCTTCTCTTGAATTTCCCTCTGACTGCCCCTACCAAAGGCACAGGCGTTTCTCTTGCCTGATGCTTTCTCACTTTCTGTTATAGCTGCTAACCATCCCAACTGCTTGCCTGGTTTCAGGTTGCTCATCAGTTTTCTTGCCTAGGAACATGAAACGACAAAGCACTTCAAGCACTGAAGTAATTTTTCTGGAAGGGAAAACTCTGCTACAGCCAGGTACTCTATTTAGAGCTTGGAACACACATTCAGAATCTCACTGCTGTTCCTGTAAGCACCAAACTTTTCAGATGTGATGCACACCATGGCAAAACCAGAATGGCTTTGACATAGTGATTTGCCTTTTAGGAAGCGTGTGGCACCATGCTTAAGGCAGCATAACCCACAGACCAGAACATTCTTCTGGGATGAGCATTACACTTTTGGCTTGCCAAATGCTAGCTGAGTCTGGGCCAAGCTGCTGCACAAGTGACAGTTCTTCACTTTTGTCTTTCTGGCAGGTTTCAGCTGTTTCAAAGTGACTTGGCGCCCTTAGACTCAAACAGATCTAATACCACAGAAATGTAATCAATGCATGTGCAACTGAGAGGTCGTGACATTGTGTGGCAGAAAGGGATCTTCTGCTAATACTAGCTACTGGTGATTCCCACTTTGGCTTAGAAGGCCTGGGATTGATTGAGTATGAGGAGGTGTATGTGATTTAATTGTAACAGTATCCATCTCCAGTACATTTCCTTAAAGTGTCATACAATGCTTAGAAAAAGTGATCTTATCACAGAGTCATTCTGCTGCTGCAGCCTATCACATAAAATGACTGTGGATTCATGGAATTATTATAATGGGTAAACAACACTCAGGGAGCTCACGTGCCAAGAGCAAGTTGTGAGACCTAGCATGTACTGCAACTGCATAGAATCATAGAATGCATGATGCAGTGCTTGGACCCCTAGACAAACCTGCCCTGCAAAAGACCATGCTCTTTCACCTCAGATGCCTTCACTTGCTGGTCCTTTAAATGTAGCAGAGCCAAGCAGCTGGAGGCCATAAGTAGCCATTTAGCGACTGGTTCCTGCTTGGTTTATGTCTTCTCTTCTGCTAGTGAGGAATGTTATCTGCTTTTCTACTTTCTCTGGAGGAGATGCTGCTTTGGTTTTTTGGTGTCTGTTTTGGTTTGTGCTATATTTTTCGATCTTGCATTAGAAATAACAGACAAAAGTGGGATACAGAAAGTGAATCTGAAAGTTTTCCAGCCTGTAGGTTCCCATTTTGTGGCCTGCTAAGGAGTGTGTTCTTTAATATAACACATCTCCTGAGATTAGAAGGCTCTAATTAATATAAAAAGTGTTATTCTGGCAATGTATCTGCACCTTAGTCCAGTTAATTTTTTTCCATAAAATTCTAATACTTGCCACTACTGTAATATTTGTTATTAATTAGGAATACTCTTTGCAGTTGTCTCATATTTGTCTCATGTCACTAAGTTTCTTAATTTGTGATAACTGGCACCTCTGTAATGATAAGAAAATAATTGTTTCACAGTGTCAGGTACCCCAGCAGGAAAAAGCTCCAAGTTGTAATCTTAACTCTCCCACGGATGTATTTCATCTTCTACTCACTGTCTGAGTTGCAGAGATGTCAGTACTGTTTCAGCTGTAAGATAGAGGTGTTGAGTGGCCTGAAAGAGCTATGAGGTTCTAGAGTGGAGTAAAGCATCATTATTATTGCTGGCTTTATAGATAAGAAAAAGCCTGCTTGCAGCAAACAACAAAAACTTATTTCCCAGTTTTGAAGGTGATGTATAGAAAGAGCTATAGTGTTCAGCGATTATGGTACGTCGTAAGGGTGAAATATTGGGTGTTACTCAAGTTGTATTGCAGCTGCAAAGTGTGTCTTCTGAAGTATTAGGCATGCCAGCCAGCCTGGATGTAAATAATAAGCATGTGCCTAGTTAGCATTTTAGAAGCAGAGGAAAGCCATTTGTTCAAGTGCCATCTTAGGTGCACCCTTCCTAGCAGTAACTGGTTGGTTGTCTCTCTGCCTGCTCTGGAAATGCTTTGCTGTTTAATTTAGCTCTGAACAGGTTTTCTTTGCTCTGTTTCAGACTATTTTTTCAAGAGAGGTTAAACTGTACTTCAGGTAGTAATGTGCCCTGAGAACAGAACACAATTTATTGAGAATCTAAGAGCAATGTTAAGCTGGAGCAGGTGTTTGCATCAAAACAACTTAAACCAGGGCTCACAAAATCAAGATACTGACTCAAAAGCTTTGATACTTACAAACATACATATTTGTTGAAACCATAGAAAAATATATCTTTAGTATTTTTGAGCATAATAATGTTTGTGCTCTGTCCTTTATTTTTCTTTCCTGTGCTTTCTTTTTCAATGAAGTATGCTAAAAAATTTATTTTAAATTGCTGCTTAATTATGCAATCCAGATGCTGGAGCTTCAGTGAAAGGCTCAGATATGGTTAGATCTCTGATAAAACAGGTGAGAGCTGACAGTGCCATTTTAGGGAATTCGCTTGGATTGTTTTCTCATGCTCCTTTCCTCCTCAGTGAATTTCTTGTAATTAGGAATCAGTGCAGTGGGTGCACAGCCTGTTAGACTGATAGCACTAGTTTAGCTGTACCCTAAAAATAAACACATGCAGAAACATATTATTCTGACTGGTAGGCTGTTTGGTTTGAGGGAGGGAGCAGACATTTGGGGACAGCAGATGAGCTGTGTTATTTTAATGGGATTGGTTTTATCTAAGGCTCTGTAGTAAGTCTGGAGGCCACTGTCATAAGCAGTATCCTCTTTCCTGTGCTTCAGAGGACTGGGGTTTAATGCAGGAAACAGTGGCTTTTTCAATGAACAGGAAAGACTCTTCTTGCCTCCTTACAGATGGGGCTAGATGTGAAACTTCTACAGCAAGTGAAAAGGCTCTTTTTTCATTCCACATGTGGGACCTACAGGACTCAGGAACATGAATTAATTGCACAGTGGTCAAGAAATTCAGCAAATCTGGAAATATATAGTACTGTGCTATCTCTAGCCTTCTCTCTTCTACCACCCCTTTCCCTCAAGTCTCAGCACTGATCACAGCAAAATAGGTTTTCATTTTCTTTTTTATTTTTTTCCCTTTGCTTATGCTGTCAAACCTTCCATATCCCAAACCCTGTGTGTATAAAGCAGCACCCTGCTGGAGTCGGTGAAAAGCTTCGGTGCACACAGTCACAAGAGACACTTGGCAATGTCTCCATTGTAAGCTCTGTTACGCAGGGGGAAGAGACAAAAGTAAAAACTCAGAGGAGGAAAAGCATTGGATTTATTTTAGTACCACAGTGCTTATACAGCTGTCAGTGCTGCTTGGGATTTGTACACATTAGAAAATATGATCTTCATATGTTTTTATTGATCTTGTCTTGGTGACAGTGATTAATAGTATTTTCACCCCAAAATGTCAGCTCTACTAACAAACCTGATTAGTTTTCCTTTCCCTGCTATCATTTCTCTAATCTCTGGAGACGATTCATGAGAGGAAACTGAAGGTGAGGGGGACTGGTATTGAGGACCACACCACCACCATATGCAACTCCATTAACCCAATCAAGATCCTTTATTATCACCTCTTACTGTGGTATCATTTTGCATCTGCTAAACAGGGGACATCCGTGGTAGATTTTTTTTTTTTTTTTTTGTATGGATGACAGAAAGGGATTTTTTATTTCAAAGAATTCAGTGCCTAATGAGCTGTGCATGGGGATATTATCAAGCTATATACAAAGGCTATTAGGTCTACACTGCTCCGAGACTGAAGCATTTCAAAGCTTCTAGAGGAATACATGTAAATGCTGTGTTTATTTCAGAAGGATTCTTCTGGATTTCATTCCTTGGGCAGGGATCTGATTACTTTCTAATCACTAATCAAGCAAAGGGTGATATAATAGCAATACATCACCTGCATACTTCCTGCTTGCCCCTACTAATTGAGGTGTTGCAGTGTCTGCTGGTCTGTCTCTAAATGTTAAAGTTGAAGGAAGCTGCAGTTCAGTAGTAGTTTTTTAGCTCAAAGCAGATAATTCATCAGAACTGGAAGACTTTTTTTTTTTTTCCCCTTTCTATTGCTTGCCATAACTGGGGAAAAATAAAAAGATGCCTTTTGTAAAATTCAAGCCCAGAGCTGAATGGTATTTAGCTGACTACCTTTTTTTTGGAGCTTAAGGTAAACTGAGGTACCTGAATATTTTTGTGGGCTGTCTTAAACACCTGCTGGAGGGAAAGAATAAACGTAGAGTGCCTTGCTGCTCTGCTCGTCAGTCTTCAAGCAGTCAGGGGTCTTGCAGGGAAATTGCTACTAAAGCTGAATGTTGCCAAGGGTTAGGCTGATTCTGCAGTCAGTGATTCTCAAAACATCACGTAGGATGCTAAAGAAGGGAAAACAGCTGTAATCAAAAGAAATTATTTCCCTCTAATTTTTCCTTTGCATCAGGAAAAAAAATAAAGGGGGGGGAGGGGGAACCCCACCTTCCAGGAGCAAGGGAATTTGGGTTTCAGCAATCTCGGAAACAAACAATTACTGGGATATATTTTAAGAGGACTAATCAATAAGTAAAATGACTGAAAATTAATTCAAATGCTTTTTGCCTTTGCCCATCAGACAACGGGAACATTCTGTGGCTCAGCCTGCCTGCTGCTGACACAGTATTGTCGTCTACCAGCAAGTCAGTGGTGTTTGGGCAGTATTAATGTATTGACAGGGTAATGTGCATATCTACCTCCCACAGTCACGTTCAGGTGCATGCCTCTTAAGTAGAGCCTACTGTTTTTTCACTGTGTGCCTGTGGTCCTTAGTGAGCAAACACAAGGGGCTGAGGTCAGAATTAACAGCCTGTGGCAGAGGCTCTGTCCTCAGCAGAGATTTTTTTTTTTTTTTTTTTTACTCATTACACAATGATGAACTTAGGCATCCAAGCAGATTTGCACGTGCTAGTGTGGATTCTCCATAAATGGTTACATTATGTGTGTATGCCCAAAGGATGAATGTGTGTTGTTTACAGAAGCACAGAATGTTAGAGGTTGGAATAGACCTCTAGGGAATGAGTTCAACTCCCCTGCCAAAAGCAGGATCACCCGGAGTAGTTTGATCAGGAATGCGTCAAGGCTACCCCCCTGGACAGCCTGTTCTAGTGCTCTGTCACCCTCACTGCAAAGAAGTTTCTCCTCATGTTGAGGCAAAACCTTTTATGTTCAAGTTGGCATCCATTGTTCCTTGTCTTATTACTGTGCGCTGCCAAAAAGAGACTGGCCCCATCCAATTGACACCCACCCCTCAGATATTTATAGGCATTAATCAGATCCCACCTCAGTCTTCTCCAGACTAAACAGCCTCAGGTATCTCAGTATCTCTTCATACAGGAGATGCTCAAAGTCCCCCAGTCATCCTCGTGGCTCTCCGTTGGACTCTCTCTAGCAAAGAGTTTACTAGTGAGTATGCAAAACTGCTACCAATTCCATGCCAAAACTTTTACTTCAGATACATTGTTGGAGACTGAAGGGGCAACAGTGGAAATATTTGTGTAACAATCACTGGTGGAAGGCTGGTGTCTGAACATGTTAGAAATTAACTTGGTGGAATGTGTAGGTGATTAGCCTAGATGCCAATACTATCTTGAGTGATTCCCTTCACTTCTACTGCTTCTTTTTCATACAGAGTACACAATAACTGTAATGTTGAGTTAATGAAGGTTGGGAATTTTTTTGAGGACCATATACATAATTACAGGGAAATAAAACATCTGTGCAATGTATATTATGTATCTATATCTGTCCTTAATTGTTACAGTCTTGCATTCTCATAACTGGAAACTGTTGCATGTTATTGAATCTTTATTGCTTCTAAGATCCTGGATTGATATTTGGAAACAGTGAGTTATATAACATCACTGATGTACTTTTGCTTTCTATGCACTGCAGCTTTAAGTTTCTAAAAAGTCAAGGCAGCATCTTAAAATAAGAAGCTGGTGCAGACTCCACTTCCTGGAGCCTTTGCTTTTGTTCTTTCTTGATATTAGTCTAAAATAAGTCATTCAGAATAAAAGCCTATTTTTGTTCCTTGTGGGTGGAAGAAACTTACCTCCCTCACTTCTCATACTGTGCACATCATCATGATGTATGTACACCCAGTGTTGGTACCTGGGAGATACCAGGTAAAGCCTTCAGTTATTTTGATCTGTTAGTCATGTGTTAAAAGTGTGAATAAAAGTTCCTCTTTAAAAGATGGGGGTTTTAGGGTGTGTGCAGCATAATGGTCTCCATCACTCAGCATTTTGTAAAACTAACATGAGGACATCATCTGAACCTTTGCATGAAGATCACTCTTACTGTAGAATGGAGGTCTTGTAACACATGGACATGAAACACAAGGGCTTGGTAGGTGTGCTGTGTTCAGCTGAAGAGGCAAGAGGAATTTGAGTACAGAGAAAATATTTAAATCAGAGAAACAGAAAACAGAGCTGATGAGGTCATTTTTTTCCTTTCTCTCTGCTCCCCAAGGCAGGATTTGTAATACTTAAACGTCTTTTGACAGATGACTGTTTAGCCCGTTCAGAAAAATTCAAATGATGGAGACTCCATGACTTCCCAAGGCAATCTATTCCAGTGCTCAGCTGTCCTAACCATTATTCACATTTAATTTGTGGAGGACACAAAGGCTGACATTGCTTCCACACTGAAAGGAAGAGACTTTTGGAAAGTGCAGGATCTTCAGTTTCAGTGGGTTGGTTCTCCTGTGATGTGATGATTCCTTCCCAGCACACAATGCTTTGTGGCGTAGGTTGAGAACTTGGAAGAAAGTAGCTGCCAAATCACCATTTCCAGAGCTGTTTGCAAGGCTCAGGACTCAGGAGCTCACCTCTTTGTAGTGTGAGATCAGACCACGGGTGTCAACGCTTTCCTTGTAGTCCCAGGAATTCTGTATAGCTAGAACTCACAATTCTGTCCATTTTAGGGAGCACTTCTGGACATGTGCAGAGCATATGCAATAAGTAAACAAACACAAGAGATCTTCATGAGGATGGGACAGCAGCATATGAAGAGCAACCAGAGCTGCAGGGATATTTATCAAGTGAAATTATTTCCCTCCAATTTCTCCCTTGCATCAGGAGATGCATGCAGGGAGGGAAGGGAGAAGAGAGGATGGAACAGAAAAATATGCTAAAAGGGCTGAAGGATGTTAAGAACATTCACATGAGGAAGAGAGGAAAAGACTCATAGGAAGGGATTTGGAGTACTGGTAGCTGTATGCTGTTGTCAAAGTAGAAATACAGAAGCTCAGTACAATTTGTTTGTGTCAGTTCTCTTCTGCAGAAGTACTGCTAAGTGAACTGGAAGTGCTGATGTAGTAAGCTGTCACACAGGCCATGTTTCAAACATGAGTTCTAATTCATGTTGCATTTGTGTAGGATTCTCAGGAAGTTGGTCCAACGTGGTTCTTCTGGACCAGCAGCTGATAGCTTGTTCTGTAGGGCAGCAGCTGTCTCTTACTCTGTGCCATACCTTTTCCACACTCTGTGCTGCCTCCAAACAAACTGAAAGAAGAATGACTTGTTTGTTTTTTTTTTTCTAGTGAAACTGATTCTGAGAGGAAAATCTACAGGTCTGGGAAGGTGTGCTCTTAGTGATTGCACTGGTGCAAAACTGTTTGGACGTGGCACTTGGTGCCATGGTCTAGTCTTGAGGTCTGTGGTGATGGGTTGGACTTGATGATCTTTGAGGTCTCTTCCAACCTTGCTTATACTGTGAATCAAAGGGGCGGGCAGGGCTATTGACACAGTTAGGATAGAAAAAAAAAGTGAGAACCACATGACCTTGCTCTTGGGATAGTTGGATGTCTCAAAGATCAGTTAAGTGTCTTTGCACAATGACCATCTGAATTTATTCAGATTATGAGCTACACTAAATATCTGACGTTGTGCTGTTTGGCAAGCTGTTACTGGAGATTTAGGATCTGAAACAAATAAAGTCACCTGAGACCCTGGCTGTGATACTTTTTCTCCTAGATGCAGACAGGCTGCTCCTGCTGCAACGTATGCTTAGTGTATGTCTCAAAACATCCTTTGTCAAATGACCTGAGAGCTCTCCCTAGTCAATAGCTCTGTTTCTCTTCTTGGAGAATAGTGTATGTAGACATCCATGCCTTCTGTCCCTCCTGAAGCTTGTGCAAAGTAGATCCTGATTGGGGAGCAGCTCAGAGCTGGGTGACAGCACCCTCTCTGACAGCAGCTATTGCTGCTAATTGTTTCTTGGCATCTTGCACTAGCCAACAATTCTCAGCCCTCCAAACGTTATTGTCAGAATTTTAACTGATGACTGTTACATTTTACTGTTGTGTTTGGTTTGGATCTACTGCAACTGAAATCTGACTTCCTCAACCAGTCTTTACAATGCCATCTGCTGGAAGAGATCCCAGAGCACTGCCTTGGCCAGCCTCTGGACTGGGCCCCACTTCCTGAGCTCTCTTTGTGGCTGAAACAGATAAGATCTTCCCTTAGCTCTCATCCTGTCTGATATTGCGATGCATCAGTAATATTTTAATTAAAATAGCAAATCTAATTAATATAGTAAATCTAATGGTTATCTCCAGATTATACGAATGCCTCAGACCTGAGCACATATTTTAGGCAACAAAGGGTTAACTGTGCATGGTTTCATACTTGCATGGATAAAGAATGACACCTTTTTCTTTATCAGCCATTTTGGTGCTGCCTTTTTTAATCATTTCAGGCTTTGAACTCCTGCTCTGAAAGAGACTCTCTGTCTCTTCATCTTCAGTGACTGCCAGGTCTGGAGACCTAATCAATGCAGGTTATTGATAGCAAATCAATTAATGCAGACAAAGGATCAAAATTAAGGAGCTTTCACTAAATTAATAAGTGATTCCAAGTCTTTTAACAGAGTGCCTCAGATAAGGGCAGCTGAGTCCTCTGGGACAGCAGCCTCCAGTCCTGTGTTTCTGAAGACAATCAGCTGGAGAGAGACAGCTCTACTTTCACTCCTCTCTTTCCCCCCNTTGTTCAATTGAAAGTGCTTAAAATATGAGTCTGGAATGGCTGCAAGGAAGCAGGTCCTAACTGAAAAGAGCAGATTTGTCTGCATAAGGATGTCATGGTTCTGGTCAACTGATTGAAAAATGACCAGTTATATAGATCTGGCTTTTAAAATAAGATAGCAGCCAACATCAGAGTTAAGATTTGTTTCAATAGTAGATATATTTGAAATTGGACTAAAGAGGTCCTCAGGAACAACTAGATGGAGAAGAGCCTGGGATAATTTGGAGCTCCTGCTAGACCCAGAACTTCTGCCTCATGGTACGCCCTCCTGTGAGAATGTGGGTAAGGCTCAACCTTAACTTCTCGCTGTTGGTTTTCCTGCCCTGTTGGAAGGGTCATGCAAGATGTCTGACACTTCTAGTACAGACAACATCCCAGCATGGTGGAGTCATTGTCTCTCTGTTAGGGCTTGCATCAAGTCTACATGCCACCGGTGCTTGGTACAGTCCACATGAAGCTGGATGCTGTCCCCAGGTGCTGTGCAGGCCAGCACAGTGATCTGTGGGCTGAGCAGTGGAAGTGATAGTAGTCTGCTTGTACTTGCCAAGGGACCGTGAGAAGGGCTCCAGTACTCTGGCCTTATTTTATGATCTTGATCACATGATGCCAGGGAAACTTCTGAGTCAAGTTCCTATAGGTTTGGGTTGTATGGCTAATTACATGTCATTGCACACTAAAGAATATTATTTTATGATCTGTGAAAGATTCTTTGTGACTGAAATGGTTGCAGCTTCCAAAATTGTCTGACTAGAAGCTTATGCCATGGGCACTAATATTTAGATGACTATACAAGGATTTACAAATGTAGCCCTTCTTGCTGTTGAGAGCAGAATTGTACCTGAATTCTAAGCTTATTGGATCAAGTTTTATGTAAGCAAAGGATCATCTTCTCTTCCTTCTGCTACACTGTCTACTGACCTCTGCCTGGCTGCCTGTTGCCAGCAATTGCCTGTTCTTCTGCTGGCACTGAAATTCAGTCTGTTCTCTTCATCTGCCTGCCTCTGGACTTAAAACAGCAACACAGCTGATGTTTGTTGGTCTAATCCACTGGCCTCTGCCAAAGAGTTTTGGAGCTGGACCCGTAGCATGGAGGCTAATAGACATTGTAGTTGGCATTGCAGCTCAAGGTCACATCTGAGAGAAGTACTAGGTTTAACTTATCACCCCAGGTTGGGTAGCTGAGTTATAATACTATGAAAAGTGGTTCTCTCAGGGAAGAGTGCTGTTCTGTGTTTCTGTGACTGTCATTGCTGTATTGCATCTTGCTTACTTCAGGCAGGGTTTGCAGCCCTTAGATGTGCTATGCTTTGCCTTTCTTCCACCACTTTCAATTTCCTCCTACAAACGCCTGCGCTGACTGCAGTTCTCTGCAGCCGCATGTGTCTAACTGCTTAGCCTAGAAATTCATTGCTAAAAAGATCTGACATCATAACACCCTGCAAAAGACTCCTCTTTTCCCCCTTCCCCCTCTCTGGTCCTTCTCTTTTCTTTTCCCAGGATATATGAAAAGCTGTAACTACCAAATCAAAATCTATTTGATTTTTGTACTCTCTTGATAACCGGGCAGCTGATCTCTATCACCCGGCTAAGGCTTATCTGCTGCCTCCAGCCTCACTGCTGCAGCAATTGGTTCCTGCGGGGACAGCACTGGGTTATAAAGTGAGACTGATATCGTGGCCAGGGCCTTGTGCTTTCTAACTGTGACCATTGTCAGCAAGGTGTTCCCAAGCAGAAGTGCCTTGGTTTTGTGGGGAAACTAGAAGGAAGAACTGGGCCTCTGGGATTTAGAGGTTCAAAGATATTTTTAATCCTCCTTTTTTTTTTTTTTTTCCCCTTGAGGTTGTGATGTCGGGAAGTGTACAGGGTCAACAGCATAGGCTAGAGCTGAGGTAGTGGGCTGCTGGTTTTACTTTAGCTCTCAAAATTTCCAAGTGACATTTTGGCCTTGTTAGGCAGGCATTGACCCACATGCATTTTGCTCACTTCAGCCTGTCCTGAAAACAGTTATAGCAAAAAAACCCCACAAAGCAAAAACCACCACTAAAGCAAATGCTGCTGTACTTAGTATGTTGCTTTGTAATTTTTAACTGTAATTGTTTATTTTTCTGTAACTTTTGAATGAGCTTACCAGGGTGCTGAAGAGGCTATGGATCCGTATCTGCACAGCTGGGTGTAGGTAGCTACTCCCAGATACATAACACCAGTAGGATGTGAGAATAAGAGTATTCCCACCCTATCCTTTCTGGCTGAGTTATGTCCTAACTGCAGTGATTCAAATCTCTGGAGCCACTGGTATAGGCTGCACACATGTTGGCAACTTTTAATGACCAGAATGAGGAAGTTGGGACTGCTGTGGACACAACTGCTGGTATTATTTACCTTATTTAGCCATCATGTATAATTAGATTTGTTACTCTAATTGGGCACTAGCTTGGGGTGAGAGGGAATTGAGTTAAACCAAATTACATTTCTTCCCCAGAGCTGAGCAGTTTGGCCAGCACATGCAGCAATTTTTGGCAGTTTGGTTCAAGATTATTTGGCACTGTAGGCAAAACTGACTTTGCTGTCCCAAGGAGGAGGGCAATGCAGGATGGTTCTTGCAGTGGGTGGTGTAAGGAAAAAAGCTGAGCTTGGTGGGGTAAGGCAGCTGATAAGACTCAGTCAAGTGACAGATCAGGTGCAACAAGAAAGAAAATAAACAAGATAGTAATGATATCAGCTTCTGGGGAAGGCCATCCCTCCACATGCTCATTCCCAGCAGAAGTCATTGGCCTGCATATCCTGTCTGTGTCCCAGCAACAGCCCTTTGGGATGCATAGGGTTGCAGCAGAATACAGAGGGTCTACAGCCCTTCTGCCATCCTGCCCTTCAGCTCTCCTGCACAGTAGCTGCTTTGCTGAAGTGTAAAACCACCCTCCTGCTCTTTTTATTCTGCAAGCTGTTTATACAAGCAGCGCAGCCAGGCTGGCAATGTGTTTAAGTGTGGCTCTGCTCATGAAGGAAGGTGAGGCAGAGACTTAACTCCTCACTTTTCAGTTTCTCCTTCTCTAGATCTGTTGCTGCTGTGATGCTCTCACCCAGTGCTAGCAATACCTCCTGGCACAGCAATAGCCAGGCACTGGCAAGCTGCCTCAGTTCAGTGGTTTATATTGTCTGAGTCCTCTGTTAGGTTGGTCTGCTGTGTGTACACAAGCAGATCTGTTCAATCCCCAAGTTAACTCATTTCAAAACTATCTTTACATACGTCTAATCACTAATGCAAATAAGACAGTGTAAGAGTCAGCATTCTGGGTGCTCCCAGACTGGCTGCTTGCTATATCAGGGTGTTTATCCTGACATGAATGCACATAGCTGAGTTACAAACCCTCCCCCCAGGCTGATAGGATTTTGATGTTGCTCCCAAGCAATCACATTGACCACTGAGACAAATGTAGGATTCTTTTGCTTTTTAGTAGGCAAAACTGTTCTGCTTGGTGGTTTTTGTCTGCACCAACCCAGAGTAAGCCAACATCCCAATGTACTGTAGGATCCATAGTTTGGCTATAACATGCAGACATCCAACAGTGTCAAATGGATGTGACTGAAACATAGTCTGCTTGAGTGGGTTACAGGTCCCTTTCTGTGCACCTAGGTCTTGGACAAGGAGGAGTCATTGTGATGATATAATAAACCTTAGAAGTTGTATGATTTGAAAGAAAATCAGACATAGATGTTTGCCACAGAGCTGGACTCAAAAAAGAATAAACCCAACTTTATACATATGTTGTACTTCCCCATAGTCTAGGCAGATTATTTTATACGCTAAGGCTATATAATTGCAAATGGTCAAGATAGCAAAGCTCAGCTCAGACAGAGAATGACCAGATGCACTGTTAAGCTCACTGAGCAGTGAAGTGCCTTTGTTTAAACTGCCAGAATGAAGAGCCACTATCTTCCCAGTGATATAAACCAAACTGTTCTGCATTAGAGTTGAATTAAAAGGGTATGTACAATGTCACCACAGCCCAGCAGACACACAGTAATTTGCTAAGCCAAGGAAACTTCAGTGCTTGCAATCACATGGCCATGCTTCTCCTCTGGTCGAATTAAAGTGACTTGATTACAGCTGTGTAAACACTTGAGCTTTAAAAAGGCTTTTAAAACATGTGTGCTTGTATTTGTCTGAATGTATCAGAGCTCAATGCCCAAGTGCAGGAAGTGGCTGTGCAGACACAGTGGCTTTGCATGTACAAAACAAGCCGTGTCCACCCTAATGTCAGGTATGTACTAGGAAGGTGCCTCAGGTACATGCTGTTTACCAAGGGATTTCTGCAGCCAAGGCAGGATCATAGACCAGGAATTTCTAGTATTCATTCCTGTCTGACATTGCTGATTGTTGAAATGTGATGATGGTGAAAATGAGAATCTTGTTTCCTATAAGAAAAGTTACATACATACCTGGTTTTGTTTTGTACCCCCCCCCCATGACTTCTGGGCCCAGTATAGAGAGCACTTCAAATCCAGAAAGTATTGTGCAGTATTATAGCATTGCAGTGCTGATAAGGGGTGGAGCCTTCTGTATTACAAGTGTGATCTAGCTTTCCCTCTGTTGGACTTTTCCCTTTGCAGCTGGCGTGGATGTCCTCATGTTCATTATCCAAAAGCTTGTAGAAAGTTGAGACAGCAATGAAAGTTCTGAAGTTCCACCCATATTTGGAAGTGAACATGTATAGCTCAGCTACCAGAACTGAGTCCTTACTGATTGGCGGTTTTCACATCAGACAAAATACAAATCACTGCATTACTCTGGTCCTGGAAAGAGAAGACAAGGCCTAACAGGGTGTTGCAGGACTTGCATGCATACTGCTATCATTTTCTTTCTTTCGTGGATACCCTAAACATTGTTGTCTTCCCATTAAGGCAATGAATTGAAATCTACAAAAGGCTGTAAAATTATTTCAGGATTGTTGGGATTTCTGAGGTTTGGCAGCAAGTCCTTGCATAGCAGGTGGGAGTAAAAACTGTTTGCACTTACAGTATGGTAGCATATACTGTTTTCAAGTCAAATGCAAACTCTCATCAAGTGAAAGCTTGGAGGAGAAGGGATGGCAGAGCTAAGAGGAGATAGATCCTGCTGGGCCTCTACCTGTCAAAGCTCTGCCCACTGGAAGGTAGTTTTGCAACAGATGTTTAGTGTGCAGCTGGGCAGTATTTCATACCTAGTGTAATGTGGAAGAAGTCAGGATCTAAAAAAACCTCAAGAGCAATGACACTGAGCAACTGGCACTGCTGCCAGCATTGATAGAAGCGCAGACCTGGCACTGTGGACAGAAAAGAGTGTTTTTAAAATGTTTGACATGCAAAAACAAGAGTTTGTCACCATTGTGCCACTGTGTATGGTAAGAGTTCGTCAAAGAAAGCTGAATGGAAGTGACTGCTACAGTCCAGCTCAGCTGCTGAACACCAGATTTGTCTGTATTAGAAGCAACTCCAATTTTTGCTTGTTTAGCAGTTCTCAGTTTTGCTTACAGAATAATCAAATGAACAAAATCCCTTCTCCACTCCCTGAAGTGAGTGATTCCACATACATCTGTCAAAATAAACCGGTGTAGCAAGGGACTGGACTGGGCTTGTTCAGGGTTTCTGTTTGTTAGACTACAGAGAGTGTGGCTGAAATGCTCAGCACTGAAAGCTCTTGGAGTTCATTTGCTAGGAGAGTGTGGTAGGGGACAATCTTCTATGTTCACAGTCAACAACATGGGAAGGGAGGGAGCTGTTTTGAGGTGGTGGGAGATGTTGCCAGCTCAGTTAATAGAAGCTGCAGTCAGAACAGAATCTCTTCCCTCAGTATGACTATTTTATAGTGCCTGAGATGAGCAGGAATGCAGGTACTCTCCTGACTTTGACACACAAGAAACTCCACTTTATAAATTCTGCTTTTCAGTGCACTAATGCTTTTAAAAATACCACTTCTCTTCCCACTCCTTGCAGAAAGAACGTCCCTTTATTCCTTGTAGAATGCACGCAGACAATTATTTTTGCAAAGTGCAGAGTCCCTTACTAAATTGAAATGCAAAATTTCAGCCTGACTTCCCAGAAAAAGTTGGTGATGCTCAGTGTAAGGCAGCTTATTCCATCTGATGGCTTATTATTGCGCACTTCATTTTTCTCCTTTACCTGAAAGCGGCTGTTAAAGGAACCAGTGCACCCACACCATTCCCAGCTAGCAAGACAACGCAAGTCTCTTTTGCTTAGCAGCACAGGCTTTGCTGAGACTGTCATTTTAGGGCTGCATTTAAAAGAACTGCCCATGTTACTGGGTGTTTTTGTACTGACCAGAATTATATTTATGTTCAGTATGGACTGAATAGAGGCAAAAGTCAAATCTGTACCTAGAACAGCTCTGCAGGGACATACAGGTAAAGAAGAAAAGACTGGGGTGGAAACAAAAGGCCTTTTGTAGATGTCTGTCTACATTTGTAGACCAGTTCTGTTGTGGGTTTAGCCTTCACTCCTGATAGAGAAAGAGAAGGGAACTGAAGCCTCAGAGAGTTGAAACGATGTTTCTGGTCTGGATGAAAAAATGCTGCCGTGTCTTCATGCTGTACATGTGCTCTTTCCTGCCTCTTCCCATAGGGAAGAATATTCTGATGGTTTCCTAGCTAGAAGCTTACCCTGTGTGCGTGTAAATGTATCTTCCTTTCAGTGTTTAAGAAATAAATTACTCTCTTCTAGCAATGATGGATTCCAGAGTGCCTGAATGAAAGTGAGTAGAACCTGGCAAATTATATCCTTCCCCTCCACAGGGAGGAAAGCTGAGAAACAAAGATGAGGTGACTTGACTAACACAATGTGAGAGAGAATTAGAAACAGGAATCAGGAGTTTTGTACTTAAGTCTTTGGCTTTCTGACAAGATCACCCATCTGTCATCAACAAACTGGAAACATATGAGTTGCAGCTTTGTCTTTAGGAAGAAGAGATTAAATCCAAGTGGGTTATTTCAGTTTGTTCTGAAAGGCTCAGTGGCAGGTGCAAACTTTGTGTCCTGTCATCCAGCTCTTAATTGCAGTTTCTTTGCTGTTTGGTGTAGCATCCTGAATTGCAATGATGTTATGCTGCAGCAAGACCATTCAAACATTGCTCTGTGCTGTCTGGTACAAAATTCTTATTTCAGAGTGAGTCCAGCACAGCGTGGACTGCTAAGCATGATCAAGTGTCAGGGCTTGACTGCAAGTGTTTGGGAACTTTGTGTATCTAGATATGATCTGCCTCTTGCTGCATGCAAAATGGGTGAGCTCAGGCATGTGTGGCTGTTGCCTTGTTCTCCTGACATCCATGCAATGTGTAAGTTTTTTTTAAGGACACAGAAGATCACGTCCCCTTCCCCTCATCCTCATCAGTTGGAATGTGGCTTAAGGATTGCAGTACAACCTGTCTTGCCGACTTAGTTCCTTTCTGATGGAAGGGGTTAACAAAGAAGAGCAGAAAGCAGATATAGTTCACTAATGATAGGGAGACACCTGGAAAGAAAAGCAGAGGAGAAGGAAACTAGCTATTCTGAGAGCACTCTACCACTAGGTCTGTACAGTTACCACCACTGCCTAATGTGAGCAGTCACTCTGGAGATGTTGCCTTGCGCTGCCCAAGAAAACAAGAGCGATCCAAAGAACAGAGATCATTATGCCTAAGAAATGCTGGAGCTGCAAATGCTGCAGGATCCAAAAGCATTTTTCCCCCCCTATTCCTCACTCTAGACTCTGTTGCTCAGTGGGACGTCTTTTCGTTGGCAGAAAATGGGGTGCTGGCTCCTTGACAATACTGACAAGGTGTCTTGGAGCACAGGGGCCAGGTCCCTCACTAGTGTCTGATCCTTCTAACTGTTTAGGACTCCTCCATGTTTCTGACCTGAAGCGTCATAGTGATACTGGGCTGATCTTCACATGAAACAGGTTTTAGTAGTGAGACAGCTTCTTTTAAGGAAAAAGGTACCATAGTCAGCAGCAGAAGTCCTGACTCCTTGCATGCTCCAGTGGAACCTTGTGATGTTTGCTGTAGCTTCAGGAGGGCTTTGGACCAGATGGCCCCAAGAGTCTATCAGGATCTTGGTGTAACCCTAAGTATGTGGCTACAGAGGAAGGGAGAGAAATGTCAGAATGAGAGAAAAGGAGCAGGAATAGGGACTGAATCCAGCTCTGTATTCTACAGGGGGAAATTAACATTTCTTTTAAGCCTGGGAGATGGCAAAGCCTGGCTGCACAGAGATAAGTGAGTACAGCAGCTGCCCAGTGGGATTTTACAGGTTGATGATGTTTACAGTGCTGCATTTAACAGTTTCATAGCCAAGATTTCTCAATGACATGGCACAAGGTGAAATAGTTATAACAGAAATGTGAGGTACCTGTGCTGAATCCTACAAATAAGTATTTTTTTCACCCTGTGGCCTAATGAATGCCTGGATGAATAATAGCAGCCTTCTGCCACCTGAAGGGGGCCTACAAGAAGGCTGGAAAGAGTCTGTTTACAGAGGCCTGTGGTGATAGGACAAGGGGCAATGGATTTAAATTAGAGGAGATTTAGGTTAGATGTTAGGAGGAAGCTCTTTACTGTGAGAGTAGTGGAACACTGTAGCAGGTTGCCCATGGAGGTAGTTGCGGCCTTGTCCTTGAAGATATTCAAGGTCAGGCTTGACAGAGTTCTGGGTGACCTGAGCTACTGGAAGATGTCCCTGCTCACTGCAAGGAGGAGTTTGGACTAGATGACCTTTGAAGATTCCTTCTCACCCAAACCATTTCATGATTCTATGAAAGAAGAGGTAAGGCAGATGTGAAGGACAGGTAGTGCACACCTCTGGTGAAGTGACCAGGATGAGGGCACCTGACAACAGACTGTGACTGCTATTGGTACAGGCAAATCAGTGCTGCCATGAGTTAGCTACTTCAGGTTTGTATGTTTTAGTGGGGCTCAGCTCTGAGGAAGTGAACTTGCTCTGCTGTTTGTAGCAGTAAAGCCAGCTTGCATACTCCTGCCTTCATTGTTTGTTCCCACACAGTAAACAGGAACATTGGAATGGTCTGGCTTGAAGTTAACTTTTTCTTTCTTTGTGGGAAGTATTATTCTCAGTGGTCTCAAATATCTGGAAGCAGAGCTTTTGTCCTGGTACACCAGAGGCAATTCTGAACTGCACAGATATGGAACGAGGAGCCAGATGGCGACTAAAGAGGAGGTATGGTATTTTCCCTTCTCTGAATGTGACCTCTTTGAGGGTAAGGAATCATGTTTCTGGGTTTAAGGAATTCAGTTGCATGTAAAGCCTGGGCAACCACTGATACCTGGGCCTACCTGAGCACTTGAGCCTGGCATATCACCCGGTGCTGGCCACTGGTCATGCTGTAAGACACTCAAGTTTGTTTCCTCTTGCTGCATGCAGACAGGCTGTGGTGAGTGTGGGATCACTAGCTTTCTTCTGTGTCTGTTCCCACCTGCAGGAGGCCCTTCTAGCACTCAGATCTCACCTAGCTTAACTCAGTTGTGCCAACTTTATTTTCATGGCAGGACACTGAGACTCTTCTGGTGAGAGAGAAAGGTGGGAATCGAAAACTGTATCTGGTAGCATTTCTTTGGAAGATCAACGTGAGCTGAATGGAACCAAGTCAGTGTTGGTCATGACCAACAGGGTTAAGGTTCATGTCTGAGCCCTGTTCCACCACCACTTCCCCATATAATTTTTTAATTTGCCTTGGGAGATGAGGGCAGCTGAGATGATTGGGGAAGAGACTGGTCAGAGACTCAGCATAACTAGCAATGCAAGGCTGATGGGTCTGTGCAAGCTGTTTGCTAATGCACCCCAGGAAAAGGTACCAGGGAAGCAGAGTGTTATAAAAGCTGAAGAGAAATGCCAGCATAAGAAAACTCAACGAATGGAGAGTGCACGTGCGAAAAAGCCTTCCAACCGTGTTAACTTGCAAAAGTTCCATAGGAACAGTGGAGAAGAAAACTAATTGTCTAGGATGTTACAGGGCACAACTATCCACAGTAGCAGGGGCTAGATTCAGAAACAAAGAATATCCTTTCCAAGCCAGATTCTGGTTTTTTGTTGTTGTGCTGAGCTCCTAGCCTCCTGAAAAATGGTGAGAAATAAGCTTCACTTCTAGACTTGGGTCCTTCACCAAGGAGTGGAGTGGGACCACTTTGAGCACATCTTCAGGAATAATGAATCATTTAGCATGGAAGCTTTGAAGAGGTGTTTAATGTTAAGCTGTAGGTTAAACCCATTTTATCACCACTGGCTTGCTCTATAAGGAAATTACAAGATGAGGAACTATCTGCTTTAAGTACAAATAAGTATATTTTGCATGTACTTTTTTTTCCACAGAACTGCAGGGCAATATTGACAATCTGAAGTTAGTCTGGGCAGAGGAAATGAACCATTAAATCTCAGCAGAGAGGTTGAAGGCTATAATGCTGGCTGCTGAGAGCAGTACAAAATCCCTCTTGAATATCAATGGGAAATGATGATGAGATTTTCACAGGATGGATATACAAAACAAAATAGACACGTGGTTCACAGTACAACACTGGCAGGAATACCTTGGTATCAGGAAATCATCTTCATACCTTCTGGGATTCTCCTAAATTAAATTGCTGATGTTTTATAACATTAACTCAAGTTATTTCAGGGCTATATCCCCCAAGTTCTTATTACTGTGTTGTTAGGAGAATGTCCTGATTTTCTGCAATTAAACAAAGATGGGTAACTGTTCAACATTCTGTGACTGAAGCCAGTAGCTGCATTAAATTAATATATGTGCACAGACAGACACGATCCATAGGAGGGGAGTTGGCCAAAACAGGGTAATTCAGAGGACTGGAGTGACTTATTGCCTGTACAAGCCAGACAGCTGAACTATTTGAGAAAGGAAAAGGCCGAATTGCTATGTTTTTATTAGCAGGGCTTTTTCTCACCATCTTTTCCATCTTGGGCCTTCTGATTCCTCTTCAGTTATTGTGGACAATCTTTACATGTAAAAATTCCTCATATCGCCCACAACTTTGCTGCTCTACAACAGGTGCTGTGTAAAAGAGACTTGTCAGGATGGTGCTCTCTGGTGCAGTTATTAATGCTGAAACTGTTGAACTGTTTCTGTAGTCAATAGGCAGGCTGGATGTTTCTTCAAGTCAAAAACTTGCCCTGTGCTGTTACTCATTGCCTCTCTGCACAGCTCTTAGGAAAATTTAGTAGTATTCTTCCATCGCTGGGCCTGCCTGTGTGCATGATCACCAATAATCAGCTGCACAGTAACAGCTTGTTTTCTGCTATCTGGCTTGTTGGAGATGATATATGAAGTATGAAGAACACTGTGAGATGTTTTTCTTAAGCTACGTTAAGCCCACCATGCTGACAGCAGCAAAACAGAGCTTGTTTTGACAAGGAGTTGAGCTAACATGACACACAAGCTAAATGCAGGAAATATGAGGATCTCTACCAGACTATGGTGAATTTTTTTTTTTTTTTTTTGGCTTTTGTTGGTCATTTTTAAAAGCCTTTCTCCAGCACTTTCCTAGGTTCCCAGGGTTTATTTTCTGAGCTGTCACCTTCTCCACAATATGAAAGAGGCTTCATGTTTTGCTTTTTCCACTGGCCTTTGTTGCTTCCAGCACAAAGGCTTGAGATTTATTTTCAGACTTATGGATCATTACAATATTGATAGTGTTGCATCTTTATGTGGTTCTGATGTGTCACCATGAGTTGTTGCTTCCAAGGGGATTGATGCATTTTGACAGGAGGAAGACAGTGTCATGTCTCATGACATGTTTCTTCTGTACCATGAGGCATATATGAGGAGTTAGGACCCTAACACAGCTGTCTTAAGCCTGTAATCACTCTACATCTTCTCCCAGGCAAGCATGGTGAATTCAGATCATCTTCAGGCCATAGATCAGACAGGACTTTCTTTTACTGTAACCATCAAGGGGCAATTGCTACCCCAACAGGTCATTGAACCAGCTCATTCTGCCACAGTCTGAAAGATGGATGACTTTGTCTGGTGTTTATTCATGCTGAGATGGGTATGAATAAATTCTGTGCTCCAGTGTGCAAGCTGGAAAGGTTCTGTTCTCCACCCTTTGCAATGCTGCATGATGACTTTGTGTTACTCTGGAGGTTGAAATATTTGAGAATCAGGCATCTGAATGTTCATGGACCTAAGAGTCTGTCAAACAGCGTTAATGTTGTTTTTCCTATTGATCCTCTATGTTAGGGGATCCTGTTGGTATGTATTTGGGTTCCCTCTGGGCCTGCCCAAGTTCTCAGGCTACAGAACAGGTGCATACATTCAGGTATCTTGCCAATGTGATTCCAGGAGGCAGCCAGAGTCTGCAACCTTGCCTATTCTGTAGTTTAGGTCTAGTCAGTTAATTTGGGCTAGGATTTCAACCTGTCACTGGATATTATTTTATTTCTTTTTGTCTAAGGATATGTTGGTCTGAGTTCTCTCCTCTGGATAATGGACTTGCTGCTGAGAGAAACCAGTGGTACACTGGAGCTGATCCTAAAAATAAGGAACCACTCCAGTGTTGTCTGTTAGGCAAAGGTGACTTGAAAAATTGCACATTCATAGAAGTGTGCTACCAGAAGTCTGTCTTCCCCAGTATTTGTTGGTCACTGTTCACTAGTCACCAACATGCAATGACTGAAAATCAGTCTTCTCTGATGCTGTGGGGTTTGGATGACAGTCCAGTTCCCCCAATGGCCAGGTAACAAATGGGTGTTATATCAGTAGCTGGGAACTCTTCTCCAGGGCTGCATGAGCCATGGAGGCATTCTTCCTTTTGACACCATTCTGACCAAACTACAGAGAGCTGAGCTAGAAAAGTGCTTTCATGTGTTGCACGTCTTCTGAAACTGCTGGTCCTCAAATGAAATGCTAAGTGTTGGTAAAGCACTCTGGGACTGTAAGATGGGAGCAACATTGAGGTTAATTAGAAAAATTTAGAGAGCTCTTTGGCCTTCATAGTGCCAAGACTTTGTGCTTTTGAACCTCAGCTGTGCAGGACAGAGCCAGGAGATACTGCACTTTTTTTTTGTTGCCTTGTCCATGGTGATGTCAACAGTTGTCACCAACTGGTCCTGGCAGGTAGATAAGGAAGAATCCCTTAATATGCAGGGGGAAATGATTAATAAGTTTTCTGTGTTGTTGTAACAACCAGCTGTTTGGCCTTCATGTGTCCATGTGCTTTGCTGAACAAGAGACAGAAATGAACAGAGCACATGCAGCAGTCAAGGGCTCAGTGCAAACCCCTCTCACAGAAAATGTGAACAGTGTAGGCAGAGCTGGGGAGAAGCTGAAGCCTTGAGGATCAAGGAGTATGATGGGTGCAGGAAGGCTGTAGAGAATTAAAGCACTGTGGCAGTTACGTTGGGTTGTGGCTGAAGTGGTGGAAAGAAATACAGCCAAAGGCTCAGCTCATGCAAATGGCCCAGGCTCAGAATTCAGCAGAACTCTACCAGTTTGCAGCAAATGAGACAAGGTGCTGCAGTGAAAGTGTGGTCTGAATGCTATCCATCCAATATTCCTCTCAGGGCCCATCAGCTGAAGAACTGAAGTAGAGAAGCATGTCACATAGCCCTCAGAACAGTAAGTCTCACTGTTGTGGAAAAGCCAGCCTCCTGTTCAAAGCAACTTCTCTGGGAGTATTTTGTACAGTTGGAGCTGGTCTGTAAGTGAGCATTTTGCATCACTTACCCTTTGGTCATCTTTTCATAGGGTTTCATTTGTTTTATAAAAAATGTACCCAGAGCCATGTGTTGGGGTATAGAAAACACAGGCACTCTTGTCTACTTCCCTCTGTCTCCAGCTGGGATGGCACAGACAAGGAATATGCAAAAGCTTTTGGGTCAATATTGCTGTCTTATGCAGTGGTGGGACTGAGGCCCATGGCCATGAGGCTCTATGCTGTACACAAGCACATAGATACAAATGAAAGAGCATCTTCAGTATAATAGATCACACCATCAACCACTCCTGAATGTGAAAGGAGCAGCTAATATTGTCATAATTGCTAAAATCACAGTAATATTTTCTCAAGCTGAGGCAACAGAGGTAACAGACCTGAATCAACTGAGAGGGCTGATTTGTTGAATGGATCTCTGTATGTTTGGTGAGGAATTGGATCTGTTCCATAGTTTTTCAGAAGGACTGTTGTACCCATCTGGTGTTGCCTTACATGGCACGTGGTTTAGGTGGATATCAAAGACTTATTTCTAGTTCATGTTTTCCACTGCAGTAAGGGAGTATATGAGATGAAGAGTGTTGGGTCTCCCTGTCAGATTCTTGTGTGGTTCAGTCAAGGACCTCAAACCCAGGCTAGAGATTATAATAGTATTTATAACTTTGTATTTATAATAAACCTCTTATCAGTGGCCAGCATAGTCTTTTAGTTTTGGTGTTTGCTGCAGTATCACACGCATGCTCAGTGCTCCATCCACCAAAACCCAGGTGACAAGATAGGATATTCTTGGCCTTGCTCTCAAAGAGACTCTTTTTGCCCCTGTCAGAATCACTCCAAGCTCTCCAAGCATTTTCAAATAGCATCCATGTGCAAGAATGCAGGTGCTGAGTTGCACCTCCAGTCTTGCTGAGAGCTACTAGCTGCACACTGGAGTTTGACACTGTAATAATAGATTTCTTTTGTCAGATGAAATTAATCTTGGATTATCTGCTTCACCAATCCAAACACAGGCTCCTACATTAGCATCCACTTTCCCTAGGCTTGAATCTTTCAGGAAACAGATGCAAATTGGAAAACCTATGTAAGTTAACCAAGGTTTTAAATCCCAGCCATATCACACGTGAGCCCAGGAGGTAGAGAAGAGCTTTCAAACCAGCTCCCTGCAAATGGAGAGCGAGTGCTGCACTCTCATACATCTTATTAAAGCCGTGGTGAGGAACAGGCTTGCTAATACAGTGCCCCTGTGCTTGAAACAACCACTCCCATTTAAGAAACCAAAAAATACTGTCATCTACCTCCAGCCAGTAGAATCTGGATTAACTTCAACCCCCTGAATTAACCCACCAAAACTTCATGATGAGTCACTTGGGGCTGCACTCAACAGATCTGACACAAGCCTGCTGTGTCAAGAACTCTATGATGAACCAGAGCAGCACTTTGCTCTGTTTCTCCTTCTCCCTGACCACATCGCCTGCAATGTTTGGGTTTTAATTTTGGCTGGTAGGTGATTCTGAGGGGCAAAAGTGTGAGAGGCTGTGCAGTGAGGAATATCAGCATTTCACATTACAGTGAAGAAGTGTCTGGGCTAGCAAAGAACTATCTAGAACTAGATGCAGGATTGCAAAGGTGGGATATTTTTGTGCCTAGACCACTCGAATGTGCAATTCTCTGGCATGGCTTTCTGGATCAAACCAGGATACCCTGTCCTTTGTTTTGCTGTGTGAATGTTAATCCTTTGTCTTTGCACTGCATCATTGCTGAGTGATAGACATATCCTAATTGCCTGAGACTTAAGTTTCTTGGTTGGATTTTCTTCTCTCCCCCTGCCTCATTTTTTCACAGTTTGGATCACATCCCTCTCACTGAGTCTCTAGAAACTTTGGAATTGTAGTCCAAGCATGATTTAAAAACATGCTAGGAGTGGAAATGCAATTAAGGCACCTTAACTGCTTTTACTCTGCCCTGCAGCAATGCTAAGAAAAACAATTTGTTTTTAAAGGTTATTGAAATCTAGAGCTTTAAACTCTTACGTGCCTTAATCATTACTTAGTGGGTATCGAAGAAGTCTACCTTAGTCACAGTTCTAAACAACTGCTAAGTAAAAATGTGCCTTTTACATTTTTATTAGCCAAATAGCACACTAATAATGGCTATTGTGGCCAATTTGTAAAAGACTGAGGCAAGTATCAGTTAGCAGATGAAACCACATGAAGTCTCAGCTGACACTGTTAGTAGCAGTGAGCATCCCAAGCACAGGGAAAATGCTTCTCAGCCTTTTTTTGCTTCATCTGAAAAAGGAAAATCAGCGTGTAAAAACCTGCAATTCAGTGCAAACTGCATGTTTCAGTCTGGTCCTGCAGCCACCCACCATGTGCTTAATTTGATATTCCTGGGGACTACTCCCATATTTCATGTGAAGAGTGACATATATGTTCTTCTAGCATGAAGGCCGTATCTGTCATCTTAGAACTTCACTTTCCTTACATTTGAAGGGCAAAAGAAAGGTCTTTGTCAGCTATGCATCAGGGCTGATTTGCTCAGGCCACATGGGACTGCACTCTGGGTAACAGCCACCAGTCTGTCCTTGCCTGATCTTTCACCACTGGTTTGATAGGCTACATATGACCACATAAGAGAAGAATCTGCCCTTTAAGCTGATTTATCTTAACGAGATGGAGAGCTTGGAGTACATGTTTTTTCCATGTTTTTAAAGATATTTCTAGACTTAAAAAACAAAACCCACTCTCTTTCGCAAGGATAAAGTTTTTAATTTTTAGTTCAGTAAAGTGAAATTTTTCATACTGCATGAAGGCTTTTATCTCTCTCTGTCTTCACTATTACATATCTTTCCCTGAGCTGCAGGCTGAGGATTTCAAAACCTGTCATTGTTGGTATGGATTGTTGTCTGTGGCATGAGAAAAGTTGAACCAATCACATACTCTGAATTTTTCTACTTTTGTAGGAAGAGAAGGACAGAATCTGATGTCTATCTGTGCTGCTGCAAACCCTTCTGCTGGCTGTGTTTGAGCTCCAGTTGTCCACCTGCAAATCAGCTGTGCTGGGCAAGGGGGTTCGTTACATGTTACCCTGCTTACCAGGTGCATGGTTTTGTTGGTGGCTGAGCTGCCATAATCTGACTCTTCATCTGGAAAGCAGTCACTGTCCTCTACTGACAGCATTCTGTGATCAGTTGTGGGGTTTTTTTACAGCTGGTATAATCTGAAAATCACGTACTTTTGGCTGGTTTTGTAGCCCCACATGGTACACTATAGTCATCTGAGCAACTGTCATTTGCCTTTAATCTGTCCAGATCCAATTATTTTAAGTATCCACAGGTGAAGTATCAGAGACCATGTGTCCTTTCCTTTGAAAAAACAGAACTCTTTGTTTTATCTGTCATGGCTGGAGATGGGAGCTCGGTTCGTGGTTGCCCACTGGCATGTGGTGAGAAACGCTTCTCTGTGCCTCAGTTCTCTTGTATGTGCAGTAATTCTGCACCTCTCCTCCATTTATAACATGGTTGGAAGTCTACAATGTGCATAACGTGACCAGGAGAGCCTTGTACATCTGGCTTCTTTCATTTGTCCAGTCCAGATTCATTAGAGAACAAAAGTTTTTTCAGTATTACCTTCCCTTTGAAAGTAAAAGCAGTGACAGTGGAGTCTTCTGTAATGGCATGGACCGGGACAGTTAATGAAAGGAAAACAGGCGAGGGGTGGGGGGTGTGGAATTTGTTAGCTCAGTTTTTCTCCAGTGTTTCATGTTGACAGCACTGTTTGAATGGATAATAAAGTCTAAACTGCCTCGTTTTGCATTTGCTGTGCAAGTGCACAGAGGTACTAGTGACAAAGGTGTTAATCGGTGTAACTGCTTTGTGTTTAAGAGGCTGGCAAAGAGTTCTTGGCTATAAAGGGTTAGTTGGTGTACAAGGAAGGCAAGAGCAAGACTTCTTTTGCCTGAGATCATAACTGTATGTTCACTGCCTCTTTAATCTTCTTTTCCCTCCTGTGCTGCATTTCCTGAGGTTTTGATTCACCAGTAGAAAACCTCAATCCATTACTCAGCCATAACTGACTATGGACATAGACCAAACCGAAGCCGGGATTGCCAATACCTCTGATGCCTTGAGTTAGTTTGAACGAGAGAAAGTCTCCATCTCTGATGGGTTAATACATTGACTCAGTTTTCCTGCAGCCCCTCTGCAAAAATGCAGTTTCTTATGGTTTGCAGTGCTCAGCCATGTGCAGGTACAGGACATGGCACTTGTCAAGCAGCGTATGCTGTCCCAGCAGCTGTCCCACTCCTGTGTAAAGTCAAATGGACCAGAGATTGCTCTAGAATAAATCTAACATTAGCTTGAGTGCGTGCTGTAGGGAAGACGACTGAAAGGCTCAGCTTTCTGCTGTCTTGCTCCACGTGTGAATGTGGAGCATATAGAGGTGGCATTTTACAGCAGTGGTAGCATTACATGCTCTCAGAATCTACCATAGTGATGAGATGCCTTATTTAAGCAGTCTTGTCTCTTGAGCCCTGCAGTGGTGCTGGGTTAGTGATGCAAGTTAGAAAATACCAGGATTTGTCTGTGGAAACAGAGCAATGTCCAAAGAATTGAACTTCCTGGCATAGATGTCTCCACCAAAAGCTGATAGAGGATTTCTCCTTTTAGTAATTTCAGAGTTTGTAAAAGCTAATGGTCTATTGGCCTATTTAGTGATATTTAGCCAAAAAAAAAAAAAANAAAAAAAAAAAAAAAAAAAAAAAAAAGCTTGTGGCCTCAGCTGTAAACAAAATAGGCCATTTACCCTTCCACAGTAGCAGCTACCACAGTTGGCAGTAATTGTCCCCTCAGTCACTGCTAGTCACCTCTCAGCCACAGAACTGAATTGAGGCCATGAAGACAGAATGATCTCTTTCCTCTGAGATGTTTCTGGCAGCTCAACCTGAGAACTCAGCAGCAGCATGATAGAAAGTAGTGCCTAGGCTTTGTCCCTTCTGGTGCCAGCAGAGCTCTCAGCCAAACACCCTTCACCTGCCTAAGGTTGTCAGGACAACTCTGAAGA
This sequence comes from Ramphastos sulfuratus, assembly GCA_013399055.1. Lineage (NCBI taxonomy): Eukaryota > Metazoa > Chordata > Aves > Piciformes > Ramphastidae > Ramphastos > Ramphastos sulfuratus. Next base: position 309,596 of record WBNM01030730.1, read on the forward strand.
GGAAGACCCTATGGCTTTGCCTGCCTAACAGCTGTGTGAAAGATTGAGAAGAATTGGGAAGCTGTTTGATATTCTGCTACCTCTGCTGGATGCCTATGAGAAGACCCAGTAGATCCTGGACATGTTGAGCCAGCCCAGAAGGTGTGGGCACTGGGCTGGTTGAGGGAGGCACCCACCCACTCGGAACAGACAAGGCCCATTAAGAGTTAATGTCAGCAATTAGAAATGAGCTGCAAGAGCTGGAGGCTTCAGAAAGATGACTGTGGGTGTGAAACACTGTAACATTCCCATTAATTTGAAATGTCTCCTCTTGGCCAAAAAGAAGTGCCCAGATTTTTTAGTCAATATTAATTTTACACTTGGCACCACAGGAGAGTGTGAACTGCTGAGTTCACAAAGGGTCCATCTAATAAACAGACAATAGAAAATCAGAAAAGCGAAGATTGAGTTCCCTTGCCCAGGTGATGAGAGGATAATAACCATGAGGACTGCAGAGGGCAATGGAAAATTCTGAGCTGTAATGAGGAGTTGCAAGTGCTGGTGCAATGGCTCTCTGACTGGCACAGGCAGGAGCAGCGAGAGAAGGTGGGAAGGTGCAGCATTGTGCCGGAGGGAGGAGGTCTTGGATCTGGAATGAGACAGATGAGGAGGAGGATATCACGTCACAGGTGTGCTATAGGAATGGAGGGTCAGATAAGAAAAGCCAATTGTTCCGCTGCAGTTGAATCCCAAGCCTGATCTCCATCTGATTTCCTTTAGAAGAGAGCTTCACATTTTAGATGGGCTCCCACGTGCATGCCTGCTGTCTGTCAAGACTGCTCTGCTCCTTCTTGTTTTGATCACCTCTCTGGCTAGAGTACTTAAAGCAAGCCATTCCTGTCTCCTGGTGGTCTGCAGAATAGCAGACATCAGGCTTTCAAAGCTGCAGTGATTAGCCAAGTAAATACCGCAGAAGTAAGGGATGAACTTGATTCCAAAGAGCCAGATGCTAGTGGCTTTGTAATAAACCCGGAGGAAACTCTCTGGGAAGGGGAGATAATTATAAGAAAAACAGATTGCTTTGAGAAACATGTTTGCCTGCTTTCCTCAACTTCCAAGCAATCTGCAAAACTAGTTTCTTGTACTCAATCTCATTGTTAACACAAGACTTTCCAAAACCACAATTACTTCATTTCAGTACTGTATTGCAACCATTCCACGGGCATGACAAGTTTACAAGTGTCCTTGTGGTTCATGCCTCAACCTTTTTTCCTGGGACAGCAGGATCCAAATCTGGGTATCGGACTGAAGACTATTCCCTGTTTTTTTCAAAATACAGATGTTTCAAAACAGATTTATTTTTCTGCAGAATTACTTTTTTAGTTCCCTTTTTCTTCTTGATGAATGTTTTGGGTATCTGTGCCATTTGAATTCCACCTCAATTGAAATGACACCACTGCTATCAAAACTCAAAGCCTGTATTTCTAACCCTAAGCCACTGAGATCTCTGACAAACCTAGCAGCTGATTAGAGAATACCTCTCAAGGAGCCCAGATACTGCATTTTCATTTCTGTATCACTGCTAGAGTTTTTGCTCTGGTCATTAGAGAAGCAAGGTCAAAGAGTAAGACTCTGCGTTATCTGTCTGTGACCATCTACCAGTAGGTGCTGCATTTGATCAGCTGTAATAGTCAGAACTGATTTCTAGACAGAAAGCCACTGATTTTGTTTAAGATCAGAAGAAGGATAAGGGGTCCAGCCCTCTCAGCACAGGAAGCAGTTGCAGTCCTGGCAGTGAGATGAAAAAAAAGAAGTATTCAATGCAGGGCATGCAGAGTCCTTGGTAAGAGAGAAAATAGAAGCCCCAGAAAAGGAAACAGAAAGAGTGAAGTGTGGTTAGACAAAGGAATGAGGGGATACATGTGAGAGTGTGTGTCAAAGGAGAAATGGACTCCTCTGGAAAAGTGAAGAGTTCCCAGAGCCCCTGGTGAGAAAAAAAGGAAGGAAAGGTTTGCAGAGAAATCTTAAAACATACTGGGAATGAGGATGGGCATGGCAGATGGAGAAATCTTGCAGGGGCATGAAAATGCAATAGCTGAATGCAGAGACCTGCACAGATTCCCCTCTCCCAGGGGTGGCATGGCACCAAATGTTGGAGACCTGTGGCTGGACAAAGCCAACAGCCTGCCTCAATACTGTGAACAGATGGCAGAGCAAACCCCTGGGCCCAGGTCTCCAGACTATCTTATCTGACATTGCAGCTTCTCAAGTCTATTCCTTTTTCAAGCCCTCAGGTGTGTGACTGAAGCTTTCTGGCCCGCAATGTGAGACAAAAAGCCCTTGTGCAATCTGGAGGTTTTACTGGCTTTTCAATCAAGCTGTAAATACTTTAATCGCAGCCATCTTCTGGCACCCAAATTTGCAACACTCATGAGTACAACTGAAAAACAACATCTATTTTGGGCCATGAATTAATGCCTATTGTGCATCCTTTTGCAGATGCCCTGCAGTTGGTTTACGTCCTTCCCTTGCTTCCTCTTCCTTGAGACCTAGGAGACTCATCCTGGTGCTCTTTGAGTGTGAAACAAGGAATTGGTCTTCTAGCAGCTGAATGCTCCTAGAAGATCAGTAGAGCTAAGGGTGCCAGTGATTTTTGTCATGTGTCTACCAGCAGGAAATCCCACTCAAAGGAGTGGACTGCAATACAATGAAACCTTTTCTTCTTTTTCTTTTTTTTTTTTAAACCTTCTTTCACAACCTGTTTATAAAATGTCTTCTTAAAAGTAAGTAACTGTCTTTATATGATTTGGCTATAGTGCTAGCTGTGCTGATAGTGGCTATATCTGGGGATAATGGAGGAATAAGAAAAGTAAGTAAAGCTCTGTCTGCTGTCACAAGTTCTGCCCTGACCACTTTGGTATGCAAGTAGAAGTCTTCCCACTCACTTTATTTTGAAGTGATACCTCTGCTCTCATCCCTTCTTAACACGAAGGCTCCATAGATACATCCTCTCTCTTCCTTTTTTTTTGCTTTGAACATGTCCCATTTGTCTTAGCACCTCTGTGTGGTGACTAGCAAAGACACCAGGGCCCTGGCATCTGGCACCATTTTGATCAGGCTAGGAAGTAATATGCATCTGTTCCACAATAACCACCCACTTAGTAAAATGCTTCATTTGGTCAACCAGATGACAATTAAACTCATTAAACTACTTGAAAACATATCCCTATTGTGACTGCTACTGCTCTGTGATGGTAGGAGCATGAGCTTTTGCTATGAATTGATACTGAGAAAGTGCCATTTATTTTCAATTATGTTTTGAGCACAGTGATCAGTTCTATATTTGCAATGAAGTCCAACCTCCTACCCTAGAAGTAAGTGTGTGAGAGGGGTTTCTCTAGAAGGATATGTGTGGGGATTCATACTCAGCTCTCCCTAGATATCCTTTCATTCTGAGCTCTTTCACCTAATTGCTTAGTAAGGATGTTGATAGCACCTTATTGCTCTTGTACTCAGTCATGGAACATAAAATTATAGCAAGACTGGTTTGTGATTTGGACCCAAAATCCAACACTTGAGCAGCCTTGAACACTAATGAATTGCCAGGACTGGAAGGTTTCACCTGAGGTCTGAGGAACTCAAGGATAAAATAGCTGTATTGCCACAGGCAGCATGTAACATTTCTCTTTTCTTTTTTTTTTGGCATCTGAAGCATGGAAGGTAGGTAAATATAATATGATATTTTTAAAAGGGTTTGGGGAGGATCCAGGAAGTGAAAGGTTTGTAAGCCTGATCTCTATAGTACATAAACTAGTAAAAGCTGTAATAGAAAAATCTGATAATGAGAGAAACACAACCAGTTTGGGGAAAGTCAGTGTGATTTCTGTAAAGACAGGAGGTTTGTCTGGCAAATTTCCTGAAGTTCTCTGTAAAGTATGTGCAGAAGAGTGAAACAGCTGATACTAGAGGTCTATAAGACTTATATCAAAGTCCTTTTACCGAATACCTTATTGGGAACCTAAGCAGGCATTGTCTGGAAGAGAAGGTACTGAGATGTATAAATAATTGGCAAAGATTGGAAATAAAGTAGGAGAAAATGGGGGGAAAGTTATCCCAATGGAAGGATGCTGCTAGATGACTTTCCCAGTTGAGTGCTAGGGCCGCAAAAATGATCATGGGGTTGAAGCACTTCTGCTAGGATGACAGGCTGAGAGACCTGAGGTTGTTCAGTCTGGAGAAGAGGAGGCTCTGAGAAGACCTAATAGCAGCCTTCTAGTGCCTGTGGAGAGCCTACAAGAAGGTTGGAGGAGGACTGTTTACAAAGACATGCAGTGATAGGACAAGGAGCAATGGCTTCAAACTAGAGAAGGGCAGATTTAGATTGGATGTTAGGAACAAGTTCTTTACTATGAGGATGGTGGAGCACTGAAATGGGTTGTCCGGAGAGGTAGTTGGGGCCCCATCCCTGGAGATATTCAAAGTGAGGCTTGACAGGGCTCTGAGTGACCTGATCTGATTGAGGATGTCTCTGCTGGCTGCAGGGTGGAGTTGGACTAGATGACCTTTGGAGGTCCCTTCCAACCCAGACCATTCTATGATCTGTAACACTGAACATATTCAGGAATTAGCATTGAAAATAAGGAGAACGCTGAGACTTCAAACTTTGCTGATAAAATTGTTATTCAAGATAGGGAAGAGGATGGTTAACAGTGAAGTATTATTGATAAACTCTGAGTCTGAATAGCTGGCCAGTAAAGTGGTGGTTGAAGTTCCACACAAATAAATGTGAAATGAGGCATGCAGAGAAAAAACATGCTTGCTGTGCATGTAACATCATGAGCTTTGAGATGACCACTTCCACTCCAAAGAAGGATCTTGGGGTTATGTTATAGGTCCATGAAAGCACCAGGTCAAGCTAAGCAGAAAGATAAATCAAATACTAGAAGATAAGAAAGGAATCAAGAACAAACCAGAAAGGACTACTGCACTGTTTTGGGTGAGAGGTGTGTGTCTGATCTTGCTTTTAGTGTTCTTTTGGGGGTTTCTACTTGTTTGGATTTTTTAATTAAAAAAAAGCTTGGTGTGCCTTCACCTTGAATACCACAAGTGGTTCTGTTCTATTCATCCTGAAGGACTATACTGTACATGGGAAAATTCTGAGAGTGGTTTCTGTAAGATTGAGGGAGAAGATGTCTTTGGCTTGGAGGAGACTTGACTCAAGTATTGTCAAAGATGGAAGATTGTGGAGAGGGACTGTTTGTCTTCCCTTATGCAAGAATAAGGAGTTTCCGAAGAAAACCTTGGCCTGAACAATCATGAACATTCTTACTCCTTATGTTCCAAGGTGATTTTCCTCAAGTACAATGGCCTCACATCACCAGAGGAACGCTGCCTTCTATCTGACTGACTTTCTTCAAAGTGGAAAACAGAATCCCCTTGAGTAAAAAACTCCTGTGTGATAACTCATGGATGTGCTATTCTCCACACAGTCTCCACACAGAAGTTTGAATGTGGAGGGAGTTTCCTCACCCAGATGAGTTGCTGTCACTGGTGGTTTTGATTTCTGCAGACATCTTCAGGGATTCTTCTGCTTGGGTGACTGACAGCCCAGCTCACCTGGACTGGCAGTTGTAAAGGTGGACACTGGTCAGAAATAGCTGGAAATTGATAGGACCCTTTCTGGAGATCCTCTTCCCTTTGTGTTTTGGCATGTTTTCACCATTGCTTATGGATAAGCCTTTGTAAGCTCTGTCATTGCAGCTCAAGACCTTTCATAAGAGTGGGAAAGTGCAAAGGTAGAGGTTGGAAGGGCAGAACTGAAGATATACATCAAAGCACCTGCATACTCAGTTTTAGTCTCTCTTACTGAAGACTAAATATACCTGAGCCTCTGTGAATCTCAAACGAGTGATCAGGAAAGCCTGCATGAATGACTCTTCCAACTCACCCCTGCTTTTACTTCCCTTTACCTCTTTCTGTTTCTCTGCCGCAGTCCCATCAACACACCATTGTTCTGACCTTGAGTACATCTACATGTGAATCATGCCTAGCAGACAGGGGGTTTGGTGGATGTGTATTTGTCTGTGAGTCTTTGGGGCTTTTTCTCCGGGGTGAGCCATGAAGAACAAATGACTTGCCAGAGTTATGGAAGACAGAAGTGGCATTAAGTATCTGAGATCTCAAAAGAGTGAAGCACAAGTGAAGTGTGCAGAGAAAGGGTGGGAAGAAACATTCTAAACTAACCAAACAAAAGGATCCCAGGAATAGATTTACCAGTAATTTTAAAATCTGATTTTTCTACTGCTTGCTTTATAATAACTCATAATCAGCTAATACTTGTGCTCCCAAGGCAGATACTTGACTGTCTCTGCTAGCTCCAGGTTGCATGTTTCAGTTACTGGTGGATTCTGAAAACCCTGTCAGCTCTGACATTTTATGCTCACGGGTATCTTGATAATAGGGAAATAAACCTGCTTTACCTCTGGGAAATGTGTGGGGACAGTGCCACTGTGTGGTGACATCGAAAATGTCCTCCTTTTCATGCAAGGTTTAAAAAAGCATCTCTGAAGTCAGTGGAAGCATTCCTGATTTCTCTCCAGGATTTGGGTTTTGCCTCATGAAGCAGTGGGAGCAATGCTTCAGGCACTTATATTTTGCTGAGATATTCTTCTCTCTTCCCTGCTTGCTCCCAATAGCCTTTTGACAAAGTAAGGAAAGTTCTGTTCCTTTCTAGCTGTGTTAACACATCTTTCCTCAAGGGACATTGAAATAAAGGGATATAAGAACAGGAGACATACAGATTATACACTGCACCCTGCAATTTTCTCCAAACAATCTGTTGGAAATTGTCTCTGGCATGGACAGCACAAGTTCAGGGACTTCATCAGCTCTGGGGCTCTACTCTCCTCATTCCTCTCTTACATCATGCATTCTGCACTCCACAGTGCTAATGCTGAGACTAATGGCTTCTTAGTCTCCTGTCCTGGCATCCTCATAACCTAGTCATTTGGCTTTACTAAACCTGTCTCACCCCCTCAGTGCTTGCTTTTCAATGCCAATTAACTCTAGGTCCTTGAATATTAAGTCTGCAGTTAATTTACTTGTGGCCCTGCTCAGGGGAAGAGAACACTTCCTTTTGAGGCTCAGTTGTTTGTTATAAGATTGAATGGAAACGACAGCAGCAGGAGGCAGCAGCCACCTTGCCAGGGGCATGGCCTGTGGGCTGTACCTGTGTGCTAAGCCTGGCACTGGCTCTGCAGGTAGCCCATCAGTATGCCTAGTGATTCTTTGCAGGCATCTCTGCAAAACAGCCTGACTGCATCGGCTCTTCAGCCTGATGATAAAAGATTTGCTAGTATTTAGAAGTAAATGTGACCTTCTCTTTTTCACTCCCTTTCACTCCTAAGACCTAGAAGGACCAAGTAATGCTATCTTGAAGCTGCACATGGGAAGAGAGCATGGTATGTACTGCTGTTGTCACTCCTTTAGCCTGAATCTACTTAGTATACTGTTTGGGACACATTTCTGATTCTTCTGTTGGGACATACCAGCCTTTGGTCTACTTGATAACTTTGTATAGGAACATTGGAAGAAGGACACAATTGCTACAGGAGACATATGTTGCAGTCTTCAGAATGGCCATATTCAGATGCAGAGGAGAGGCAGATTTGTCTCTTATGCTGCATGTCTCTTAGAAAAATTCAGACCTTCAGACTGCTAGTAAAACCCTCTTGCTAGCAAAGCATCTTTGGGCAGCTGTAAGTATTTCTTCATGAGAAGCTACTACGTGTCTTTTATGTGGTGCTGCTCCTTTGGATGGCAAGCTAAGAGGTAATCTTCCTCCATATGTATATCCACACTACAGTGTTTGGGATGCTGCTTGCTACACCTGCCAGCTTGTGTTCCCCAGCCATAGACTTCTTGCTCTGCATCTTAGCAGGGTAGCTCTCTGACATGGGCCGCTTACCGTGGGTCCCTTTGGTCACCAATGAACATTAGCCAGGCTTTACTTTCCCACTGGTGTCTAGTCCTTGCTCATGCTCAGGTACCTGCTGATTTCACTTTGCATTTTCACTTTGTGTTGCAAAGGTCCTTCAAGGCCATCTCCAAGCCATCATTCACAATGTCTCCACATGGCTTTATCAAGCAGGGTGTGAGCTCTTTCTAATTCTAGCTGCACCTTTCTTGTCTGCAGCAAAGCTGTTCCCTCTTCACTTCTTATTCTCAGTTGTCCCGCCTTCCTTGTCTGCACGTTGTCAGGAACACTGTCTCCTGCTATAGAGGTATAAAGGGGTCAGCCTTCTCACCAGCTGAATGTTCATAGTGTTGCTTTACCAGGATTCATCTTTCCCAATGTAAGATCCAAATTCTACTGCCTTCAGTAATTAAATGATGACATTTTGGGCTTGAAATAGTGAAACAAACTTTAGCTTCCCCCATACAAATCATAAGCTTTGTAGCAGTAAAACCAGCTGTATTCCAGACTCTAAAGTAATACCCAGCCACTCCAGGAGACTTTGCAGCCATGGAGAACAAGTGGAAATCAATTCTAGTCCCTGTGAATCAGCTTTTCTGATCTTTTGATAAATAGAGTTCTACGTGGACATACTTAACCCTGGCTTAGTTGAAAACTTCATGTCAAAAGAAGGAGAGCTGGGAGACAGACTGAGAAGTTACCATCCACTTTATTTCTAGAAGGAGCCTGATTACCATCCATCCCAATCCTAGTACATGTTTTTATCTCTTCCATGGACAGATGGCTCCGCAAATTTGTAGCTTATTCCAGCACTTTGCTGTCCTGACCATTAGAGTCATTAGAATCTTCTTAATAGTCAGCCTCATGTTCCCTTCTACATTGAAACTGACTTTCATCCTATCACTAATACTTTCCTAGATGCTGCCCTATTTGGTGTGTATAAAGCCCATTTTCATCTCCTTTCTGGTCTACCATCTCCAGGTTTAACAACCCCGTTCCTCAATCTTTTCTCATAGGTCATGTTTTCTAATTCCCCAAGTTTTGGAGGTTCAGAACTTTCTCAAGGTGAAATTTTTGTAACGCTGCATCATCCAAAGAGTTTAAGTCACTGTTGAGCATAATATGAAAGAATACAATACTATGGAACACTCTTCCATTACAATAATAAAATAAACCTGTTTCATATCTTGTGGAAATCACACCACAACCTAATCTCCAGTTAAAATATTCATTAATACATCCCAAATAATAAGCATGTATAGAACAATTGCTATGAAACTGGCTTTCATTACATTTAGGAGATACAGATTTGAGCACATGAGAGGTTCTGACAAGATCAGAATAGCTGTGAATGAAGCTTTCTGTATACACCTGGCTAACAGAAAGGGATTATACATAAATGACTCTACAGCTGCTGTTAGCCTAAGTATATCATGCTGTACCACAGTGACCAGTCTAGTTTCTGGAAGAGTGAAGATAAGGAATAGGAATGCAGAAACTTGCACTGCATTGTGGTAAAATCTGGATGTTTTCTAAAGGAAACTAGTAATTTCATCAGAAAATGTGCAGTCAATATCAGGCTTCATCCCTTGGCCTTCTCTGTCTATCCTGCTTCTGTCTCCAGAGCACCTGAATGTTCTGCCTTTGACAACCAGGATGTGAATCTCTGCTTAGCACAGGGCTACTGATTTGATGTACACCAAAACCAGGCAGCTCAAACTGGAGCTCATCTCTTGGCATCAAGGCTGCCCAGTGGAAGAAATCTTGGGATCTGAATGCAGAGGTAGTGGGACCAGAGGCCAGATCTACCTGTTTGCCCAAGGGAAGCTTTGCTGATATCCTCACATACCTGGGTGGATGGAATGAGTATATGGTAAAACACTTTTGCTGGCAACATCTTGCTGAGATATTGATATTGAAGACGCTGATCTTCATTCCCTTTCCTCATAAGACACACAACTACCATCACAGCACAGAGTGGCAGAGAATACATTGGCTAACTCATGTTACTGAAGCAGTAAATGGTGTGGTAAGGACAGCTATTGTAATGTCCAGGGAGAAGCAGATAATTTTACCTTCTGGAAAGGGGCTGTACTGAGCATTAAGACCTGGCTGAAAGAGTAAAAAGAAACAACAGTGTTTACTTAGATGGAAGGGACAGCTTGTGAATTGAATGGGAATGCTGCAGGAAAAAAAAAAAAAAAAAAAGCTCTGTAGTCTTAAAGGACTCCTGTGATCCTTGGCTGGTAAACCACAGCAGTAGAAAAGAGGAATTAATTTCACCTTCTGGTTTGATGGGAGTCAAGGCAGCTACTGAAGCAGGGCATAATGCTTTGGTACCCTTCTTAACAGGTATTGATATTTGAAGAGGAGGAGGGGAGCACAAAGATGTATGTGTAGGGTTAACTATTTAATAAAAAATAGCTTTACAATGTGAGACTTGAGGAGCTCACTCCATTTAATATTTTCAAAGAACAGTGTGAGTGGTCCTGATAAAGGTGTGGAAGTATCATTGAGCGGCAGAGCCAGGGAACAGGTATGCTGGGTGCTTATCTGAGAACAGTCTGATAGCAACCAGCACCTGCCATCTGAAAGCACACAAATCAAATTGTAAATTAGGCACCCGTTTTAAAGAGGATTAACCAGTGGAACAGGTGCCCAAGGATAGTGGTGCATTCTCCATCCCATGACACCTTTTAAAGCACACGTGATTTTCTGGACCCATGCTTCGGTGAAGTGTAAAAGCATTGGGCTCAGTCCAAGGATAACGATGTAATGACAGCCATTTATATACAGAATGATCGAGTCATTTCTCTTGGCCTTAAATGCTAATGAATTATGAATTGTGGATATTAAATTAAAGACACTATCCTCCAATATATGCCCAATAAAGATTAAAGAGGACACCATGTGCCAATTTTATACCTGTAATTTCCTAACTAGAAGCCTAATTTCCACAATATTGATAATGTTCTTTAGCACTTGTGGGCATTTCAGGTTTAGAGTCATAGAATCAACTTTAGTGCTTTTATTGCCAGGAAGGATTTGGGTAAAATGCAGGTTTCTTCACTTTATATGAAACACAGCAATTCAAGCTCTGAACTGGTCATTATGATTATACTGTTTGTGTAGCCTGGGTGCAACTTTGTCTCTAGCAGGATTTGTTTTGTTTCAATTTAGACATTTTTTCTTTTGTGTATATTTCCACATGATACAGTAGTTTGTCTACAGGAGAAATATTGATAGATTAGCTTAGATGTATTTAAGCATTTAGACTTAATAGTTAATGATTTTCAAGCACTTGAATTTGTACATTCTTTTACGATTTTTGGATTAGATGTTGTTGCAGGAGTGATCAAAGGCTTTTCTTAGTACTTCATGTTGATTTTGTTTGTTTGTTTGTTTGTTTTGTTAGTGGTTAAGAGCTCCAAATAAAGCCTTGAACCACTTTGTGGGACTACACAGTGGGAAACATTTCTCTTCCCAAAGAAAACACTGTCTGAATAAGCAAACTGTTACCCAGTTTGTGTGTTATCCCCATTTTGCATGTGACTTTCCTGAAGTCACAGAGGAAGCACATGGCAGCTTCAAGAACTGGATGTGTTCCCAGAGCCCTCATGAAAGTCTTTCAGCAGGATATCACCATTTCTGTATTAAGAACATTGGGACCAATATCTTCTAGATCATACTAAGTGATTTAGGTGCCTCACTGACAGTTTTCAAAACTTACAAAGGAACTCAAGTGATTGTAAATCTTTCATATCAGTGGTTCTGAGATTAAAAAAAAAAATAAAACCAGTCTTCAGTTTATTCAATGGTACCGTCAGTGTAAACAATTTACTACTTAACATAAAAAGGAGTCTCAGACTGTTTCTAAGATACTGTAATGGGTTGTATACAGGCAAAGACAGAGATATTCTAATTCTATTTTTGCTTATGGTGATGTGCCTAAAGTTGCAGCATGTGTCTTAAATATACCTAGTCAGTCACAGGAGAAGTCTGCATTCTCCTTTGCAAAATATTTCTGGGAACTTCTGCCAGCTCTAATGGCTGCTCACATAATCAATACAGAATACCTGACTTAGGGCCATGCAGCATCTCCTTTCTAAGTACTTTTATGCTCAAGTAGGCTTCCTATTTGTATTTGTGGCTTATAGCAAATGCCCCAAGCATATTTTGCACTCAGATTAATAACCGCATTGTCATTACAAGCCTTCCTGATGCGATATGTTTGGGGGTTTTGTTTGGTTTTATATTTTTTTTTCCTTACATGAAACAGGGTCAGCATGATTCTAGCATTTGTAAAGAGAGAAACTGACCTTATTTTTAGCTTAGTAGAGCAGCAGTACAAGCTGCCTGGCAGAATTGGTCTGGTTGGGGACTTTTCTTCTTTTTGTTTGTTTCTATTTCAGTGTGAGATTGCAGGTAGCTCGAAGTGAACTCAGTTTCACTTGCCGTCAGTACTCAGGACTGCCATCAGAAGGAGATCACTGGCAGTGCTCATACTGCTTTCCATATCACTAACTGGGAGCACGATAAATAGCGTTCAGCTCACTGTAAGGCTCCTGAAATGAATGTGTGCAGAGACTTCAGTTAGCTGCCGCTCTCCTGTGCAGAAGATGTGTCAGCTGCCGGATGCCTGTGTTCTCTTCTGCTTCCATTGCTAGGTCTGCTGGGGTCAGGTCAAGTGGTGCTGCCCAACTTCTCAACAGGTAATCTTGTTCCTTTCTTACCACCTTAGCAAGCCTTGAATTGGAAGCTCATCTGCAAGGCTCTGGGATTTATTGGTGCACAGCAGTTGCATCTCAGTAATTGAGAGAGGCTGTGTGAAAGTAGGCTAAGGCACAAGCTTGCCACCTTGTGTGTCCCCATGCCGACTGCCTGTCCTCACCAGGAAACACAGAGGCCAGCTCCTGCTTTTGCACAAGTGGACAGCACTTTGCAGATGGCAGCAGCTGGGCTGAGCAAGGCACTCATTCTGCAGAGGAGTGAAGATTGATGCTATCTGAAATAAGAGATAGCTGTGATTTTCAACTTTGTTTTAGTAACCACAGATTTCTCCTTATCCTTTTATTTCCCTGTAAATACTGCTGGTTTTTTTCTCCATTGATTTAACTCTGCAGTGCCTGCTTTTTAGGAAAATATCTGGATGAAGACTTTAAAAGAAGAAAGCAAATATTTGGGTCTCTCGGGAAATTCTCTGAGGAATAATTTCAATAGGCCCTTAATGCTAGGGAGTCTACAATCTCCATAGAGGCATTGTGTCATTAGTCTGGCTTGATACTTTTGAGACAAGTGCTAGAAAGCACTTCTAAGAACTCAGGCAGTGACCTCAAGACTTGATCTTGAGTTTGGCACGTGAGTTTCCTCAGAGATGGTATCCCAATCCTCCTTTGGAAGTGGGTGAGAGTTGCTGTGCAATTCAATGTGCTGAGCTCTGGGGAACCCCAACTCTGTCCCAAGTTCCTTTCAGCTTACAGCCTTGAGCCAAATTGTTCCTGTGATCCTTCAGCTTCCTAGGGGAAGAGGATGAGGATGTTCTCAGCAGGATATGGCTAATCCTGGGCTGTATTTCTTCTCAAATGCAATGATATGGGGCAGGCTGCTGATAATTCCTTGCTCTGTTCACTTCTGTGGTGGGTTCCTAGTGTTAGCCTACAAATAGGAATGGCTTAACCCTCAGTCCCACCACCCCAGGTTGAGAGCAAGTGTTAATACTTCTAGTGTTGTTATATAAACTTAGACAGAAAACGTGAAGCACTTGAAAGTTTACATGACTTGTCCAAAATCAAAGTCAGCAACAAATTTCCATATCTCTCTTCCTCTCTGGTCTTGGTATCTAGCATTTCCTAAGATGATTAACTGCTCCAGAGCTTTACCTGTTCTGACCATAAGAAGCCTGGGGCCTTGGGAGGGCCTGGAAGTTGATGGTGCAGTGATAGGATTGAAGTTGAACTGTTGTCTGTGGCAGTGTGGAAGTATGTGGCAGTCTTCAGGGAAAGTCCTGCACATACAGAACTGAATAGGACAGTTAGAACTCCACACATGGCCTACCTCAATCCTCAGGCAAGTGCAAAGCCTTGCTTTCGTGAGGAAAGAATGGAATATTTTGGGCTAACTACAGCAAAGCCATGGTAGCGTTTTTGTGATTGTGGTATGGATTAGGATGAGCAAGATGCCTCTGGGAAGTAACTGTCTCAGATATATGGACACAGAGATATAAATTGGCAGGCAGCACAAGTGTAGGTTCATTCAAGAGTGCTCTTGAACTACTGATCTGGTGTTGAAGAGTCCTGAGTTGAGTGCTCAGGAGCTGGGAAACAGGAAACAGACAGGATGGCCTCTTGCAGCCCCATCACCAGCATAGCTCAGCAGTCAGTGAGCTATGCTCCATTTTGTGACTGAGAAGTTGAGACACATGAAGTCCTTTTCATTAAGGTGACAGAACTCTGCAGGTCAGAAATGTAACACTGTATACAGAGCTACAGAAGTTCCTGTTCAGGCCTTGAGCTGGTCTCAAGCACCGATGTGAATCATAGAAGCCCACATAGTTCCTGGTTCTTTTGGGTTTTTTTTGGTTTTTTTTTTAACCTGTGCAAGTTTCACTAGTGTCTTTCTTCTGACCTGGATGTTTCATCAGTCAGGATATGCGGGAGGTGGTGCAGTAGCTTGCTGGTTGAATCAGTTTGGAAGCTTGTGCTTTGAATGTTACACAGGAACTAGAATTTCTCCAACTGAACTATGGCTCAACCCATGCTTCTCAGATAAGTGAGAGGTTAGGTTGGTCCAGTTGTCTCCACTGAAGACAGTTTTGAGAGGAAAAATTTTATCACGTTCAGAAGTGTTGAGCTCAGATTGGAAAGGGTGTAAATGACAACCAAAATGACCCAGAGGTATGAGCACATCCCAAGAAACTGGAACACGCTAGCTTGTTTCAGCTGGCAGGATGGGGGAGATCAGATGAATGTGGATATTGGGTAGAGTGGGTGTAACAATGCGGGAGAGACTGCTTTAGGACTCTAGTGCTGGAAGAACAAATGGCAATAAATAGCTCACTGGGAGAAAAAAACCAAAAAAACAAACAGACAAGGAACTAGGAGACGCTTATAAGCATGAGAAACAAGCAAGCTTAGTCCTAGCCACTCAAAGTAGTAAGGGAAATCACTTAGGTTATTTATGTTTTATAGATGTGATTTACTAGACTGCAGCAGTTACCTGCTGTTACCTCAAGTTTAATTTAGTAGCCCTCCAGTTCCTCATTTCACAGAAAGATCTGGCAAAGATGCAATTGCCATTCTTGCTATCACCGCTCTTTCCCAAGGGTGATATTCCAGTGCTTGTCTAGCCTGCTTTTCTGGTAAGACAGTCCATGGGGATCTGTCACAAGCAGTGGTATTTCTTGATCTGCTGTGAGACTCAAAGTTGTGAGCATTTGATTTCTTGGAAGGTGAAAGTCATTTTTGATAAGGCTACAGCTATTGGAGTGAAAGGTTTCTCTCTGCCTGGCTGCCTCAGTCCCCTTCTTTAGATGTCTTGTCTAACAAAGTCTTTTATTCTCCTCCACTTGATGCAGGGCTTGGGTCAAATTTTTTCCCTCCCTCTTTTACTAGAGGGACTGATGAGTGACCATGCTCATGTCAGTGAAGTTACCCTGGGTTTACTTTGTCACATGTGACAGTAGAACAATAGCACTGTGCTACCAAGTGGGAGTTGTGCTTTGTAGATTTTTTTTTCTATTATTATAGAGACAGCAGCAGAGTTAAGACTGTAATGAAGGGTCTCTTATAATCACACTCCTATTATGCTTTGAAAAATGCTTTGTGAGCTCTGTACTTTTTGTATGTGTGCACTGCAGCTAGACAGTCATTTTTCTAGTAGCATTCTCTGTGAATCATGCACAGAGTTTGGGGATTTTAGTATGATGGCTCAAGTATCCCTCTGTCATATTGTATTTCTCCCAGGGACGCAGCCTAAAATGTAACCTCCCTGAGGAAACCAACAAAAGGGGGTTCTGCAGTTCAATTTACCTGTCCAAGTCAACAGGCTCATCCTCAAGGCTTTCTCTGTAGTCTGCAGAAAGCGAAAAGTGCCTGCATTAGACTGCAACTACATTACACCTAGGAGCAGCTTTTCTTTCCTGAGATTTTGTTATGGTACAAAACCTGGCTTTGTACCACTTAGCACCTAATCATAGAATTTTTAAGGTTGGAAAAGACCTTTAAGATAGAGTCCAACCATAACCTCACTACCATAACCACTAAACTATATTCTAAAGTTTCTTGAATAACTCCAGAGGTGGTGACTCCACCACCTCCCTAGGCAGCCTGCTCTAATTTTTCACCACACTTTCAGTAAATAAATATTTTCCTAATCGCCACTCTAACCTTTTCCTGGCATACCTGAAGCCCATTTCCTCTCATCCTATCACTAGTTACTTGGGAGAAGAGACCAGCACCAGCCTTACTACAATCTCCTTTCAGGTAGCTGTAGAGAGCAATAAGATCTCCCCTTAGCCTTCTCTTCTCCAGACTAAACAACCCCAGTTCCTTCAGCCACTCCTCATAGAGCATGCCCTCCAACCCTCTCACCAGCCTCCTTGCTCTTCTCTGGACACACTCTGGGACCTCAACATCTGTCTTTATTTTTAATCCCATGTAAGATGTTAAACTGTGTCCTCTGCCAGGTGCCTGCGAGTGCCTTTGGGTCATAAGCTGCTTTGTTTTGGTGAGGTCTCAGCAACACAGAGGTCTGGACACTGTCAAAATCATGTTTTCATATATCTGCATCATTTACAAAGCTGTGCATATGGCATGAAAGATGGTCTAAGGATGGAGTTTTTAGATCATGTGCTCTTGTGAACAGTGTGCGGGAGTGGAATTCAGTCCTGCTGGCTCTGCTTCCAGCAGGGAGTGCAAAAACCCTGGGATACTTGGGGTTTTTTTGGCACACAATGGGAGTCAATATTGGTTTGAGGATTTATATACATAAATGGAAAACTATTGTTAAGAAATTTGAAGTGGCATTGGATTGGGTGCTTTGCTTTTTATGTGTCTTACATTGAGTCACATGAAGCTCACAAAAGCACTAAGGACTGATGCTTGTGTAGCTTCTCTTGTGTTCTGTTTCTCTTCACACCAGGCTTCAAGCATGTGTCTTTGGTGGGTGATGGGAAGGTGGAAGAGACATGCACAAAGACACTGCTATCTCCTAGCGGTGTCTGTATGCTTGTCGGTAGAAAGCCTGCCAGATATGTGAAAGACATTGTGGAGTGTGTCATTTTTGCAAGATTTAGGAAACAATCACTGTGCAGGAAGTGACTCTCTCTGCATCTGGGGAAAAATGAATTCTGTACACTGTGGTTGCTCCCATTTGAATTATGGCATGTGACATTTGGATTTAATGTGTGTTTCAGTTACAGTGAACTCACGAGAGAGGCCGTGGCAACAAGAGCAATGGCTTCAGCGTCTGTCATGATTATGTTTTTTTTAGAAGCTGAAGTGAAGGCTGGAACTTCTCTTGCTCCATCTGCTAGAGACATTTTCAGATTCTGCATGTCCAGCCTGAGGTGGCCAAGCAGACAGGAAGATAATACAATCCAAGAAAAAGAAAATGCAAGCCCCTAGCCCCAGCACAGCATCCCCGAGATAGAACTACCTCTACTAGTTTTGACAACACCTACACCAACACATGCCTTGACATCACCATGGGTTAAACAGGGGAAATATCCACTTAGGTTATTTTTCAAGGATGTGGTTATGTTTTCTCTGGAACTCTTTTCCACATATTAGCATTAGGATCTGAATTATCAGAGACACCAAACCAGTTCCTCCAGTTTACTGTGATCCATAGGTAGAAGCTGTGTTGTCAGAGCAGTCTTGATCTCTTCACAGGGCCCTGTCTCGGACGGCACTTTCACACTTGTCCATCCCTATAGTGATGTCTGTTCTCTTTCCATGGGCTGCTGAGGGGAGGATCAGAATCAAAAGATTTGAAACCACCCTTGCAGCACTCTAGGCTGATCCAGCAGCAGATGTGTGCAGCATGAGCAGGGCTGATTTAAACCTGCCTTTGGCACCTCCTTTGAGAAGCACCTCAGTGACTCTTTCCTGTTTCAGTCAGAACCAGTACAAGGCCATTTGAGCCAAATTCTGGCCAGTAAATATAGACATGAGAAACAGTAGCTAGACCAGTGGGCAGAATGTTTATTGTCATCTTCAGTTAAGGCCCTCTCATTTTTGGAACCTGAATATTTGATAAAACTACAAAGCTCTGGTAACACACTATAAAGCATAGCTCTTCTCTGAAAGACTGCAGAAGTGTTTCATGCTTGTCTCTCAGCAACTGAGCGCCAACTGTGTGTGGCTTGCAAGTACGGAGAAACTTCTTTTCCTAACTCATCTCTCTGCAGATGCAGCCTGAACTCAGAGAGACCTGAGCTGCTGTCTTTCCATTACCCTCTGATCAGAGGTTTTGATCGAAAAGCTGAGTGTGCAGCAGCACCTCTGAGCTGCGTCCCAACATCATGCACTAGGGGACGTTCAGGGAGCTCATGTGGTAGGGTTATTCATGCATGAACTGGAACTGTACCCAGCTTCTGCCCTCCAGCATTATTTTAAAGAAAATAGTCACACTCATGTGGTGAAGTTGTGCTCTTACTAGCATACTGCTTTTACTGCCTCAGGTAGAGCCTGCTGGAGGGACTTGGGAGCCCAGTGGCACGCAAGGCTGGTGGAACAAAGAGCTATTTAAGCATGCTGCTGTTAGCTTTCAATAGTGAGAAAGGAGAAGCAAATCCGGTAAAGCAAAGAGCAGCAAAAACCATTTCACAGGTGGAGATAGAAGAGCTCCTACAGGCAAGGCAGATTAGCCCTGCAACATCTAGATGAGGTGGTGGCAGTGGCTTCATGCAGAAGGCAGAAATGCTTTGTTTATCTGTATGCTTCTGCTTACCTGAGCAAGCAATGGTGTTGCCTTCCCAACTGCACTATTCTCAGCTATTTACTTTGTGGTAAGAGCTACTGATGAGAGGATTCAGACAGCACTGATAACCTTTGTCCAGCTGGGCTCAGTTCCTTCAGTCCCTTTCATCTTCTTGAGATCTCCTTGCTGTGCAAGAAGGAAACAAGAGATAAGGTCTGGGAGGCTACAAGTGACTTTTCCAGGCAGTTCAGCAAACCAGGAGGTGAATTCAAATCCTTGGCTAGAATTCACTCCACACAAACAAGACCAATGACTCTCATCTCTCTTAATGTGCCTGGGATTCAGGTGCCAGCTGGTCAAGGTCTCTTCCTGCTTCCGGGTGTGCGGGTTGCTCACAGTCAAACTGCCACCTTCTGTGGCAGACAAGGCTGGAGGAGAAACCTCAAGCAGAAGCAAGGAAAGCCATCTAACAGCTCATGATACTGGTTATTTCTTGGAGCAAACTAGTCAGATCAGGGATCTTTTCAACCACAGTAGTACTTTTGCCCATTAGGAAACAATGAGCCCTGTGCAAGACCAGGCCATCTCTCCAGACAGCACCTATTCAATCAGTGATTAGGAAAAAAAAATGCTGTAGGTGCAGCTCCAGAGCTAAATTCACCTCCTACAGGGTTTATATCTTGATACCTGCTCTCAGGCGCCCTGATGTAAAGCTGTGCTTGATGTGGATTTGGGTCTCAGGTTTAGCTTTGGCATTTGATGATAAAGGAATTCCAAATGAAACTTTACCTTTGAACAGGGCTTTTATAAATCATTGCCAATGTTTTGTCTACCCCCTACTTCCTCCTTGGGCAAAGGAAGCCTACAAAGAGGGATGGTCAGAGAGCTGAAGAGCGAATAAGTAGATGCAGGCACTACATGCTCTGGCACCTGGAGCAACCAGGTTCTTTGGCCCAAAGTCTCAGAAAGCTGAAGAATGAGCCATGTAAAAGAACAGTTCAATAATGTCTGTAAAGCAGAGTTATGCTACCTAAATAGCTAAATAGCAGACTTTTCTAGCTGATAAAAGCAATAGCAAGCTGTCATGCCTGAACCTCACTGTTTCAGCCTTGCAGGTAGAAGAGAATCTGTAACAAGATACAGAAAGAAAGAGTAGACAAGTTTGCTTTCCCAGTCCACAGAGGAAGAACCTGCTGGATTGTCATCTGGAAACCGTTGGAAGTGCCATCATGAGCAATGAAAAGACAGTGAACCCTAGCTCACCTACACCGACTGAGGGCCTGAAGAGAAAGAGGGGAAGGCCAAAGAAGCAGCCAGAGGTGAGAGCATCCTCATAGGCAGCCTGACAGTACTGTGGCTTTAGCCTGATGGGATCTGTAGGCAGCCCTTGGAAGTAGCTCGCTACTGAAGGACAATAGAAGCTGAGGTGGTCTATGGCAAATGTTGTTGCTCTTCAGGAAAGCAGCAGTATGTGCAGTCTGGGCCGTCTCAGCCACTGGCTTCAGAAGTGTGTCTAATGTGGAAGGCCATGACTGGGCAAGCCAGGAAATAGCATGAGAGGAACTGTCAGATCTCATTTCCAGTCTGGAGACTTTCAGGTGCCAACACCCTCTGATTTTTGCACCAGTAATTAGAAAAAGCAGAGAAGACCAAGGATTTTCCTCTCCTTGTTCCAGGCACTATGGGCAGAGTCCTGAAATGTATTCATTTCTCCAGCCCCAAAAGCAAAAGTGTAGGGTTATTTTTGGCCATCTTCTAATGTGCTTCACAGCCAGAATAGCAAACAACCAGATATTTAGTGGTCTGGGTGCTGTTATTGGTGCAATGCAGTCTAAGGCACATTGGAATGAGAATTTGTAAGTTGTTTTAAGGATCATCCTACTTAAATGATTTTCTCCTGTTATCCCGGGAGGAGGCTGTGGGACCACTGCCAGAGAAGAAACCACGAGGAAGGCCAAAGGGAAGCAAGAAAGTGACTACTGTATCTGGACAAATGGTAAGAAAAAATGGTTCACTTTCTTTTATGGGCAAGAACTGGCTGGCACTTCTCAAAGCATCGCTGCAGGGACAGGCAGGGAGGTTTCTCTTAGCTTAAAGACAAACAGTGAAAGTTGGCCCTAATTCAGCTCAGCCTCGATTGCCACTGTTGGACAAACCAGTTACTGTGGTTTTAGTACTAACTCACCTCCTAGGCTTCCTGTGCTGCTACTGCCTCTTCAGCAGCTTCCTTCTGGCATTTTTCTTCTACCATTGTCAATTCAGCACAGCCAGAATAGTCTGGCAGGTGTTTCCTCCTCAACTGTCTTCTACCCTAGCCTTCTCCTTTTCTGCCACTTGTCTCACAAGAACTTTACACAGAGGTCACCTTGGTCAAGTTTGGTGTATTAGTCACACTATCCAGCAAATACAAGATTTGAAAACATTTTTTTTCTGTTTTGTTTTCAATAAAGGTAGAACCTCCCGCTGGAAAAAGGCCGAGAGGGAGGCCCCACAAGCATGTGAGTACAGTGTTTAGTCCTCTTCCCCTGTCCCAGTCACAGATTCTGGGGGATTTTTACTTCCATTTGCTCTTCTCAGGGTCTCTGTCTCAAAGTGCTCTGGAAATCTAACATGATAGAAAAGCTCTGACTGCTTAACCAGTCATGCCTAGGATTCAGCTCCTGAATTCTGAGCTGAGGAGAGCTGCTCCGCTTAATTCAAAGCATATTAGTCTTCTGCAGGACTTTTACAGACTAGGAATGCCAGACCAGATATTCCATCCTTTCTTGAGCAGAAAATTTATCTTCCAAGACTCCTGAAAGACTGAAGTGATTGCTTAGCATGTCAGTTTGCCTCAAAAGCAGAAACTTAAAATTAAGCAAAAGAAATCTGGCAAATGACAAAACTTTGAATCCTGTCAGCAGGAGGCTTTTTTATGCAGCAAACAAAAGATAAGTAAGAACCAATAGGTGAAAATAGAACATGAAAAAGAGAAGAAAGCTTTTAATAAAGCTATTCAGTCCTGTGAACAATTAATGGCATGTTATCTATCATTAAGAGTGATTAAAAAAAACCCCAAACAACAAACACACATAACAGTCATAATCTATTATTTGTTGTTTATTTACTAACCACAAAATTCTAGACCAAACCCAGGCTGTGCACCTGCTGCAGAGATCCATAGGTTTGTCCAACAGCTGTGCAGTGCCACAGGAATGCTTAGGATGGGAGAGATGCTGTCAGGTCTGGTAGAAACACAGGGACAGAGCATCCCAAGAGGGACACACAGGAGGCCTGGAAGAAAATCTTGACAAGGGAGGTAGTGCTAGGATGTGGGAGAGATCAGAAGACTTTTCTGACATGACAGTGACCTTGGCATACAAATATTTCTTGCATAGTGGTGGAGGGAAACTGTCTGCAAACTCAGTGCAGAACTGAATCTCCCAGACAAGAGATCTACCCTACAAAACTGCTAAGTTGCTGTTACTTTGGAATCCAGTCACAGTCCAGTTCAGCACATTGCATCTGCTAACAGCCTATTGCTTTTTCTAAACCCATTTACAGTGTGTTATTTCAATATAACAGTTTTCTTACACAGTGTGTTACTTAAAGCATTTGGGATCCTCAGGCTCTGTGGACAAGCACTGGAGTTAGAAATGGCTGTGTCTCAGAGACCAAAATGTCTTACCCAGTGAGTTCTGCTGCTGTCGTTCATGAGCTTGCAAATCTCAGAAGCAGGAAGACACAAATAAAGGAAAGTGTTCCCCCTTTCAGCAGTGGTAGGTTGTTATGAAAACTTCGGGGTGCATTTGGGAGGTTGGACTAGATCTCTACAGGTCACAGAATGTTAGGGGTTTGAAGTGACCTTGAAAGATCATCCAGCCCAATCCCCTATGCCAGAGCAGGATCATCCGGAGCAGGTTACACAGGAACACATCCAGGAGGGTTTTGAGTATCTCTGGTGAAGGAGACACTACAACCTCTCTGGGAAGCCTGTTCCAGGGCTCTGTCACACTTACAGTGAAGAAGTTTTTCCTTATGTTCATATGGAATACTCTATGCTTTGGCTTGCACCTGTTGGCCCTTGTCCTATCATTGGACATCACTGAGAAGAGTCTGGCTCCTCCTCCTGACACTCAACTATCACATCTTTATAAACATGAATGAGGTTGCCCCTCAGTCTTCTCTTTTCCAAGCTCACTCAGCCTTTCCTCATAAGGGAGATGTTCCACTCCTTTAGTCATCTTTGTGGTCCTGATGCAGACTCTTTCAAACAGTTCCTTCTCTTTCTAGAACTGAGGGGGCAAGAACTAGACACATTATTCCAGATGTGGCCTCACCAGGGCAGAGTAGAGGGAGGGAGAGGTCCCCTTACCATTCTGTGAGAAAGAAACATCTCAGGGCTGTAAAATAGGAAATTAAAAAAAAGAAACGGGAGGGGGCAGAATTAGGTGGAGAGGGAGGTTGTTGGGGTTTTTTTAGAGGAAGAAAGGACAAGAGGAAAATAAAAAGCAGCCAAAATAGAGAAAATATTCTCTTCTATGAATTAGATGCAAGCAAGACTTGAACATGTAGAGCTCAGAGATATGTACCAGAGCTGTGTAGATGAGAAAGATAGCAGTAAGGGACAAGGAGGCACAGCCAATCCGAGGCCTTGATTACTTTTTTTTTTTTCTATTTCAAAGACAGAATGGGTCAGAAGGACAAGATATTATTTTCCTGCCCAAAGACACTATAAGCAGGGATACGCAGACTGCTTCCTGGGCCAGACAAGGGGCACAGTCCTGCTTATGCAGAAGTCTGTGACTAAAGAGACAGAGAAGGGAGATGGTATCTGGTAATCAAGAACAGAGCTGAATTTGCTGAGCTGGACTGGAAACTCCAGGGTAATACAGCCAAGTGTGACACATGCAATCAGCCTGCACTAGGTCTGGGGATATGGAGGGGCCTGTGCAGTCAGAAAACATATCCCTGACACCCCAGGTAACATGGATCAAAGACAGTTTTATAAAAACAAAGTGAGAGATGGTATAGGTGTTTCCTAGAAGATTGGAACTGCAGGGTTCTCCCTGCTCAGAGTTTGTCCCCCATGAGAGTGTTTCTCATCTCTTTATGGAAGGGCTGGGTGCTGGCAGTGCTCTGATTAGATGCAATTGAGACTGTACTCCAGTAAGTTAAAAACTGCTCTGCAACAGAGTTTCAGACACATCCTGGAGGCAAACAGATGGAAGTTTCAGGGAGCTGAGAAGCTGTTAGAAGTTACTCTGAAGTTGCAACCCAGCTAGGAAGCAATAGCTCAGAGAGGAGTGTTTGTGCTAAGAAACACTGATGGGAATAGAGCAATGTGACATGGCATACTCTCACTAGGCAAAAGAGACTGAACTGAGATGTTGAATGTGGGCTAGTGGCTTGTGACAATCCTTCCTTGGGAGCAGTGAAAGGCAGCAGAGCTTTGCAAGTAGCTTCAGAGCTGTCTGAACATTGCTGAATTTGGGAAGGGGCAATTTGACCTGACCACATACATGAAGGGAGGCAGATAGATTGAGAAGACTGGGGAAAGGAGGTCCACTCTGCCATCTTGTCTTGGACAGTAGTATAAGTGGATTCTTGTATGTGTAGCCATGAACTACAGTGAGTATAATGCAAATGCAGAGGCCAAAGTTCTCCAGAGCAGCTAGCACTAGTTTATGTCATGTTCACCTGATCTGGAAAAGGAAGTTTAGCCCTCAGAAGTGTTCCAGTGCCTTTCTACTTCCAGCCCAGTAAGGGAAAGAGCAGGCAATGAAACTCTGGGAGGAACAGATTCAGTCTCAGCTTCTGCTGTTGCCGAATGGGGGCAGAAGCCTTGGCTGTGAAACTGTTATTGTTGGGTTCAGCAAAGCCAAAAAAAAAAAAAAAAAAAAAAGCTGAGGATTCTGTGTGTGATATGTCAGAGGGTTCAGAGCAGGGAACAGTTTACAAAACACCTGCTGGTAGGGCTGTCTGTTGGTTAAACTGACAGGAATAGTAATAAAGGAGATGGCTTCAGACCTGCAATTCCGTGTGCTTGACATGGCTTCAGAGAGAGAGTCCCTCGTCCTCTCTGGGGACAGAATCCTGCAGTGGAGAAGGAAATGGGGGCAGCCAGGCAGTGCTGAGAACATTCCCCAACATCTCATAGGGCAGAGACACCCATATGTGTGATGTCAAAAGCTTACACCTAAAGTAACACTAGCAGGAACAGTTTTCTCTTCCATTTTCTCCTTTTTTTTGCAATTAAAGAAAAAATACTACTTTTCCATGGAAATTCTTGGTTTCCTGTAATGATAATCTAATCACTTTTGTATGAACTCAGCTGGCACTTTATTCTTCTTTGAGACCTTTATGCCACATAGAAGCATCAAGAGAACAGTTTGGAGCATCCTTATATCTCCCAGCATCTACTAATAATAGTGTTGAATGCCTGGGATCCCTCAGCTATGTACCTGTGCTGCCTTTTATTTTTTTGCTAATTTAAGTGAGAGGGCTCACTGGAGAACCTTTAGTTCAAAACAGGTCTCTTTGGATGAGGGTGCTCAGGGCTTTGCCTGTCTATAAATATGTATAGTATACCAGAAATAATTTATAGTAATCTCCTCTCTAGCGGGCTACAAATTAGGTCAGAAAGGACTCTTCCAGCCATCCTCTTCTGTAACAGATTGTAGTAGCTGTGGTTCTAGGGTTAGGCTTGGGGTTTTATGGTTAAATTGAGTTGTGTGCCAGAGCTGTAAATTAGGGTGTTCTAACACCCTGACAATAACTCAGACAATGAGCTGTATAATAATTTATAACCAAATTTAAAACTTTTTGTACACTGGCTCCTTTTTCATTAGTTTTCTTTTGAATGTTTCAAAATGTGTCATTCTAACTTTGGTTAGCAAAGCATTCCCATGTTTCAGTTCAAAATCAACAACTGAGGGGCTTGGGGGTGGGGAGGACAAAACCAAAGCAGAAGAAAAACAACAGTCATTTAGTTCTTAATTTTTGATGGACAAAATGTTTAGTTGTTCAGGGCAGGAAGCATCAGGAAGCTAAATGGAGAAAATGTTCTCAAAGACGAAAAAAGATTTCTCCACAGCTGTGTAGTGGGAAGGCTTTTCCCATGTGAGGCCATGTGTCTCATGGGGTTGGTAATATGGTGGCTGCTTATGGATTCTGACAGCCATTCAGAGATGCTTCTGAATGCACATGGACACTACGTGCACTGGTGCTTGATCTTGCCTATGGGTGGATATAGGAAGTGGTGGCAAATAGGCTGCACAGTGTTGTTTAAATACAATAGTGATCAAAGGCCTTTTCTGTTCCATCTACTTTGTGAATTAGCAATTTCGTCTCTTCACACTGAATTTTATGCAAGTAATTTTGTTTTGGTTTTGGTGTTTTTCTTCATAGCCTCAACTAGTGGTCCAAGGAGGAGTGTCTCAAGAAGAAAATCCTCAGGAAAGCAGTGTCTTGAATTTGAACTCAGCACCAGCCACACAAGGTTTGAAATTAGATAATTGTAATTACATGAAACTATGCTGTGCAGCTGTGCTCCTGGCAAACCATGCACGTACCCCCAAAGCTTTAGCACTGGCTCAAATTATTCTGTTAAGTCCTACATACAGGAGAACTTGGAAGGCTTCCAGGCATATTACAACAGGAGTAGCACATTCCTTCCATCCAATTCAGTTGTGACTACTTCAGCAGAAGAGAGGGATAGGAAGAGAATCTGTGTCTTTGTCTTTCAAGAAGTCACGTGTCTCAGGTTCTGGTGAATGTTATGATCTGGCTGTGTCATATAGAAAGTGAAAATAGTCTATCATGAATATATCATGTTACTTGGGAAAAGTATTCTAGATTAACTTCAGCAAATGTCCCCAGGATAGTCTTGCCCTCTCCTTCCTGGCCTGTACTGTAAAACAAGACTCTGTTGGCAGCTGGCACACCAGCAGAGATGCCTGTACAGAGAATGACAACACTGGCAAGTTTCTGTATGGGGCTGTAAAGTTATCTAAGCTCCTCTGAGAGAAGATACCAATAACTGTTGTCACTGTTGTAGGAATTTACAGATGTACCACCCAGCAATGCGAGCCCCAGCCTGCCTCACTGCATCTCTGGGATAGTGTAAATCCAAGTCCAGCCTTTACCATGCAGGGCCCATTCTGAGACAGATGCCAGGAAAACTTTTCCAGCTGAGTCCTACCATCAGCAAGCATTGTCAGAAGCTATTAATTAAATATTTTCCCTTCAGTGGGAGGGGGGGCAGCAGCCCAGGAGAGGCAGATGTTGCCTTGTTTTGATGTGTGGTCAGCACAGCTGCTCCCTCACACCACTGCCGTTACTGCTGTTGAGTGTGGCACGCAAAGCAAGCCAACCAAACCCAGTCTGAGGTTCTTAGAAAGTCCCTGGAAATGCCACATGATAAAACTCCGGAGTAGTTAACCTCAGCTGCTCAAGTCAGTTTCCTCTTGGGCTCCTGCTCCCATATCACTTCCTGCCACCAAGTCGTGTGATGACATCAGCAGAGCCACAGGCTCACAGATGATGAGCTCACCCCCGGCCCCGTTGCTGCCTTTCTGTAGTACTCTGAAGCATCACCCCAAACCACAGCCAACGTGGGTACTTTCCTCTTCCTTTCAGTTTGAGTGGGACCGAGGACAGCGACATGAGGAATGTTTCCCTCCTGTTGCAATGAGGTAGAACCAGATGCGACAGGATAAACGGATGCTGCGGTCTGTGGGAGGCGGCAGCACAGCACATGGCACTGCGGTGCAAGCCACTCCGTGTCTGCATGGTTGGCACCAGGGACAGAGAGGGGACTATGTGTGTGCTTCTGTTATAAAACAAACTTAAAAACCCCAAACCACTAGCAAGCTGAGAATCAGTGGGGATAAGCTTGCACAGCATGAAACCTGTCAGGCCTCTGGAAAATTTCATAGCAGACATTACTTACCCAGGAACTTGAGTGGAGAACCTATACTAGAAACTTCTTACTAAGAAGGGAAAGAAGAAACCTAATGTTCTGATTTACTGGAAACTACAGATCCTGTGCCTTGTTGGCATGAGATGCAGGCTGTAGCAGCTTTCAGACCAATGTTGTTCAGACTATTTTATGAGTCTAACTTGGACATTATATGCCTGAAAGCTTGTTTTGCTACTTGTGCAGAAGGCTACTGCTCTGAGATTTGTTACCAGGAGCCTGCAATCACATAATAATAATTTGCTATAGGCATACTCAGAAATTTTGGCCATCGTGAGGGTCATTGGTTTGCTTCTTCAGGTGAGGATTTTTGAGCTATTGTGCTAGAAGGGAGGTGTGGGAGGATACATGTGTTTGCTCATCCTGCACGTTGTAGGCTGTACAGCTCTGAATGGGAAAGATCTGCCCTTGGCTGCAATGTGTGCTAAGGGAGAATTGCTTAAATTAACAATGACTGTCTCCCTGCTTCTCAGTCAGTCTGGCATGGGGAGAACCAAGAACAGAGCCAAACTAGAGATGTGCAAGACTTGCAAACTGGACACAGTGTGAGGAGCTTCTTTAAAGCTAGCTGATGTTTTTCCACAGCCTCTGTAGCTGGGCATCCAGCCCCGGTTTTCACAAGGCATTGGTTATGGGTAACTGTAGGTTATGTAGGAGCAGTCAAGGGGTTGTTAATGGTTCTGCCTTTGTGTTGCCACCTGCAGATGCTGCCAATAACTTATTTGTTAAAGCTTCGTGTTTGTCTGGGCCAAGAAGCATTCATCTTCTCTTCCCTGGATATCACTACTGAATGATTGATGAAACTGATTTAAAAGCCATAAAGGCAGCCTCAGTTTGTTTTGATGACCTTGCTTAGCTAAGGGATTGGAGGTGTGAGAGGGAAAGAGTTTGGTTTATGACAGAATTTCCAACACCAAATACAAAGCTAGAAATAGCTTTGGGATCTTGTTCAGTTTTCTTTCCTTCTGTGTTCTCAATACATTGAGAGATGGAGCAGCTGTAGACTCCTCTGTCTTGCTCACTTTTTTCCTTTGCTGCCCCAGTGGTCACCTCAGCTTTCCTGAATCCAAGGGCTTAGGTATGGATCAGAGCAAGCTGGTGTAGCCAGAAACATCCCCCATTCTACAACAAATCTCAGACCTTCTGTGAATCTACTTTCCTGATATTTATGACATTGGTTTAAAGCACTTCTGGTACTTTGTATCTCATGAGGATCCAGGGTGGCAGTTGGAAATACATTTAACTGCTCACAGCAGAGGCTGACCATGTGACCATCTGCAGAAGCCAGAAATTCTCAAGCAGACTACAGCTCTGGGGTCTCAACAGCCTCATGCTGAGGCCTGCTGCCAGGGAAGCCATTTGCATCAGGCTTTAGCCTGGAGCTGGTCCAAGAGCAATGGCAATGTTGTCGTGAAGACCTTCGGCTGTTTGGGAAGGGATCCCTGCTACCTTTCCAGTCTTGCACTGGTTCTGTAATGGGGCATTTGTGCAGCCAGGCTCCTGGACCCAGAGCTCTAACCTTCTCTCTTCCATGATCTTTCCCTTTAGGCATCATTGGAAAAGACGGTTCCAGGCCTGGCAAAACTACTGGTCTTAAGAGAAATCTGAGTAACATCCCTGCCACAACTCAGTAGTATGCCACCTGTTCATGTCTTGCTGAAGCCAGAGGACTGGAAAGCAAGCAGGATTTTTGAAGTCATATTTTAAAATTCTTACTTTGTGATAATTTTGGTCAAGCTTTCTCTCATCTGCTATTTCACCTCAAACATCCAAATGGGAACTTAAGGGAAGAAATAGCAAATGCCTTGTCAGAGATGCCTCTCACAGTTAGTATCAATATCCTTTTGTTGAGGATTTTAATATTTCTTAAAAATACTTGAACATGGTGCCTTGCCCTGCCTTGGAGAGCAACAGCTTACTGACTCAGTAATGCAGACACAGTAAAGGAAATTTCTTTACACAGCTAATTGCTGAACGTATGTATCATGCCATCTCTGGCAGATTGATGGAGCAGTCCCAAGAGTTCAGTTTTGCTCAGATGCTGATAGAGATTGCATCTAAAAGAGTCTTTGAGTCCATCCTTTATTACCTCAAAGAAAAACCTTCATGGCATATCCAGTTTACCAAACATTGTTGCTTCAGTGGTCAGTAACTTGGATGCATTAGAGAAAAGTTCACACCCTGATGTCTTGGGAGTTGATGCTGAAATTTTTATCCCAGCATTATCAGCTTAGGGCCATCTCCTGTAACTAGCTCTTGGCCTGGTGGCACTCAGCCTCTGAGTTTGATAGCAATGCTGCACCGTGTTTACAAGCTTAGTCACAGCCACTGGATTTCATCCCTTCAAAGGAGTGGCTGTGAAGACCCAGTTACACCAAGGTTGCTTTCTTCCAGAGCCTCAGGATTCTATTTAAATTAGTTGTATCTTCAGACCATAATGTGTGTGCGTGGGGTCCTCTAGTGTTGCAGCTATGCAAATAAGAGCTTGCTCATAGTGCTTAGTTTTGGGAGGCAGCAGCAGCCAGTTGGTCTGAGATCGCTGCTGCCTTGTGTTCTATGCAGATTTGTGCTGTTGGTGCCAGAGCCCATCTTGCTAAATTCTCAGAAACTGAGGGAATTTCCAATATCCAATTGCAAATAGTGAGATCCCAGTGGTATTTTCCATCTTGTGGATGCTCTGTCTGCCCATTAAAGGGACAAAGTGGGCATTTCAATTATCTTTGACAAGATGTAAAATTGGCTAGCTTTACAGTGTTAAATATTTAAACAGAACATAATTGGCTTTAAATTTATGGCAGCGCATAGCAGAAACACAAGAAATGGCAGTATATATTGAGCTCATCTATCATCCTTTCATGAGAAGTCTGTTTCCTTAGCAGGCATTTATTTAACACAAGAAAATGCAGAATTAAGGGGAAGGGCTGATTGGATAGAGATAATAGGGGTGGGGTGGAAAAGGAGGGTTTTTTTTCATCTAGGTCATTTTATCCAGTTCACCCAGGTTAGTAGTGATGAGGGTCCTGATTCTGTTAATTCTGGGTGTTTCCTGGTTTGCCTTAACAGTAGTTTCTTGTGAATGGAGTTTGGTGGTCTTGGCAGAAAGCTGCATCGCTGATAACCTTTGTGTGTCCTCCACCATATAGCAGAGGAATTGAGGATTACGTGGATTAGATCACAGGGACTGACCTAAATCTTATGCTGTAGGATAAGCCATGCTGCCAGGTATGGCAAGGGTTTTACCCCCTTCTCCTGCTGTATAGATAAATCCAGGTGGGGCAGCATGTGCTCAAATCTGTAACTGTTGATGGTTACATGAGAATATTCAACTGTGTTGCTCTGACTTCAGGTTAGGGAGCTGCTTTTTGTCAGCAGACACACAAGTTCAGCTGCAGCTCATGTCTGCATTCAAAGGCCATTTGAGTGACAGACCAAGATATTTTACCAACTACTTCATCTGATTTTCAGGTGAACTGGCAGGTTTAGGACTCTGCTTGCAAGGCTGTGCTGCCTATTTAATGAAGTCCTATACCTGACAGTCACAGCTCTCCCAATGTGAGACTGGAACTTCAGCTGCTTCTGAATAATTAGGGACTGCATCAGTGTGAGACTTCAGCTTTTCTTAGGGTATCAGTCAGACCTTTCTCAGTTGGTGGCATAGTGTATGGATGGAAACTGCCTTAGATAGTAAATCCGCTTGCTTTAGGTCAGCAGTACTCCTCTGGGACATGCACACACAGTATTCTTTGGGGAAAAATGATAATTTAGTCTTTGCTACCTTTTAATATCCTTGGGAAGTCACAGTAGACCATGTCTCCATAAAAATGTAAGTGCTCAAGGAGAACAAACAGAATTCCACACTATCACAAGCTATTCTGTGTGTAGTTGAAACTCCAACCTATAGCTTCAGTTTCCATGTTCATGTAGAGACTTAGAATGAAAACCAACACCTACTAAAGGGAGGGTGGAATTCCAGCCATCTTCAAGAGCTAGGATCTTGTGCTGGATTGCTTGGATATTCTTCTTTTGAAATTATACTTTCTACTTCCTGTACAGTTAGCTGTGTTTTCTAGCCAGATATTACCTCTAAGCAAATGCCTTTCAAGTGTTTTTAAGCTCAGACCGTTAGAATTTGACTCAATCGAAAACTAAGTGGTCATTACAGTAGGATCAAAATATGACAGAGGCTTGTTACCTAGCAATGTTTGGAAGATTCTCAGAAATGGTTTTGGTGAAAGCATGAAGAGTGCTGGCAATTTGAAAATTAGGAGAGAGTTTGTAATAAAAGTATAAAATACAGCAGGCTTCTGCTTTGCCTCCTCCACATGCAACATTCTCAGCACACGCATGTATCATCAGAGGTGAGTTTTTCCTTATCTGAAAGGGAGTTTTGGGAATTACAAAGCAAGATCTGATCATTCAGGAGCACCCAAAGATCGATGTGAGAACAAGGAACAATGAGCATGAAGAAAACAGAGGGGTCTTTAAACGCAAATGCCATCCTATCGTGTGTCTTACAGTGCCTCATAACCAGCCTGAGTGGAACACAAGCCGGTTCTCCTTCCTGTGTACCTGCAGAAATCTCCACAGCTGAGCCAGTTTATGCCTAGGTGCCACACAACTATTTAGCTTTTCATACAATTAATTCTGTTCCTAAGCATAGCCTCGTCAGTTAATCTGACATCTCTTATGACTAGTCCTAAATTCTGGGTCTGTGGGCTAGAAGATGAAGCAGAAGCAAATCTGGAGTACACCAACAATATCACCATGGAGGTGCTGATGCTGTTGCCCACAACATGCACCCAAGTGGGGGCAGACTACCTGGACAGAGCTGCAGGTGAGTTGATGAACCCCTCTTTTGTCCAGGAATTCATCTGCTTGAAGGGTAATAAGGCAAGCAGGCAAACTGGAATTTGTCTTTCTGTGCTCTGGATGCCAGTGATCTGCTAGGCTGGAAGCTCCTGCCGCCTTGTCTTCTCCACCAAGCACCAAGCCTTCCTGAGGAGCATAGTTCTCCATGCTGCGGAGCACTAAACCTTGACCCCTGCAGAGCTTGTCCTGCCAGGTTTTTCCACACCTGCTTCAGTCTTGAACAGAGCAGGGGCCTTCACTGCATAGACTGCCAACAGGTACTGCGGTCAATACCACTTCCAGCAGTTTTCTGTGGGAAATGCAAATGTTGGGAAGGGAAAAAAGACAATTATACTAGATTTCATGTAAATAGTTTAATTGTATTTCAATGCTTAAAACACAGAAACACTTGAATTAAATTACATCATAATGCTTCTGCTAAATTGTACACGTACTTCCAAGAACCGTGAGAGGAGGTGCTATGGAACTAACAGAATACTCCAGTACAAGCCCAGCACATACCCGTAATATTCTCTCAATCTTAGCAGCTGTACTTCTGTAACCTAAGGGCAGTCATCACAGGACAAAGCCTACCACTGCAGGAAGAACGGTTAAAGAGGATTCTTCTGTAGGTGTTTGTTACATGAGCCACATGTCAGCATTAGGGTGGAACAAGGTGTGTGTTTTGCACCTGAGCTAGCAGATGTGCTGCTTGGCAGCTGCCTCTGCAGCACATGGAGGTGGGCAAAGAGCACAAAGCAGACTGTCTGAGGAAACAGCTCAGCTTATACTTGCCTTTTATTAAAACAACAAATAAAGTTCTAGTCCTGGGAGTTCTAGGGAAAACTGTGTGATTTAGGTCGTTTAGGGCAGCCATGCACCCCTATTGCCACTTGCATCCCTGTCCTGCTGCAGAGCGTGGAGTGTGGCAGGCAGCAATGTGCCAACTGCTGAAAGGTGAAACCTGGTTGGACTTGGTTATCTTAGAGGTCTTTTCCAACCACAGCGATTCTCTGAAATTAGATGTCCTTGTGGCTGGCTGCCATCAGGGAACACTTGGAAATGGTAAGTGTGCATGTGTGGGAGGGAAGTGATGAATTTGCTCTTCAGCTGGTCATACAGGCATAACCTCTAGAGAACCCACTGATAATGTCCCAGTTCTAAGGCCCTAAGCCAGATTACACTGGGTGTTTAGAGGTCTTTTTCCAACTGAAACAATTCTATCTGTGGAGTGCAAACACCAGCAGCAACCAACCAGCAGCCTGGGAGTGCCTCCTGCCCAATCTAGGTATGGAGGAGGGACCTCTTTCCACAGGTGATGACACTCCTAGCCTCATTACACTCCCAGGACTCCCTGGTTTTAAAAGAGAGAAGGATACTGAAAAATTAAAGCAACTTAGCCCTACAAAACTTCCATGAAGGAAGCTGTGTCAGTGAAGGAGAGTGGGCTGGTAAGAAATTGTGCCCTGCAAGCGTCAGTGGCACATGCCCAGGAAAGAGTCTGCATTTAATAAATATGGAGGGGGGAAAAAACCCAAAACAAGTATCGAGAAAGGGGAAAAAAAAACACATTTGAGAGAACAAAGCTAACTGGCTGGTCCAGACTTGTGACACAGCATGATACCTGAATTGCCACTCAGTGAAACCCCTCCCTGAAGAAAGCCAACATCGGATCTGCACTCAGATTGTGGCTGTCTTCATTTCCCTTTTGGCTGGTGCTGTGGATGGGACAGGATCTGACAGGTGCATGTACTGTGAAAATGGGAGGCAATCAGTGCATAGCTGGGCACCGCAGTTGGTCTCTGGCCACTGTGCTGACCTACAGTGCTCCAGGCTGGTGGCCACCACAGGGCTCCACAGGACAACCTTCATGCTGCTCTGCAGCATGCCAAGTTGGCCAGAGACACCTTTGAACTCTCTCCCTCCTGCAGCCCTAAAGGATGCACAGGCAAAGAGATGCTTCAGCGTCCCAGGGAAGCTCCTGGCTTACCTGTTTAGTCCCACCTTCTGCGCTAGCAGGTAATGTGATCAGAGACTAACACAAAGCTCCACGTTGTCTGCAGCAGGAAGAAGAGAAGGCTCTAACTGCAGGTCCAAGCTGGTAAGGAAGTAGGAACCAGCAGTTCAGTCAGCTCTGGGGGCAGACATGGGGCTGTTGTAATGTTGAGCTAATACACCTTTTTTCTTATTTAAGAGAAAATAGTTCTAAGCTTAATCTTCTGGATAGTGCTCTACCATTCCCTCAGCCAAGGCAGGAGGGAGATAAGTGATATCAGAATCCCACTCCTCTCTGTGGCCCAAGCACCATTATTTCTAGCTCAGCAGCAGGGAGTTGCATAGCCAGACATTGACACCTCCTGCCTCTTGCTGTGTGAATTCTCCCTGTCTCTACAGCAGCCTTCATTTGGGATATTGAGCCACTTCCTTAGTTCTAAGATGTAATCAGTCAACCATTTCACTTTTTAAAGCTAATGAATTCCCCATACTTTAACATCACCCTGGGCACAGCAGCCCACAAGGGGTGTAAGATCTTGGTACATGTGTTTTGCCTGGCATGCCCAGAATTACCACTCTCCTTGCTCAAATGGGCTTTGCCACCAGGCAAGATCTGGCAAAGCTGCAGCTATTGCACAGAGAGGCTTGTTCATTGCTTTCCTTGAAGTCACAAAGCCCAAGGGGGAAGCTCTCTGAAACATGCACCTCTCCTCCTTCCCTGACCCAGAGAGCATGCACATGTGCTCTGACAAGGCGATCTACAACTGTTCCTAAGCATATAGCTTGCTGGATGGTATCAGTCAGCACCAGCCCAGAAACTGGAGCTCAGGACCTTTCAGTGGTAACAGACACACCAAAATTTCACCACTGCCTTCACAAAGGGTTTCTTCCCAAAGTGGTGACAGCTCCCAGTGCTTGTGCCTATTTGTAACACAAACCAAGGGGCTGACCAGCTGGGCTCGGCAGATCAGCCACGCTTGCAGGTAGTCACTGGTTTGGTTTGTCGGCTTCATCCTCTCCAGTCTCAGCACGATCCCAGAGCAGGGGCAGGCATTGTTCATGCATTGATGGCATTGGCAACGTCTGTGAACACAAGACGGCTGGGTCTCTGGAGGGATCCTTGACTTGTCAGCAGAATCTGTGTTGAAGCAGTGAAAGATGAGCCTCAGCAAGCCTGCCTTTGCTCAGCCGTGTGTCTGTGGGCACAGGCTGCACAGCACTGGAACTACGTTCTACCCTTTACTACAAGGAGGCTGGCTGACTAATGTGGCACTAGCAGGGCTCAAACAGAAAAATACTAGAAAAATACAACAGGCCAGAAAGCAAGGCAGCCTATCCATGCCAGTTTAGAATCCCCACATCACTGGATTACTGGGATCACTGTTAATGTATACAAGGCAGCACAAAAAGACTTAAGACATCTAGAAGGCCTGGAAACAGGCCATGCACTGAACTTTGGCTGTTGTTTTATTAGACTCTCTTAATATGCTAAGCCTTTAAACTTGTGTGCTTTCTAAGCAGAGGTATCTGTGCATCAGCAAGCTCCAGAGGGATCTGAGGTATCCTGCTGGCCTGTCACTGTGTAGGCAGGATCTGCTTTGACTGTGCTAAGATTAACTCTGGCCTTGTAGTTTCTCCTTTTTATTACCTGAAGGAAAATCCTCTATGTGCACTAACAGAGTCCTCTGATGTTTTCCCAGTGTGTGCTGATTCAAGAATAAGATCTTTCACTTTTATACAACAGTATGTCTTGCTTTTCCAAGTCAGTGCATGAAATATGTTGACTCTCCTTCATATTCCAACATATACCTCCTTTGTGGCCTTTATCAGGTTGGGAAGTACATCTCAAGGTAAATATTTATATTATAATTACAGTTGTATTTATTCTTCTTTTCCCTTCTGCCCACACCAAGCTTGCTACAGATTATCTGAAGGTATAAAGTGTGTTGAAACTGCGAATTATTTGTGACAGCTTCCTGGTACTGGAAAAGCAAGGAAAGAAATGGGTGACACATAGCAGCTGAAAAGGAGAGGTCTAGTCTACAGGGAGGCTCCATCACTGGCTAAGAGACATACCTGTTCCAGCCATCCCTGCCAGCTCTGTCAGAAAGGCTTTTTGTGTGGTAGTGACAAAGGAAACAGAAAATACTGTGAGGCTGTCTGTAAACAACAGTGAGAAGCCCTTCTCCCCTACTTCTCCTACCTCTTGGTACACTAGGAAAGGAGATTGTCTAAGACCCATCTTGGACCACTAACCAAAACAATATGGCCAAACTATCATGCTGTTTCCAAACTTGCAGTTGTAGTAAGTCCACTGTCTCTGAGGACTTAACTATTTTGCTGCATGCCTTTCAACACTCTGAAGTGATCAAATCAAGGCCTTCTTTCCTACTCTGCAAACTTAACTAGAGAACCTTCCTGTATTTTTTGTGAGCCCTGCTCTGCGCCCAGCAAGGTTGGCCTGGAGGTGCTGAGGAGGCCAGATGTGTTATGCCACAGCACCATGCAGACTTTCTGCTTGTGTTCCTCAGGCTTGGAGCACAGTTAACTGTGCCGTCCCTTGGTAAAGCTTTGTTCCACACTTTCATCCTTATACAAAGCAAGGATAGCTTAAAACTGGGTGGAAATTATTTGTTTGCTAGGGAAAAGGAGCCTCAGTGCTTTGTAGATGTTGAAGCCTCATCTCCCAGAAAACAGCATTCATCCTACTACTCCTTTTTCATGTCCTGGGTGGTAAACTGTAGTAAACTCATCCTTAATTATTCAAGTAGCCCTTTTCTCTCTCCTAGTTGAGCAGAGCCAACACTTTGCCTCTCCAGACTCTTCATCCTAGCTGTCTGACTCTTCAGGCCATCCAAAGCACTCCAAAATGTCCAAGTTCTCTATCTCTAGGGCTGGCAGCGATGAGGGAAGTCCTCCTGAGGTCTTTCATGGTCTCCTTACTCTAAAACCCTACAAAAACTCTTTGACACTGTAATAAAAGCACTGCAGTTACCAGTGGTTATAGCAACAGACTCACTGGCCCCTACTGCCTACCTTGCTCTGTGATGCCTGGGAAGATGCTGCATCTCGCCCATGTTCCAGCAGCTCCTGCTCCAGCTCATCCTGTTCCTCAGTGGGATCAAAGTTGTACATGGGCATAAGCTGGTGCCGTAGTTTCTCCAACCTGCCCACAGGAGGGAAGGGAAAGGGTTGACTGAGAAGGACAGATGATCAGGTTGCCTTGCCCATCCCACTGCTGAGGCTTTCTGCAGGCTGTTTCTCCTGCTGCAAACAGATTCTGCTCTTGTTAGGTAAGGGTCCTGTCCTGCAGGGATGAGGATAAGAACCTACTACCCACAGATGGCAGGAGTGGAAGATATCCAGAGTGCAGTTATAGGGATTAATTGTTGCCACTAATCTATGTTGGCAAGCGTTACACAGAGAGAAACCAGATATGGATTTAAGTTCCTGCAGACCTTAAAAGATCAAGCTTTATGTGGTGGGACAAGACAGACAGTGGAACAAACTGGCTAGGCATTTTGAGACTACTCCCACAACAGCCAGTCTTGCCACATCACACTATGTCTGCCAGCAGAAGTTCACTTTTAGTTCCAGGGGCCTACAAGTAATACTTTACCTCTGGCGCTGGAGTACATAAAAACAAATAGTGAATAACAAATAGAGAATGTGAATGAGATTCTCACAGGAGGCTGATGCCTGTGGACAGGCTGTTCTTACTTTTGCATCACGGCTCCAAATGACATTGCTATAAAATATCACTTCAAAGGATCTCCCAAAATACTGGGGAGCTCAGAGATAGAAGATGGGTAGGCATGCCCCTGGGAAAACACTGAGCCTTAGGCTGTAGCTGAGTTTTGGGGGTGAGGGAGGGAAATACACAAGCTGTTACTGGCAGTGGCACCACAAATATCTCTTTTGGCAAGTGTCAGGATGACACATTCCCTCCCTGCTTCTATGTGGGTTTGCCAACACAACCATTATCTCCAGCAGTGCTGTGCTCACAAGCTAAGCGTTAACTGCTCTGCTGACAGTATCCAGACCTGGTTTTCAGCATCTGGCTTTGAAATTTTACAGTGGGCAGTGGCAGAACTTCTTGGCAATCTTTGGCCAGGCCAGCCACAAAGAGTGAGGCAGGGAGGAGGTACCATGTCTTATGGATCTTCACCAGTGTCTCAGCTGTCAGAGATGGAAGAATCAAGGTGTGAGTCTCCCTGTGTGCTGCTCTCTCTCTCTTAACAAGGAAATTAAGATACTAAGTCTTGAGCTAGAAAGCTGCATCTCTGCACTGTGCTGTTCCCAGCTGCTGTGACTGTAGCTATGGATGTCTTCAGTCTTGCAAGGCCAGTGTCCTTGGCCTGAAACTGCTGGAAAACATAGGGATATAGGAATGGCTGAAACATAAGATCCACACCTCTCATGACAGAGTTCCCAACTTCTTTGTACTCTCATAACCCTGTCCTGTTTTAGTGCAGCTCATAGGTTTGTAGGATCCCTATTCTCCTCCTGCTCAACCATGTTTTCCTCTCCAAACCTCCAGAGAAGTCTTTGAAGGTCTCATGTTAGAAGCTGGGCCAACACCAGGAGTGCAGCATCCCTACCCCGGCCTCGTTTACATGCCGTTGATTCCTCATACTCTTGTTCTTATCCACCCCTCATGTCCTTCCCATCTCCTTGTTCCTTCCTAGCTCTTTGGATTTTGAAGTACCAAGTTCACTTCAGCCAACAACAAACACTACATACCTCTTTCTCTTCCTGATATACAGAACCTGAAGGAGAAAGAAAAACATCATTACAACAGGCCCTCTAGGATGGGTAACAGCTGAGAGAAGAAATTTCGAGCACAGGGTGCACAGAAAGGCGTGTAGCAGGTCTGGTGTCACTGCTCATCAAAGCAGGGGGATGGGAAAAATGACAACCCAGTATGGAATTTTGTATGCATCAGTGGAAGCTCAGTAGCACATTATGTCTGTTTCAGTGGCCTATTATTAGGCGTGTTAGTAGTAGTAAGAATATTAGGTGGATTATTATGTGTAACTTGGCATGTTCTGGTGGCTGCAAGGCACATGTTGCGATTTAAGAGTGGCTGAAGAACCTTCCATTTGTGCTTTTCCTCTGCAGATTTCCTACAGCATGGAAGTGCTGACACCCCCTCCCCAGTGTGAAGGGAAGAAGCAAAGAGGGCATGCTCAGTGACTTGCCTCATATCAGCCTGTAAAAGTGGCTGTGCTGAGAAGAAAGTGAGGCTTTTGGCCTCCAGAGCCTTGTTCTGAGAACTATGAATGCTGGATGTTGCTCTTGGGAACTTATGACCGGTTCCAGGATAATGTTTCCAGGTTCTCTTAGGGGCTTTTGGAAAAACTCCTCCTTGGGCCTGCAATGACATTTTGCAGTAGTCCCTTTCTGCAGGCTCCTCTGGTGGTTGTGCTAGTGAAGCTCTTCCTCATACGAGGAATGGGAGCTTGTCGCTACCTTCTGTTCTCTGTTGGCAGGTAAACGATCTGGTTATATATCAGAAGAGGAACTGCAGCACTTGCATTGCCTGTGTCAGGCCTAGACCTGTATTACTGAGAGCTTCTGCCTACAGCATCAATGGCAGGGTCAGCTAAGCAGCAAATCCTCAAGGACTTTGCTGATACCCAGAAAGAATCTTGGAAATGCAGTCCAGAATGAGTCCAGCTAAAATGGATTCAGGCCACTTTAATTCAGAAAGGCATGACCACTGGGGAGATTAACATGGTTTCAACAGTCAGCTTTAGAAGTTAATTTGGATGAACTTTCTGGCCAGGCACCCCCTGCTGACAAGGTTTACATCAATGCAGCTGTTCGAGTTAACAAGTCAGAACAGAATCTGCTTCGTGGTCTTTTAACTGACCTTCCTATTGCTATTAAAAATAAACACTGATATTACATAGGGCTTCCTCTAGGTCTGCTGAGCATCCCATTTGGACTAGACCTTAGGGAGACTTGCAGAAATACTGGAGTGCTGGATAAAACCTCTAAAAAGAAAGTGATCTCAGCAGGTATCAGTTCTCAGTAGTTCTGGGCAAGCTTTCAGTAGAATACAAACAATTTATTTAACCTAAATCAGCCCTAGAACCCCCTCCAGCCTCAACAGAGAAATATTTAGCAGGACTCTCTTACCATAGCTACAGCCAACCCAATCACAGTAATGATCCCAAAGGACAGCAGCATTGTGCTCAGGCCAGGTCCAGTGCTGGCCACATCAGGGATTTTGGTGCTGTTGAAACTGGTAGTCTCAGGGCTTATGGTAGCTGTTTCTGGTACAGTCACATCCAGAGTTGTCCCTGGGTCTGTCTTTGCCTTGGTGGTGGTGCTGTGATAGAAGTCATGCACAGGGGATGAGCTGTAGTTCATCCTGACAGCCCTTGGTAGCTCCTGTGACCAAGCTGTTGTCCTCACCCATCAGCTACAGGAGCTGGTATCAAGGACCCTCTTGTGAGACTTATCCTGCAGCATCATCACTGATGGTTTTTCTTTACAGGAGCCACGCTGGTTTCTGCCTGAGAGAGAATGAGAACAAATGCACAGTGCAGAGCTCTTAGAGACAGGCACAATCTTTTCCAAAGCTTCCAAATTCACTAGTACAGTTTCTGAGGGCAGATGATAGATGCCCAATCAAAATACGAAAAAATAATTTCAGGGGTACTGAGAGCCCCCCAGGTCATGCCTGGTTCACTTGAAGTCAGTGATACACTCTTCCCTTGCTGGCTCCTTGCAGGCACTTGTAGATCTGTCTGGAAACAATCTCAGAATTCCCATCTTTGGCCTGCTCCAGGCTGAGCCAGGTGATTTCTATCTGTCCTGGAAGACACAGCATTTTCCTGCTTCTTTCCTTTTAATTTTTGGAATGTTGCATGAATCTTATTAGCAGAAACACATCCAGTATCAACTGTGAAGGACCCGTATCTCAGGATGCTTTTAACTGAACCCAAAATAGGACTTCCCTTCACATGATCCATTGCCCCAGTCCCTCATTCCATGTGTTCTGGAAAGGCAGCTTCCTTAACGCAGGGGGTTGCATTTGTGCCCCATCTGCTGCTAAAAGACAGTGAGTATTTCACAATTCCCCCCTGAAAGCACCCACTCGAGCTTAGTCATGCACTGCTAATTATCAGTACTAATTTTAAAATGAGTCCAGTTTTGGATTGCAGTTGTGAAATTTGATAGATTTGTTCATGCTGAAAACATGAAAGGCTTTAACTGCTTCATGGTTCTGTTGTGCAAATGATGAGAAGCACACAAGGGGATAAGCCTATCAGAAGTATTTTGCACAACTTTGTTTATAAACCCTCTCTATGTAACGTTGGTTCAGCAACTGCTTGCCTGAAAATGCAGCTACCCCTGGATCAGATCACTGCCAGCTTCAAGAATTGTGGCAGACCTCTGATAATGTTTCTGCAGTTTTAGCAGACATTACATGTCTGGACTGGAATGCAGCCTGGACACAAAGGTTAATGAGATCTCAACAGAAAAAGATGTGCCTGCAAAGAGAAATGAGCCTTTGTTCTGCTCCGCTCTTCTGTTCTGGGCAAGGTTATTGCACTGCCTCCATTACCCTGATGCCTCTCTGCTGCTCAGAAAGCAGCGTGAAGAACATCTGCCACTAGCTGAAGCAAGGACATCACACCAGGCAAACAGCACCAGGCTGCCCTGTGATGAGTCGGCAGCATAAGCAGCCACTTCAGCTTGCACAGCACTTGTCCTGCATCACCCTGTGGCCACTTCGACATGCCCAGCACTTGTTCTGCATTGTCCTGGGCAGGTAAAAATCCCTCACTATACAGGCAAGATCTGTCTCATGGCTTCCTATGAACAACTTAGTGAGGCACGAGTGGCTGGTAGGCAGATTTTGGATTGTTTGAGAGATTGTGGGAGCTGTCAAACACTCATAAATTT
Source organism: Ramphastos sulfuratus (assembly GCA_013399055.1). NCBI lineage: Eukaryota > Metazoa > Chordata > Aves > Piciformes > Ramphastidae > Ramphastos > Ramphastos sulfuratus. The sequence goes on from WBNM01030730.1 coordinate 352,192, forward strand.
CTGAAGAATTGTGAAGACAGCATTTCCTGTCTGGTCCCATCTAACCATGGTGAGACACAAGTTCATTGCAGCTGAAAGGGACTGTCCCCTTCACCCATCACCAAACCATCCATGCTTAGTTTAATTCATGTGTCACCTGGATTTCCACAGCCATTACTGACCACAGTGGAGCTCAAGTGTAGGAGACACTCAAACACAAAGATGACAAATTTGAAATGCCAGAAATGTGAAGTGTCACAGGAGCAGCAGCAACAATCCCATTGGGGAAAGAATTGTTGAGCTGGTACTGGGCAGACTGAGCAGCTGCTCAGGGAGAATCACCAATTTGTGCTATTTGGGGAAACTCTCTGAGACAGTAACTTGCATGTGAAAAAAAAACCACCAAGAAAAGTAAAGGTGGAAAAAGAACCTAAGCGAAAGGAGTGAAGGAGGCCCAAGAGCTTGGCAAAGCACAGCTCTGGACCTGAATTTTGAAAACAAAATGGGCTAGGCTTTCATATCAATGCAGTGTCAGTTCCGGAGAAACCACTGGAACCTGGATGGAGCCAAGCCTTTGGGTAAGACCCCTTTCACGGCAGACTGTGCTGCCGTGTATTGCTCCACTGAACAAAGTTAGGCCACATTAAAATTAGCCTGCTGAAAACCTGGTCAAATGGGAATGGAGGCTCTTGTTCATTCTGAAGGCCCAGAGACCTAGCTCTAAAACCACCCTGTATGAAAAGTTTGTGACATGGCTTAGACAATCAACTCCAGGTCCAGATGAGGACCCAAATCCCTTCTGGTCCAGGCTGCAGAGGGTCAGATGGTGATGCTGAGTCAAGTATGGCCCTGCACCCATAGCTTACAATAGCAGAGCTGGAGGTGGATGATCTTTCCTACCATCTTCCTTTCTGTGGTCATCCTGGTGCTGGGAGTTTGATCTGCAGGCTGGACATACTCCAAGTCTCTTAACAGTTGCTCTGGGGCCAGAGACAGCTACTACCTATTGCTGGCAGGTTTCGGCACAGTCCCTGCACAAATAGAACAAAACAGAAGAGGAACCAGATCCTCAGCTGCTACAAGCTGGCATTCTTCCATTGCCTGCACTAACAGAGCTGCTCATACAGCTAGGACAGCCCTGTGCTGGGCTCTGTTAGGTCTGGGAATAGTACAACATGTTTGTTTCTCTCCTAAGCCAGCATTTCCAAACTGGTCTCTGATAGGTGCTGCACTGGCCAAAATCTCAGGGATGTTGAACATTGAATCAGGCACTACCTTAAAGCTGCTGGCTTGTGCGAGTCTTGATTTCAATCTCTCTGTGCTGCAGTTTCCTCTGGGGTCTGACAGGAATAGGTTTGTGTCACAGGGGTCATGGGATATCTGGATGAAGAGGCAAACAATAACTAGTATTTTTTCTCCATTACTTCACCAAGCCCAAGTATCTCCAGCAGTGGGAGCAGCACTGGGTGGCTGGAGGCTGTAAGATGTGGCTTTCCAGTGCGTGAACTTATGGCTTCCTCTTCCCGTGCTCCAGGACTGGCCAGGCTCCTGGGCGGCCCCGGGGAAGCCCCGATTGCCCGCAGCTACTGGCCGGACAGATCAGCAGTCCCCCTCCGGCTGTCAAAGAGATGCTAGGGGCCCATCCCGCCCCGGGACGCCACAGCAGTCTCACCACTCCTCTGACTCCGCACTGACAGAAAACTGGAACGCAAGCACTCACCCTTGAACCCCCTCAACCCTCTCCGGGCTGCGTCCCCCCACAGCTGCCAAGGTACTCGGTCCCTGCAGGAGGTCACTCTCTGCCCGTCCCGGGGAGATGTTTCCAGACGGATAGCGGGTTACACAGCCCTTCCCGCCCCCCAACGCTACTCGGGCGGTGGCGGATCAGCGCCGGGGCTCGCAGCCAGTACCCGCCGCAGTGTTGCCTGCACCCTGCGCCCGCCACCCGCAGCGCTTCTCCTGGCCCTGCCGGGGCTAGCCGGGCCTCGCCGGGGCGGCCGAGACAAGACGGGGGCGGGGACGGTGCGGGGAGCCGCTACGCGCCCTTCCCAGCCGCCCAGAGGACGCGGCAGCCCCCGCCTGCGCCCGCGGGACGGTGCGGTCGGACACCCCTGCGGCCCAGCCCCGCGCCCCTCCCCGGAGGCAGCCGCGTTTCAGCTCCGCGACCCCCCCGCCGGGGCGGCCACTGCCCGCCAGGGCCCGGCACTTACTGAGCGCTCCCCGCTGAGGCGTCCGGTCCCCCCGGAGCGCCGTTGGCGGTGGGGCCGCCGGGGGGCCGCGCCCTGGGCAGCGTTGCCCGAGGGGGGCGGGCCGGGCCGGGCCGAGC
>WBNM01030731.1:0-14771 GCA_013399055.1 Ramphastos sulfuratus
TCTCTGGACACATTCGAGCATCTTAGTGTCTTTCTTAAGCTGGGGAGCCCAGAACTGGACACAGTACTCTAGATGTGGCCTGACCCGTGCTGAGTACAGGGGCAGAATGACTTCCCTGGTCCTGCTGGCCACACTACTCCTGATCCAGGCCAGGATGCCATTGGCTCTCCTGCCCACCTGGGCAGACTGCTTGCTCAGGGGCAGTTGCTGTCAACCAGTATCCCCAGGTCCCTCGCTGTCTGGCTGCTCTCCAGCCACTCTGTCCCCATCCTGTAGCGCTGCTTGGGGTTGCTGTGGCCAAAGTGTAGAACCTGGCACTTAAGCTTGTTAAATCTCATGCCCTTGGCCTCTGCCCACCCATCCAGCCTGTCAAGGTCCCTCCAAGGAGTCCTCCACAGACTCCTCCTACCCTCCAACAGATCCACACCTGCTCCCAACTTGATGTCATCTGCAAACTCACTGATGGAGGACTCAATTTCCTCATCCAGATCATCAATGAAGATATTAAACAGGATTGGGCCCAGCCCTGATCCCTGGGGGACACCACTGCCAACTGGACGTGGCATTGTTCACCACCACAGTGTATACCCAGCCTCCAACCAGTTTTTGACCCAGCACAGAGTGCCCCTGTCCAAGTCCTGGGCTGCCAGCTTGGCCAGGAGTTTGCTATGAGAGACAGAGTCAAAGGCTTTGCTGAAGTCCAGGTAGACTACATTCCCCACATCCACTAGGCAGTCACCTGGTCATAAAAAGAGATCAGGCTGGTCAAGCAGGACCTGCACCTCCTAAATCCACGCTGGCTGGATCTGATCCCTTGGCCATCCTGTAGGTGATTACACTCAAGATGATCTATTCCATAATCTTGCCTGGCACCGAGGGCAGGTTGACAGGCCTGCAGTTTCCCAGGTCCTATTTTCAGCCCTTCTTCCAACACCACAGGGTAAGGCAAGGTTTGTATACTGAGCAGGAGATCTCTGCTCACTGTTTTATTAGCCCCTTCTTGTGCACTGTTGCATCTCTGGACATCTTGAGTACCAGACAATTAGCAGAGCCATCACTAGGAAAATGCCTCTCCTAAAAACTCTTTCTGAAGCTCCTTGCAGGCTGAGAGTGTGCTCAAGGGCATCACCTTCCCTAGAAGGTGTTCGCTAGTATACAAGGTGTTGGTTATGCCTATTAAAAATACAGTCTATTTCTGCCCAAAAAAGGTGTTCAAGAAAAGCCTGGATGGGGCACTTAGTGCCATGGTCTGGTTGATTGGCTAGGGTTGAGTGATAGGTCGGACAGGATGATCTTGGAGGTCTCTTCCAACCTGGTTGATTCTATGATTCTATGAATGACAGTAAGTAATCAAAGAAAATGATGTGTAATTCTATAGCCAGCTGTACTGGAATGTCTTGGAAGAAAAAGAAACATGTGGGATCACTGAAATGTCATTTTAGTACCAGTGCAAAAATTACATGTGGACTACTTCCACCTGAGCATTAATGACACCAGAGACAGGCAACATTAAGTGCAGTTTGTGCTATAAGCTAAGAAATCAGTGAATGCACCTGCCTTGTATAAATGGCAGCACTCTGCCTGCTATGAAATTACCTCTAAAACAAACATAGGCAAAATTTACTGAGGCTGCCTGCACCTTTGAGAGGTCTGCTCCACATGGCACAGGGAACTGAGCTGTGCAAGGTGGCTGGTACCACAGCCTTTCAACTTTATAGTGGATGGCAGGCAGTCGAATGGGTGATTAAGGAAAGGTCCAAGGGTTGAAAGTATGGAAAAGGATTTAGGTACAATTTGCTGAGAAAATTAGAAGGAATCTGAAGTGCACACGTAAGGACAATGCTGAGATGGAAGAATAGCTGATCATTCTGTCTGAGTAAACTATTACATAACAGCTAAGCTATAATAAAACCCCTATTCCAAATCAAATAAGTCTCCCAGACTGCTAAAAATGAGTCACCAACAGCTTTATAAACATACAAAATACTTGACAAGGAAGTCTCTGATAATTTTTTAGTAATTATGTCTGTGAATTGTTCTCTGTTGACATCACCATTAGAAATGGTTTCCCATAAGTTTGCACTGCCTGTTAACATCTGCTCATTAATCACCGAGGCTTTGAATATTTCTTTCATTACAAGTTTATTAGAGAATTTGCATGATCCTGAATCTGTTTGTTCAGAAATGTGTTTAATTAGCACAGAAACAATAGCTGAAGACAATACAGTTTGGGGGGGGGGGTTATGGATTTTTATGGCTACAAAAGCCTTTTAATAAGGCATGATTTCACAAGACGGTCAGAGATGAAGAAATATCTGTGTATCTCGGAAATGTGTAAGGAACAGAAAACCATTTTTCATGGGCTTCAAGGACACTTTCAAGACTTGCCTGTGGTCTGAACAAAAACAATAAAAGTTTTGCACCAAAGTATGATTTGGAAGCAAATGCAGAGCCAAAGCTAGGAGGTCAAGCAATGTTTTCTTAAGAATGTCCTACAGGGCTGGTACAGTGAGCAGATAAAATTGGCCTAAAAATGGACATGAAAAAGGAAGGATATAATCAGGGCCCGAGGAAAGAAGATCATCCCCAGGAATATGATTTTTGAGGAGAGAGGAGAGTCTAACAGTTACAACATCATGTTTTGGAGGCAGGAAGGTCTTAAGTTCAATGGAAGCTAAAGTATCACCACAGGCAGTTCACTTGACCTCTGTGGTACCTCAGTCAGCTAAGCTGTAAGACTGGCTTCCATGGAAATCCAGATGTTGTCTCTGAATTAAACTGTCCTGAGTAAATAAGTTACCAGAAGAACTGCATATCTGAAAAATGCCTTAGCCAGAGGTCACTAAAGGATATTACTAATGGCAGACAAATGAGGAACATCAGAGACTGCCATATTTGTAGATATTTCAGCCAGGGATGCTACTTTATGTAATGCTTGGAGGAAAACAAATAATGAGTTTCACCATATTTTCAGAAAGGGGGAAAAAAAAAAAAGAAAAACCACAGTGCAAAGACAGATGCTACTGTGAAATGAGAGCTAAAATGTTTTCAGAAGCAGCAAACCTGTAGTGGTAACTCTCAGTTGTTTTAAGAGGCTGTAAAAGAGTAAATTAAATTCTGTGCAATTTGTCTCGCACTGCACAAAACCAGGGCCACTCATGGACAATGCTTATGGGAAGAAAATACTTCAGATGCCAAATAAACTCATGTTCTGCATTACCCACGAAGAAACAGGCACCATCCCACTCTCATACAGAGAAAAGGAATCAGTGGGAAGATCCTGTGAGGAACCAAGAAGGAAATGATGGTGACTGTCCCCAGGACCTGATCCCGATTCAGCTTCGTGCTGCAAGGGTGTATGTGAAGACTTTTAATGCATAGGTCAGGCTGTGTGCAGATCACCTCACACAGATTTGTGTTTCACAGCCCACCTAGCATTGCAACCTAGAAATGACAAGATGGCAGCAACTGTCCTTCTTTCTAGTCCTGCAGGAAAACACAAAGAAAGTTTCAAGCAAATGTGAAACTGGAAGGAAAATGTTTTCCTTCATTATCTGTAACCTGCTGGGTAGAACTAAAGCCAAATCATGCACAGTGGCTGCACTGCTCTCCTCATTAGCACAATTAAGTACCAATCTGCTGCAACAGATTCCTAAATAAACAAAAGAAATACAAGCTACAGAACAGCAACCAAGGCTGTCAGAAGGAAATGCTCCTAGTAGGAAGCTTTTTGTCCTGATGTGGACTCACTGGTTTGTGGTTCTGGTAAGGGGGTGGGGAGTGGGGCTGCCTGCTGTTTGCTTCCTTTGAATAACAGTTTTGTAGGAAAGAGTGACAGCAGAGGGTAATAGATGAGGATAGCTGGATACAAGAGACAGGCTATAATAAGTTATTTTTGTCTTCATCAGTACCAGCCTCCTTAGTAGAGTTCTTTGCAAGAATAACTCCTGTGACAGTCACATTTATGCACTGTCCACAGCCAAGGACTGTATGCAAGTCATAGCATGACCGTAGGTAGCAACTGCTTTGTGGACTAAACAACAGAAAGAAGAAATTAAGTCAGGATGAAATGGGCAGATTTCTGGCTCCTATGCTTATGTTTTCCAAATCTTCATGCTTGCTTAATGTTTATTCTCTTTCTCTCTCTCTCTATTTCCCCCATATACCCTTATTTCAATAAGCAGGAGTGGCAAGAGCTCCACCTAGGATGTGTTGCTATACCGGAGTGGGGTGGACTTTTATGTTTACACCTTTCCTCCACACAATCAGCCTTGGTTTGAAAACAGTGTCTGCAAATGAGCAAGGATGTTGCCATTTTATTAAGTGCAAAATGCTAGGAATGTTTAAAAGTAACAGTAACCAAAGTAACAGGGAATAGGAAATAGGAGAGGCATTTATCCCCTCAGAAACAGCTTTATTCTCCTTGCATTTCTACAGGAGCATAGAAGTTTTCTGTCTGCTTTGGCACCAAAAGCAACTTTTTCAAACATCAGGAATTTTTCTGCCTTTTACAAGGGCTGCATATGCTGGATGTGAGAGCAAGAAAATTGACTTCAGTTTTAACACACTTTATCACTGCTACCAGCAGGACAGAGTACCAAATACCATACTCACTTGAATGAGACATGCTGCTGAAGAGATATATAATTTCACAGCACTCCAATCTTTTGGGTTTGTTTGTTTTGTTTTGTTTTTGTTTTTGTTTTTTTTTTGGTAATAGACTTTCTCCTGCTTTGTCAGATCCTCTAAGCTAAAGACATCAAAGCAGCTGAAAAATGTGGACTAGGTTAAGATGAATGTATGTGTCGCTTGTATACCCCTGGTTAAGAGGTAAGTACAGTTCAATATCAGGAAACAGGCATTTTTATTGCCACAGTGATGAAGCAAAAATCAGTCACAAGGGACCTGGTCCAAAGTCCATTAACATCCACAGAAGATGGAAAGTTTTCCACTGGTTAATAGACTTTTAATCAGACCTACTGGGTCTTCTACAATTTCCATCTACTCGGATCTTTCACAGAGACCATTAGTACAAAGCAAAAGATGTACATGCTGCCATGAAGGTCATATCTACGGAGTAGCCACAGCAGATGTCATAGACAGAATTTCCTGTACCTTGGGTTGACATCAGGAGCCATTTAGAGTTAGAGGAGAGTATTGAATAACAGCCTTTTAAACACAGCAATTATAAGGTCTTTGAAACAAATACTAGCGTTGTGATTTGGGAAGCCTGAGGAATTTCATCAGCCATTCTTGATCTAATTGCCAGTATGGTTTTCACTCTATCAGATGTGAGTTGTAATCACTTTTGAAGACTTTGACATATGATAGGTTTCTGGGTTCTCCTTACTTAAATGCTTCATTTATTTTATCAGACAACTTTCTAAGCACAATAGATAACCTGGTTGGAAACTTTCACTGTTTTCCCTAGGATACAATGAAGTAGGTGCTGAAATGACCTGAAGAATGGTTCTGGAAAGCTGTCACAACTAGCAAGGGCTGAGATTTTGATAGTCATAAAGGGCCAGAAATCACTTTCTGCTAGCATCCAGCATTTGAATTTTAATGGAAAGAAAAATCAATCTTTGTTTGAAATCCCACAACACAAGGACAACTTCAGGAAAATTAAATTAAATGCTTCTTCCCAGAGTGAAGTTTATTGTTGGAATCAAATACTGTGTCTGACTTTCTACAGCACTGCAGTGACATGACTGTAATTTATGGATTCAGCCCTGCACAAATGGAGTTCTTGCAGGATCTGGGCTTATAACCACAGATTCACTGAGACAGGAACCTGTGTTCAAAATTATCTGCACAGGCAATGGAAAGCAATAATTTAGGATGAGCTTGCGCAGGTGTCGTGGGAGGCTCCAGCAGAAGCTGATGTACCCTATCAAAATATCAAAGGTTTTTGCTACCTGACTCAGATAAAAACTCTCCTTTTATGGTTGTGGAAAATGCAACCATAATTGTGATTCAGGGGTAATCATAGAATCATAGAACGGTAAGATTGGAAGGGACCTCAAAGATNGCATCTCAGTCTTCTTTCTCTCCTAAAATCAGCATGATGCAGGAACTTCAGAAAGAGCAGCACTCCAGCCCTGTTATTTGTATCTGGTTCTGTGGCTCTGCCTCTTCCCGTATGGCAGAAAACAGGCAAACACTTTCCGTCAATGGAGTAGCACAGAGAAGGTAATGTAACAAAGCTGTAAAGAGAGTGATGCAACATCACCTGGGCCTGATACAGAGCTGATGGAAAGATTCATAAAGAGGTTTGGAGCCTGCTCCAGAGGTGCTGTAACCACGCTCCACAGGGAGCTGAAGACCCACCTTTACTGACTGCACAGCGCGCCCTTGTCTTCACGCCAGGCAGAGCCAAACGGTGCAGAACTGTTGTTTGTTATTGTTATTGTTATTGTTGAAAGAAGTATTTTCACAGCAGTGAAGGTCAGCTACGAATGATGACTCACTTGCACCGTAGATCTACACAAATAGCATGTGCTAAGATTACCATCTGGTATAACAATCTACATCACAAGACTCCACATTTCCTGTTACCCAGGGTAAGTAAATTTCAAGCATGAGGGAAAATTTTAGCAAGTTTCCCCAAGTACCTTTGCAGAAAGAATAATGTGGCTTACACAGAGAGGGGAAGAGAGAGGGAAATTATGAGGTAAACGCTATTCCCCTCCCTCCTGCCCCCTCATCTCCCAAGAAGAAAAACATATTAAGTTTGCAGTTCTCATTTCTATCGTATTTAAAAAGTCAAATCTGTGTAATGAATACCTGCCTGGAGGGAGTCCAGCGGGATGCTGACAGCCAGGCTTTCTGGACACTGTGTGAAAAGGAGGGTGTGCATTTCACTCCCTCCCTCTCTCTCCCTTTCTCCCTCTCTTTTTTTTTGCTTTTTTTCTAATTATTTACTTAGCATCAGGTCAGTGCCGTGCGTGCTGCTGTGCAGGGTCTCCCATCTTTGTGTCGATGACAGTGCTCTCCTCTGCACCCTGCGGGGCAGAGCGTCCTGGCAGGAGCACAGCTGGACCCATGCTGAGCTGAGCCAGCTTTAAAATGGAGGAAGGGTCCACTGCTTCTGCCCTGCTGCAGCGTGAATGTGGGTGCAGAGGGCCCATCTCACTGGGGACACCAGTGTGCAGCTTCCTAAACAAGGCACAAATGGGGGAGGGGGAAAAAAAAATGGAGCAAACTGGTATATTTCCATGGGGGGCAGTGGCCTGGCTGCGGCAGCAGCTGAGAGCCTTGTCCCAGCCAGAATGGCACCTGCTAGTGTTGAATTCACCCGAGTGAACAGGAAGGGAAGTCTTGCTGTGGCAGTGCTTCGCTCTGGAGGTCAAATGTATTGCTTGTTAAATTTTCCCAGTGTCACTGAGCATCGTTTTTCCATCTCCCTCCATCCTATCTGGCCTTCCCATCACGCCCACATGAGCAGAGGCCACATCCCTGCTGGAAGCCCAGCCCAGGGCTGAAGCCACATCCCAGGGTGAAGCTTCTGCCCCACAGGGTTGCCAGACACCACAGCTCCGATCTGCCATCTCACCCTTCTCTCACAGGTCCCAGTCACCTCCCATGAGCTGGCTGCTGGCCAGTAAGCCAAGGCTGGCTTCTGCTTCAAAGAGGCTCCCAAAACATATGGCTCTGGGATTTGGCAGGAGTTGACAGACAGACATGACTTGCAGCAGGAGAAATAGATAAGTCTTTTCCAGACAAAACAGAGGTAAATAAAACAAATAAATAAATAAAGTTGGGCGAGCCACTGGATGCCAGAGGCACTGCTCATGAGTGAGGTGGCTGGGAATCCCCTTTGGCATACTGGAAAGCATCGCTTTGGCCTCAGGGAGTTAACGATGTCTCTCACTGTGACTCAGTGTTGTTCAACATCAGCTGCAGAGAGACAGGCCTCTGCAAGGACAAGGCAGACTTCAGCTCTCACATACCAGCCAAAATCTAGAAGACTACTTTCTTTCTGTTTGATTGTTCTCATGCTAAGCACACCTGTGCTGTGCTAGAAATACCAGGATACAAGGAGACAACAGGGCAAGAAATACAGAAATAAAATGTCTCTTTTTCAGCCATTGGCACCCTTCCTGCCTTCCCTGCTCTACCCTACCCCACCATATCCCTTCTGCATTTCCCACCCGGAACTCTTCTTTCTGTGACTCACACATGTTTTAATCCATCTCAGGGTCAATGATGATGCCTAGCCACAGGCAGCTCTTAAAGCTAGCATAAACTGGTGTAACTTTGTCAAATAAGCCTGAGAAAAATCTCACCTGTGGAGAAAGCTCTATTAAGTGAGAAACTTTGTCTCGGTTTTCTCCACAGCTTTAGCTATCTATCTTGCAGTGTGAGGGCAAAAATCACCTCTTCCTCAATGTTCTGTGTAGTTCTAAGACAACTGTCGATGCTTCTGAATTTAAAAAGCAGTGAGTAATCCAAATTATTATGAGTTGAAACTCTGCGCAGCCTGCTTGGTCACCATTTTAATCCAAAGCATCAACATAAGTCTACAAAACTGGAATTTATATGTGACCTAAGATGGTAGACATCTGTGTATCAGCTTCCAAATCTCAATGTATCAGCTTCCAAATCTCAGTGATAACTGTTGCCCAGTGGTGTGAAACGTCTCCTGTTCTGTGCTAGCTATTTGCTCCAAGCAGCCTACAAATGCAGGGACTGCACCTCAAACTGAGAAAGAAGTCAGCCACAAACATGATGTGCTGGTTTGAGGCTAATTGGTATATTTTAATGAAAAAAAATTATATTATAGGCTGTGAAAAGAAAGCAATGGTAATGTCTACTTCATAGGCTTGCTGAGTTGTATAAAAACAAGGACACAAACATAGATAAGATAGAGAGTCTCGGTCTCTCTCTGGGAGCTGCTGTGTCTTCTCCTCTCTGCTGTGTAACCTAACTAATCACTCTGCTTCTAACCTCCCTTGCTATCCTCCAAACTCACCTTGCATGTAAGGCAAACCCTGGGGTAAGGTAGAGGGGTGGGAAGAAGGTGGAAGGGTGGTTGGGATTCCCTCCTGGGGACTCTGATTTCTGGAAGGGGTATTGTGTTTCTGTATTACCTTTAACTTGTATATTTCTGTATATAACTGTATATTGTGTATATATATATCTGCTTGTATATTGTGTATATATCTGCTTGTATATTGTGTATATATCTGCTTGTATATTGTGCTAAGCTGTAAATAGAGCTTCAGTCCTTAACTTCCAGCCAGCTGAGTCTAGCCTGGGTGATTTTCCTCGAGTTGGGGGGTGGGGACCTCCCAAACCATCAGACATGAGAACTGTTAGTTGTTATATGTTGGATGAGGGGAGCAGATTTTTTTTGCACCTTATGATCTAAGGAATTTTCAGAGAAACTCCAGAGAGTGAGATGGCCTGCTGAGCTAGCAATATATACAAAGCACTGAAGTGTTCCCTGCGAGATGCAGCACCTATTGACTATATGATGAAACAGTTCACCAAAGCTAGTACCACCCGGAGTCAGGACAACACCACTTTTGTTCCTCATTCTGATTTATCAAGGCCTGGCTCAGACTTGCACTGATGTAAATCAGACCTCCCTTGAAACCACTGGACTGAACTATGGAGACCAAGTGTGAGGGCTCAGCATGCATCAGGGCAGTCTGAGATGTGATACAGCCTTGGGTAACTTCTTGTCTTAGTGAACTGAAGCAAAAGCCTCCAGACCTCCAACTAGTTCTTTATAAATTTTTTTTCAGGAGGGTAATGCACTGAACAAGACAGATGGCAAAATGTTTAAAGCAGGCATCTGTAGAGATGTCAAACTTACCTTGAGGCTGAAAACTGGGGGTGGGGGCCGTATTTTAAAAGGTATTTTCTTAGTTTGTAAAAACATCGCCTAAACCGACCTCTGAAACCTCAGTACCAGAGTGTAGATTTCATAAGCACCCCTGCAAGAATAAAACTGTGACTTCAGCACTTCTGAGTTATTCTTAACATCTGAGACATTTTCTGGAGAATCCCAACCTTTGATCAATTTTATGAGAAATACCTGTGCCAGAAAGAAAATATGTAATGAGCCAGAGATGTCAGTTCTGAACCTTCAAGCAATTTTATCCTCTACATGATACACATAAACCAATATAGTTTAAAGGATATTTTATGATTGCATACATGTCCTAAACTATCCTTTTTCATTTTTTTAGTATTTCAAGTTGTTTTCATTTATTTATTTTAAAGCAAAAAAAAAAAGGTAAACCTTCTTCACACGTTCATGGTCTTTCATGGCGTAAGGCAAAACAAATTAGGCTCGAGGTGAGGAGAAAGTTCTTCACTGAGAGAGTCATTCCCCACTGGAATGGGCTGCCCAGGGAGGTGGTGGAGTCACCGTCCCTGGAGGTGTTCAAGGCACGTTTGGACGTGGCACTTGGTGCCATGGTCTAGTCTCGAGGTCTGTGGTAATGGGTTGGATTTGATGATCTTTGAGGTCTCTTCCAACCTTGCTTATACTGTGATACTGTGATAGAAAACAGCAGAAATGCACAGAGACTGTGAATTTCAAACAAATGAAACACTTCTGCATTCTTTACATTAATCATAGAATCATAGAATGGTAAGGTTGGAAGGGACATCAAAGATCATCTAGTTCCAACCCCTTGCCATAGGCAGGGACACCTCCCACTAGAACAGGTCACTCAAGGCCTCCTCCAACCTGGCCTTGAACACTTCCAGGGAGGGAGCAGCCACAACCTCCCTGGGCAACCTGTGCCAGTGTCTCACCACCCTCACTGCAAACACCTTCCTCCTAACATCCAGTTTAAATCTCCTCCCTGCCAGTTTAAACCCATTGCCCCTTGTCCTGTCATTGCAAGACCTTGTCAATAGTCCCTCCCCAGCCTTCCTGTAGGCCCCCTTCAGATACTGGAAGGCTACTATAAGGTCCCAAATTAACTTCAGTGCTCAACCAGCAGACAGGCTAAATCCAACTATTTTAAGAGTGCTTTCAGGCCTTTGCAGCCTCTGGGCCTAACTGCAATACCTTATGCTTCCATTTTGTGAGGTTTCTTGCAAAACATATTAGCCTGAGTAAGAAATCTTCAGTTCCCACGGAGAATTACATTTCAAAATGATGCTCCGTGCTAGTAAGTAATCTTTTTCCTGGGCTTCCACATATGGCAACATTTATCTTCAAAGTTTTCCTCTTTGGCTCGTAGGCTGGTTTGTAAACCAGATGGTCTTGTGTGGCCTAATTGTAAGATGATTTGTTGTGTGATTCAGTAGCATTGTTTATTTGTGCAGCGGTTTGATGGAATTCGTAAACTGCATAATATTGTTTTACTGTGTTTTCTTTCGGGGAAGAGCCACATCTTGCTCTGACATTCGTGGCGGCAATTAGGAGTAAACGTAGTGCTCAAAGTTCTTTGATCTCCGCTTCCTTGCTGCATTAAACAAGTAACACAGAGCACCAGTACTTGTCATCTAAGCAGTGCTGCGTTTGAAGGCTGAGGGGGATGCACCAAATTTTATCTAAAATATCCAGAAGTACCAAAAAAAAAAAAAAAATATCAAACTAAGGTGTTGATTGAACGGTGAAAATTGAATTGCTTTTCAGCAGTGTCAGCTTTGTGATTTACTTGGAGCTAATGGTTTCATCCCCCTTTTAACAAGCCCCTTTCATATGGTTTCTGTAGAGATGTCTTCTTTGCCTTTTTTCTGGGACAAGAAGAGAGTTGCCCTACTTGATGACTGCATATTGTGACCTGCATTCACACAGATATTCATTAGCTGTGAATATTTGGGTCGCCAAGTGTTATAAAAAGATCTAAGAACTCTTTGGCCTTACCACTCTGTTTCCACCACAAAGGTGCCTTCAGGAGCCTGTTTGGTTGCTGGTAGGTAGACTTGTGGAGGCATAACTGTAATTGTGACCTTGAGAAATACTATGGAGAGCAGGGCTTAGGAGACTGGGAGTGCTCTTTCACTTGGAGGAAGCCAGCTTCCATTCAAACACAACCCACTTTACCCAAAGTCTCATGTGTGTCTCCTAGCCGTCGCTGGTCTGTATGGCAAACTGATGGACACACTTCAGTGCTATCCCCTTTTCCAAAAGAGGTACACATCAGATACAAGAGAGTTAGCAGCATGCACTCAAGGCACTGATACAGTCAAACCGCAGGAGACAGGCTGCAGAAGGAAGGGAGGAGAGGTTTATGAGGAGAGGCTGAGGGACCTGGGGCTTTTTAGTCTGGAGAAGAGAAGACTGGGAGGGGATTTAATAAATGTTTATAAGTATCTGAGGGCTGGGGGTCAGGATGGGGGTGACAGACTCTTCTCACTTGCTCCCTGGGATAGGACAAGGAGCAATGGATGGAAACTGTAGCACAGGAGGTTCCACCTCGACTCAAGGGGGAACGTCTTTACTGTAAGGGCCACAGAGCACTGGAACAGGCTGCCCAGAGAGGTTGTGGAGTCTCCTTCTCTGGAGACTTTCAAGGCCTGTCTGGATGCATTCCTCTATGACCTGAGCTAGATTATGGTCCTGTTCTGGCAAGGGGGCTGGACTCAGTGATCTCTTTGGGTCCCTTCCAACCCCTGGCATCCTGTAAGCCTGTGAGATACAAGAATGAGATTGGTCCTTCGGGCTCTGGAAGCAGTTCCCTTAAAACAAATCAAAGATTTTAGGTATGAATTGGGAATTATTTTAGCACAAAGATGATGAGTATGCAACCTCTAGTAAGTAATTTGCAACGTATTTGGAACAAAGCAGAAGAATCACAGTCTTCTAAACAAATCCTACAATAATTCCAACAGGACAAGTGGGTGCAATGATGATTCACACAGAAAGAGTCTGACTGACCTTTGTTTTTTCATTTGGACATTTGCTGCTTTTCATCCCTTTATACAAACACATTCTGTGGCAGATCATCCTTGAAAATATTTCAAAGGAATAGATCAAGATTCAGAGACAAATGCATACCAGCAAGCAACCCAAGCTCATGATGAAGCTAAAACTAGACTGTGATGAAGCTACTCCCACACAGTGCCTGACCAGCCTAGGGATGTGTCACTGTTTTTGTAGTGCCTTGACAGAGATAATCACTGCTTTTGCACTGTCCTAAGCAGGTCTTTGTCTGGTGTAAAACCTTCTTGTTCTGATTATTAGTCTCTAGAAATGCAGCTTGCAGTTCTAGCTCTTTGTGGGTTTCTGTATTGTTGAGGGTTTTTTTGTTGTTGTTTGTTTTTGGTTTTTGTTTTGTTCGGTGTTTTGGGTTTGGGGTTTTTTTTTGTTTTTGTTTTGTTTTTCCTCAATGAGACTCCTTCATGCTTAGATTTTTCTCTTAGGTCAGGCAGTGGCTGAACATCAGGACGTGTCTGAACACAGTTTGCGTTCTGCTGAGATTTACCTTATCTTAAAGGGCCATCACAGCTGTATTTTCTTGTCAGGTTGCCACTACTTGGCAGTAAATAAAAGCCCAACTGGAAGAGAGAAGCACAGCTAATAACTTCTTTAAGAGGTATCTGACTTCCCTTCCTGTTTATTGGTGGAGAGTATTGGCACTGAGATGCTTTGCCCTCTTACCAAAAGCAGGAGAGGGCTGGGATGTTCCTAGAGAATCTTCTCATTTGTAGAAGTGGACTAGTTCGTGCTACATATATATGAGGTTTTATTTCTGGAGAGAATATGGTCAAGTCTGGAAACAGTTTAGATTATTAGCTGTTTCTTTTGCCTCGAATTTCTTTTTTTCTCAACAAGAATCTGAAAACCTGGCATTGTCGTTGTTCTTTCTTAAGTACTAAAGGAAAAAGATGACTGTTTCATTTGGGAGACTTTTTCTGCTGTGTGCTGGAGACATGGAGAAGAAGCCTTTCCTCTGAAGAGAGCAGATTCTCAATTAAAAAGCTGCAAAGAGCACAATTTCACTCAGTGCTCCGTTTCAGTTATTCTGCAGACTCAAGTTGAAGTCATCGTGTTAGTTTCACAAAGCTCATGGTTTCAAGCATTTCTTTACAATCAGGAACAACAGAAACTTGCTTTTATGTTTGAAATGGAAACTGATATACTAATCTGGCTATGTGACCCAAACAATCTAGAGTGCAAATGACTGAATTCTGCTCTCAAATTGAGCTATGAGTGCATAGCGCTTCTGAATGGAGAGTATAAGGCAAATATACTTACCTGTTCTCTCAGAAGTCAGAGATATCTCAGCACAGTCTGATAAAACTGCAGAAAAAAAATATCTCTGGGCTGAATTCCAATAACCAAGTTCAGCCAGAAAACTACTTGAGAAAGCTGTAAGCAGCTGAAAAGGAGAGTTTCCCCTAGCTATAACATATAGTACAGCAACGCAATAAATACAGCACAAGAATTGAATCCAGTATCAAAGAATGTTATTTTCAATACTGTTGGATGGGATAAAAATGACAAGAACACCTTGTAAAATGCACCATTTAAGTGGAAATAAGATCAGTTTCCTACTTCAGAAAATTGTCATATTGTTTTTGTAGATCTCAAATACAAAGTCATATGCGTAACACAGATGCATTCATCTGTGGCAACCAACGTCCAAACACTTTGCAACACACACACTCTGTGTGAAGCAACCAGTAACATAGCAAACAGAACCTGGCTATTCTTAGCCAAATGGCTTTAAAGCCTGGTTTGTCCCCTGTGGAAATAGTTGTGTTGGAATAAATCTAAATTAAGAGAGCTGGGAGTAAGAGCAGACAGCTGACTCACTTGCCTCCAGAAGTAATTTCCTACATAGAATCATAGAATC
>WBNM01030732.1:10452-27088 GCA_013399055.1 Ramphastos sulfuratus
TCTCTCTCTCTCTCTCATCCTTTCTCTCTCTCTCCTCATCCTTTCTCTCTCTCATCCTTTCTCTCTCTCTCTCTCATCCTTTCTCTCTCTCTCCTCATCCTTTCTCTCTCTCATCCTTTCTCTCTCTCTCTCTCATCCTTTCTCTCTCTCTCCTCATCCTTTCTCTCTCTCATCCTTTCTCTCTCTCTCTCTCATCCTTTCTCTCTCTCTCCTCATCCTTTCTCTCTCTCATCCTTTCTCTCTCTCTCTCTCATCCTTTCTCTCTCTCTCCTCATCCTTTCTCTCTCTCATCCTTTCTCTCTCTCTCTCTCATCCTTTCTCTCTCTCTCCTCATCCTTTCTCTCTCTCATCCTTTCTCTCTCTCTCTCAACCTACATTAGAGAAGATACTTAGATCAGCCCAGCTGGATCCACATTATAAATATCCTTCCCTTGGCATTTGCTCAGAGCCTTTCTTTCTCTTAGCACTTTGGCCAACCTTGTTGTGACCTGGCTTAAGTGAGGTTTGTGCCCAGCTTTCCTTGTGGGCCCCCAGCTTGGCTGTTTAGATAGCTGCATGCAATGGGGAGGCACTGCAAGGGTGGGAGTGGGGGGTGGGGAGAAGGGGTAGGGGCATGGATAAGATGCCAAGTTCTGTGCAGCTTCCAAAACTCATGGGAAATTTACCTTTTTCCAGGCTTATTTCTGAGCATCTGAGCTTGTTTGCTCAAGTCTTTATCCTTTTCCCATTTTCACTAGAAAGATTAAGTCAGGTCACTGAAAAATAAACAGTCTGACCCACAGCCCTTGGAAGAAACCTTTTAAGCACAACAACAACAAAAAAAAAAGGCCCCAAGCCAGGGCCAAAGCTGTTTTTTTTCTCTGGAGGGCAAGGGCTGGTATCTCCAGATAACATTGTGGGGATTGTCCTGTAGCAAAAAAAAATAGGTTTTTTTTCCTATCAATTAATCCTTTAATTCATGTTGGAGCTGAGCTCCAGCATGCAAATTCTGTGATGTTCCTAAAGGCATCACATCTGGACCTTAACTATTTGTCCTCCCACCTCCATTCCTGTCTTTTTCTTGCTGGTGGTTTTAGCTTGGGACCTCTCAGGCTCACTGCCCAGCAGGACACAGCACTCTGCTCCTTCAGATTCATTAAAAGCAGTAAAAATGCTGAGCTTGGCTCACAGCCCTTCAAAGTTGGTGTCCAACAGGGTGTTTGCCTCCCACAAAGGCATTAGGTTTGTTTGGACCAAGTTGCAAAGCAGCTCTTGATAGTTGGTGCCCATCAAGGTGTTTGCCTCTCCCACAAAGCCATCAGCTTTGCTTGGACCCAGGAGCAAACCAGCTCTTGATGGTGTCCACCAAGGTGTTTGCTTCCCACAAAGCCATGAGCTTTGCTCGGACCAAGGAGCAAACCAGCTCTTGATGGTGTCCACCAAGGTGTTTGCTTCCCACAAAGCCATGAGCTTTGCTTTGGACCAAAGAGCAGAACAGCTCTTGATAGGTGGTGTCCACCAAGGTGTTTGCTTCCCACAAAGCCATGAGCTTTGCTTTGGACCAAGGAGCAAACCAGCTCTTGATAGTTGGTGTCCCCCAAGGTGTTTGCCTCTCCCACAAAGCCATCAGCTTTCCTTGGACCAAACAGCAAACCAGCTCTTGAGGGTGCCCACAAGGGTTTTTGCCTTCAATGAAGCCATGAGCTTTGCTTGGATCAAGGAGCAAACCAGCTCTTGATAGTTGGTGTCCCCCAAGGTGTTTGCCTCTCCCACAAAGCCATCAGCTTTCCTTGGACCAAACAGCAAACCAGCTCTTGATAGTTGGTGTCCACCAAGGTTTTTACCTCCCACAAAGCCATCAGCTTTGCTTGGACCAAACAGCAAACCAGCTCTTGATAGTTGGTGCCCACCAAGGTGCTTGCCTTCAATGAAGCCATGAGCTTTGCTTGGACCAAGGGGCAAACCAGCTCTTGATAGTTGGTGTTCACCAAGGTGTTTGCCTCCCACAAAGACATCAGCTTTGTTGGACCAAGGAGCAGAGTGCTCTCCAGCCTGGGGAGGTGTTGAATCCCCCTCAAGCTGTTTCATTAATGGAGCTGCTCCAAAGTGGGAGAGGAATTTGATGTCCCACAACACAAGATGCAGCTTCCTGGGGGATTTCCTTGTCTCAAGGGTTTGTGATTAAAGTCAACTTGGCATCACAGTGAAAAAAAAAGATAAATAAATAACTTGTTAGCTTTGAGAGCAGCTTCTTTTGGGGGTGGGGGTGGGGGTGAGGAGGAAGAGAGTTCAGTCTGCAAGCAGGACTGCTGGTTAGAACCACCCAATAGCTGCTAAGTAGAGAGTGGCAAAACCCAGATCTCTTGGTTTTCCAGATCCTTTCCCAAGGTTTGGGCTTTGGTTAAAGCTCAGTCTAGAGCCAGATTTTACCCTAACAGGGGAGGGTTTGCAGCACCAAACACTCCAGCAGTGCCTTTTTTGGGTTTTTTTTATCCTTTCCCCCCCAAACCTGCCCCTTGGTTTTACCTCTCTCCAGTACCCTTTACCCTGTTAGTGCATTAGGAGGGTGAGGCAGCTACTCAGCAGCATCTTGATGCTCTCTAACCCTGTTAAAATGGATTTCTGTGGGGCTTGCTGATGTGTGCATTAGAGAACCAGAGCACCCAGATGAAAATCACTTGGGAGGCATTGTCCTGAGTGGCATAAATCATTGAGAAGAAGGAGAGGCATGAGGGGTTTGGTTTTTTTCAGCACTGAGACAAAGATTGGGCAGATTGTTTAGGATCTCTTGGTTGTTTGCTTGTGTCCCTCACCACCATCCCACGAGTGCCCAGCAGCAGGGTGCTGGACACACCTGGGGCATCACAGAACCAGAGAACTGTTGAGGCTGGAAGAGACCTTGGAGATCCCAGGTCCAACCTTTGGCTGGCTCCACTGTACTGGGAGGGATCAGCTGCTTGAGCATGGGGCTGGGAGGGCTTGGCTGGTGCTTGGGGGGTGCCTGCAACCCCCAGAGCATTTCCAAGCTGGATGTGTGAAGTGGGGGGGGGGAGGGAGGACACCCCCTGATGCCAGTAGGAGTTAGAGGGCTCTTGTTTAAACGTGTTAGGTGGAGGCAGGTAGGTGGGAGTGGGGAGGGGAAGGTGTAGTTTCAGCTCTAAAGAAATAAATATCTGGGAGGAAGGAAAAGAAATAATAATAAAAAAAAAAAAAGGAACAAAACAAAACAAAAAAGCTAAATGTGCCAAACTTCTGGCAGCACTGGGTCCTACCTTTCAAGAGACCTTCATGGTCCATGTGGATAGACCAGGTGAAAAGGAGAAGAAAGAATGGGAATAAAACAGAGAGAAGCAGAAAAGAGCCTGATCAGAGAGAGATATGATGAGGTCTGCATTTACAGGGGCAAGTGCTAGAAACCAAAAAGGGAAAGGTCTGCATTCCTCGGAGGGGAGGGGGAGCTAATTGCCTCGTTATACCAAATGGAGCCAGGAGAAGGGTTCAGAGCAGGAGCAGCCTTCTTGGCTTGCCCTGCCTGAAAGCTGGCAGGGAGCAGTGGATGGTGCAGGTGGGAGAAGTGGGCTGGCAGCCCTGGGGCTGGTTGAAAAAGGGCTCCTGGTTGAAGCGGCTGCAGGGAACTGGGGACTGAGGTGCAGCAGGACAAGGGCCAAGTGAGCAGGTCGTTGGCTTCCCCTCCAGCCTTCTGCTGGCTTTCCATGAGAGTCATGCACCAGTGCCTACTGACAAGCCTACACCTCCCCAGGCTGCTTCCCCAGCCCTCTCCTCCCCTGGCTGGGCTCAGGGGATGGCTCTGTGTCCCCTGCCTGCTGAGATGCTCCCTTTGAGGCAAGCTGCTTCTGCCTGCAGTGTGTCACCTGTGCCACAGGCCACTCTCTTGAACCCCACCTGAAGCTCAGAAGCTTAAAAACCCGCTCAACTTTCCCTTCCCAGTGGGCCAGGGATTCCAGCAGGCTCCCCCCATGTGCAGCTTAAACATTTGGTATAATGAGGCACAGTCACTGGCACAGAACATTGTCCAAGGATAATGGTCTCCTGCTTGGAAAAGAAAGCTTCCCAGCTTAGCCTCTGCTCAGGAAAACCATTATTCTGTTAGTGGAACAGAAAGATGTGACAGGATCTCTTAATTATAGGCTGCAGAGATTTGAAAGTTGCATGCACAGGGCATTAAGGACGTGAGAGATGATGAGAGCACATCAGACATGCTATGTGGAGGTGGGGAGGGAAACCAATGGAGAACTCCACTTCAGCTCAATCCCTGACCTTGCTTGAAATACTAATTGCTACCCTCCCTCAGCCTAAACATCAGCATCACTTTGAATCTCAATCAGCCAGCAGCCTTTTGGGATCAATCCTTCAGGTTCACCTTTCTGCCTCCTACTGCTTCTCCCAGCAAACCTGTTGCTCCTGGGGAGGAGGCAAAGTTTGTGCAGGTTGTTGGGTGATTTTTTTCCCCCCCTTTGTTATTGTTCTTGATTGATTGAGTTGGTTTGGGTGTTTGTGGGTTTTTTGGTGTTTGGGTTGGTTTGGGTTTTTCCTTCCCTCCCCCTTATCTAGTCAGTGGGTGAGTGACTGAAAATGCAGAAGCATTTCAGGTGGTGTCCTTCTACTGATCTCTGCTTTTAGCTTCAAATAGAATCATAGAATGGGAAGGTTGGAAGGGACCTCAAGGATTATCTAGTTCCAACCCCCTGCCATAGGCAGGGACACCTCCCACTAGTACAGGGTCTCATCCAACCTGGCCTTGAACACCTCCAGGGAGGTTGTGGANGGTTGAGCTTCAGCTAAGCAGAAGCTGCTGTGTAGTGGGATGAAGGATTTGCCCCATTCCTTCCCATTGCCTGGAAGGCAAAGCCCCTTGGATGGTGCCCGGGCAATAAAGGCAGCATTACTGACTGGCACAATGCTGCCAGCCATGCCAAGGGCTTGCTCTTCTTTCTGTGCAAGGCAAGGGGTCCCTGGCAACATGATTGCCTTGGGAGTGATGGGGATCTTGAGGAGGTCTTGACTGCAACCACCTCAAGGGGCTCTTGAGAAGCAGAGCTTTGAAATCAGTGTGTACTGCCAGAAGCTTGGCTGTGGAGACCTTCGCTGAGGGCTTGGAGATGGACCCAAGCCTGTGGGGTTGTGTGTGGGTAGCTCCTGGGTGATGAGACACAAATCTGGGCACTGGGAGGATCCCTGTCATGACTCAGAGCACCACAGGCACTTGTTTTGGTCAGCAGCTGTGTGGCCTGCAGTTATGGCTGGGGCTTGTGGCTGTACAAGGAGCCCTGGCTGCAGCTGGCAAGTCACACCTGGGCAGAGATGTGTTTGATCCAAAGCCTGCAGCAGGACCTTGCTGAGCTCCTTTCTTCTCTGCTGTTAGGTGTTCCAGGCCAGGAACCTGAAGGGAACATTCCCAGCCTGCAATCTGTGTGTGGACTTCACACAATGAACCAGGTTGGAAAAGCCCTTGGAGATCTTTGAGTCCAACCTAACACCTTCTCATGAACTAACCCATGGCACTCAGTGCCTCATGCAGCCTCCTCTTAAACACCTCCAGGGATGGGGGACTCCTCCACCTCCCTGGGCAGCCCATCCCAATGCCAATCACTCTTCTTGTCAAGAGCTTCTTCCTAACATCCAGCCTGAACCTGCCCTGGCACAGCTTGAGGCTGTGTCATAGAATCATAGCATCAACCAGGTTGGAAGGGACCTCCAAGCTCATCCAGTCCAACCTATCACCCAGCCCTGTCCAATCAACTATACCATGGCACTGAGTGACCCATTCAGTCTTTTCTTGTCACCCCTGAGTCTCCTCCAGGCTGAAAAGCCCCAGCTCCCTCAGCCTCTCCTCACAGGGCTGTGCTCTTGTTCTGTCCCTGGGTGCCTGGCAGAAGAGCCCAACCCCACCTGGCCACAACCTCCCTTCAGGTAGCTGCAGAGAGCAATGAGGTCTGAGCCTCCTCTTCTCCAGGCTTCCTGTGATTGCCCTGCCTTGGTTTCCCACCACTAGAAGTGAGAACCAGATCTTGCAGGGAGTTGAGGAAGGTCTTGTTTGAGGCAGTAGGGAATGGTGACCTTCTCCTTCTGCATGCTGCTTCCTCTGGTTCCTGCTGGGCTGTGTCTGTGTGCTACCAGGAGGCTGAGGAGCTTTGGGCTTACAACAAGCTTTTGGAGAAAGGGTTGCTCCTGGACTTGAGTCCCCACCCTACTAACCACATCAACATGATCATATCCAGGCCTGGAGTTGTTCTGCTTCCTCTTATCTGCTGTGTGCTGGCAGATTTATTCCTTTTGCTGCCTCTGAAGTCGTTGGTGGAACCAGGTGAGTCTTGTTACATCCCTTACTGAAGCAGAGCTAAGTTGAGTCTTGTTACATCCCTTACTGAAGCAGAGCTAAAACTCTCCCCATCTTTGTTACCTCCATTTCTGATGCTGAGTGGAAGGGGCACGAGCTGAGGTTTAATTAACCCTCCCCCAGTTTTGAAGTCAGGCTCAAAAATTCCTGCTGGCTGGCTTTTAAAGCTTTGGATCCAGCTGAGCTGGAAAGGTGGATTTGATTTCTTTACAGAACATAGGTGCTCAAAGGGTGAGCTGCAATTTCTCCTTGTCACCTGTCAAGTGTGGGCAATCCAATGTGAGCTGACACCATTACCTGCTCCTGCTCCTCGGGGGCAACCCCTGGCAGCAGCAGAGCTGTGGATGCTGCTTGGCACGGGAGCAGGCTGGGGACACTGCTTGGCCCTTCCTGAAATAGCCTGGGCCTTTTCCTGCAGTGGAAATGGGGGCTGCTGCTCTCCAAAGGATGTAATTTCATGTGAAGGGAGCTGGGAGGGAGGGGGAGGTGGGCCCAAATCCAAGTGGTTTTAGCAAGAGCTGGCTCTGCTGCAGCCCTGGGAGGGTGTTTTGTAGGGTTTGCCTGGGGACCTCAGAGAATCCCAGCATCCCAACGTGCTGAGGGCAGCAAATGCTGCTTTTTCTTCTTCTCCTCCTCCTCCTCTTTCATCTGAATTTCCTTCTCATGGTTTGGTGGCAATTACCTACTGGCAACATGGCTTAGGTTTCATCCCAAAGCAAGTACCTCACAGAATGATAGGGGTTGGAAGGGGCCTCCAGAGAGCATCCAGTCCAAGCCCCCTGCTCAAGCAGGGGCACCCACAGCAGCTTGCCCAGGAGCACAGTGGCCAGGAAGGTTTGGAAGCTCTGCACAGAAGGAGACTCCACAGCCTCTCTGGGCAGCCTGCTCCAGGGCTCTGACACCTTCACAGGAAGGAGTTTTTCCTTATGAAAAGCCTTTTCCTAACAGAAAAGCTTAGCTGGAATGCAGGCAGACCCCCATAGCAGTAGGTCTGTGTGCTCTTGGGGCTGATCCATCTATAACTTTGGACACATCTCCCCTGGATCTCTCTTCCAGATAGGAGAGAGGTTTAGCTGCAGATGGATCCACCTGAAAGAGGCTGCTTCAGGGAGTCTAAGGGTGCTCTACACCTGGTGACAGCTGTGGCCTGGGCAGCTGAGCCCAGTCCCTAACCCTGGGCTGATCCTCCAGGGAAAGGAGGAGCATCCTCCCAGGCTTTTAGGCAGGAAGTGTTTCCTTCAGTAGAGGAACTTGCAGAGAGAAGGAGGCAGGAGGAGGAAGGGAGGAGAAATCCTTTCAGAGGCTGCGTTAGCGCCGCAGCGCTGCGGATGCACGGAGGGGGTAGCACAGTGGGGGCCGTGATGGGGGGGAGTGGGGCTGATGGGGAGCTGTGGTGGCTTGGGTGGGTAGACATGCCAATGGAAGCTACCTGTAGTCAAAGGAGCCATCTTCTACATTCTTGTCCTCAGGGTTTAGATGCTCATCTTTGTTGTCTCGTACTGTAAACAAGCACAGCCCCAACACTCTGCGTTACAAAGGGTAAAAGCTTCACAAGAGAGTAACAGCAGCTGGTGTGGAGGCTTTGTGAGCTCCCTGAGGGGTGGGCTGGAGCTTGCCTTGGACTTGGTAGAAGAAACATGCACCCAAAAGGCTTACAAAAGGCTCCAAAGGGCTCACAGAGGGCACCAAAGGGCTTGCAAAGGTGGTGCCAGGGCACAGGTGCTCCAGCCAGTGAGAGAGGATGCACTAAGTGGAGAATCTTCATAGATTCATAGATTGGGTTGGGTTGGAAGGGACCTTAAAGATCAGCCAATTCCAACCATGGGCAGGGACACCTCCCACTAGCTCAAGTTGCTCAAGGCCTCATCCAACCTGGCCTTGAACACCTCCAGAAAGGGGCAGCCACAACCTCCCTGGGCAAACTCTTCCAGTGTCTCAGCATCCTCACTGGAAAGAATTATTTTTTTTCCCCCCAGCCTTATCTTTGCTTAAAAAAAAAAAAAAAAAATGAGGTTTTTGCCTGAAAAGAGCCTTTTCTAGATAAGGACAAGTAAATTTGCACAGTAGAAGTTGGGTCATGCCTGACAGGAGTGGCCAACTCCACAGCCTGCAGAGCACAGAGCCCTCACTCGACCTTTAATTAAACCAAAAAGCTTCCCACTAATAAATGCATCCCCAAACCAGAGAAAGCAAAGCCCTTGGAATCTCCAGCACCTCTCTGAGAGCAATAAAAAAAATATCACAGAATCACAGAACTTTAGAGGTTGGAAGGGAACCTCTGCAGAGATCATCCAGCCCAACCTCCCTGCCAGGGTAGTTAGCACAGGAACGCATCCAGGCAGGTTTTGAAAGGCTCCAGAGAAGGAGCTGTGTGCTTAGCACCCCCCCTCCCCCACACCAAAACCTGGAGCTGTTTGAACTGCCACGAGCACCACCAACTGCTCTTACCTGGGTATTTCCCACCTCTGCTCCTCTTAATGAAGCAAACGATCAGCAGGATGAGGACCAGGAGAGCGATGGCACACATCAGCCCGATGAACCAGCCCTGCGTGGCGATGTCCACCTGGTTCTTGGTGTAAGCTGGGAGGGGAAAATGGGGGAGGGGAGAAAAAACAAACAAACAAAAAAAAAACCATCCTGTAAGGGACAGACCACAGGCAAAGAGGGAAAGAGATGAATTAAGACACAGTCCACCAGTGTAGAGGCTATTTTCAGTGCTGTATCTCTGTGTGTGTGTGTGTGTGTGTGCATTGACCAAGTTATCCCAGACTCTAGCATGGGGATCTGTGGCTTTTTCTTTCTTTCCTTTTGTGGTGGGAGGTCAACTCCATATTTGAAGCAGGTGCTATGAACAGCAAAAGGTCACAGGGTAAAAGTAAAACCTCACAGAGAGAAGGGCGAGCTGCAAATAATGGCAAAAGAAGCTGGGTAGCAGATTTAGCTTTCATTAGCTGCCCTGAAAGTGGCAAGGTCCCAAAGAACTCTGCCCAAGTGGCTCCAGTCCCTGTTGTCTGGTGTCCAGTGAGACTGGGGAGCACCTCATGGGCTCATTGAGCTGGGAGAAACCTAAATCCTGCAGGATAACCTTGCCTAAGTTGCAGAGATGAGGGGCAGCAGCTCTCTTGGCCAAGCTGCAGAGATGAGGGACAGCAACTCTCTTGCCCAAGGTGCAGAGATGAGAGGCAGCAGCTCTCTTGCCACCACCCAGGGTGTTCTGCTGCCTTTGGGTGGCCATGGGAGGGTTGAGAGAAGGGAAACCCACCAAAGCTTGGCTAATGCACCAGTGGGGACACAGGGTTGGGAAGAACTCTTTGAGGGATGCCAGCTGGGTCCTAGATAGCTGAGAGGTGGTCTGACAGCACTCCTGGGGCAAGCTCTTTGTTCCAGCAGCCACAGGAGGCTATGATTAATACTGAGCAAGGAGGTTCCTTGTTCCTCAAACATCTCCTCATGTCCATGTCCTCCCTCATGTCCTCTAACTCCTTGTTTACTGCTCCCATACACAGTCAGACAAGGCAAATCCACACCCTATAAATAGCATCAAGCTGCCATTTTCTGGCTCTCACTGACAGGCTCTTGGTACTCAGCAAGGCAGAGCAGAGGAGAAAATAACCTTCAGCAAGGCAGGGGGGCTAAATTTAACCAGCCTGCAGTGCAAACAGAGAAGTGGCTCCTGGCAGGAGCATGGCAGATGTGAGCTGACTGGGATTGAACTGGGATTTAGCAGGGATTTACCTGACCTGGGCAGGACAGCACTGTGAGCATCTTTGCTTTTGTGGTGCCCAGGAGAAAGAAAACCAAGGTGGTTCTTACAAAGAAAGCCTAAAAGATGACTCTCTGTTACTGCATCAGTGTGAGAGGCTCTTGGAAGAGGGACAGGAAGGTTAAAAATGGGTTGGGTTGGTAAATTTTCCTAAGCCACACCATTCTGGGGCTGTTAGCATCAATGCTGTCCATCAGCATTGAGGAGAAGAGATGCTGAGGGGACTGGAACATCTCTGTGATGAGGAAAGGTTGAGGGACTTGGGGCTTTTTAGCCTGGAGAAAGGAAGACTGAGAGGGGATCTGAGCAATGCTAATCAATGGGTGGCAGGAGGATGGGGTCAGGCTCTTTAGAGTGGTGCCCAGGGACAGGACAAGAGGTAACTGCCACAAACTTTGAACATGGAAAGTTCCAGCTAAACATTAGGAAGAACTTCTTTCATTTAAGGGTAGTAGAGCCCTGGAGCAGGTTGCCCAGAGAGGTTGTGGAGTCTCCTTCTGTGCAGGGCTTCCAAACTCACTTGGACATTATGATCCTGGGCAAGCTGCTGTGGGTGTCTCTGCTTGAGCAGAGGGCTTGGACTGGATGATCTCCAGAGATCCCTTCCAACCCCTATCATTCTGTGAGGTACTTGCTTTAGGATGAAACCTAAGCCATGCTGTCAGGAGGTAATTGCAACCAAACCATGAGAAGGAAATTCAGATGAAAGAGGAGGTGGAGGAGGAAGAAGAGGAGGAGAAAAAGCAGCATTTGCTGAAGAGCTTCTGTTGGACCCTGAATGCTCTGAGTTTGAGCAGCACTGAGGAAACTGGAAGCAGCTTCCTGATGGTGCCTCAGGTCCTTTTTGATGCTCTTCCCTTTAATGCTGCCACATTTAATATTTACCTTTAGTACAACCTGAGCTCTGGAGTCCTGCAAGATGCACTTTTTGTAATGGGGAGAATGAGATTAAACCAGAGTGGAGCTGAGGATTCAATTAGCTGAGTGCTTGGGGAGGAAAGGGGGAGAAAGCTTTACTGGAAAGCTTTGAAATGGAAAAAGATTGTATTAGCTGCAGAAATCAGTGCTAAGGGGAGGAAATAAGGGGGTCTTCAAAGTGTAAAATGCCAGAGCAGCCTGAAATGAGTGTTAAGGGGGGGAATAGGGAAGTCTTCAATGTACTAAATGCCAGAGCAGCCAGAAATGAGTGTTAAAGGGGGGAATAAGGAGGTCTTCAATGTGCAAAATGCCAGAGCAGCCTGAAATGAGTGTTAAAGGGGGGAATAAGGAGGTCTTCATTGTGCAAAATGCCAGAGCAGCCAGAAATGGAGTGTTAAAGGGGGGAATAAGGAGGTCTTCATTGTGCAAAATGCCAGAGCAGCCTGAAATGAGTGTTAAAGGGGGGAATAAGGAGGTCTTCATTGTGCAAAATGCCAGAGCAGCCTGAAATGAGTGTTAAAGGGGGGAATAAGGAGGTCTTCATTGTGCAAAATGCCAGAGCAGCCTGAAATGAGTGTTAAAGGGGGGAATAAGGAAGTCTTCAAAGCACTAAATGCCAGAGTAACCAGAAATGAGTGTTAAAGGGGGCAATAAGGAGGTCTTCAATGTGCAAAATGCCAGAGCAGCCTGAAATGAGTGCTAAAAGGGGAACAAGGTGGTCTTCAATATACAAAATACCAGAGCAGTCTGAGAGGTGAGTTGATGCCCACCATAAGAGCAGTGATGATGGGGTGGGCATCCTCCAGAAGTCAACCCTAAAGGGTCTTCAAAGTTCTAAATGCCAGAGCAGCCTGAAGTCAGTGCTAAGGGGAGAACAAGGGTGTCTTCAAAGTATAAAATCCCAGAACAGTCTGAGAGGTGGTTTGGTGCTCACTGTGTTAGCAGTGGTGATGGGATGGAGACCCTCCAGAAATCAGTCCTAAAGGGGAGGTCTTCAAAGTAAAAAATGCCAGAGCAGCCTGAGAGGTGGTTTGGTGCTCACTGTGTTAGCAGTGGTGATGGGATGGAGATCCTGCAAGAATCAGTGCTAAGAAGGGAATAAGAAGACCTTCAAAGTACAAACCACCAGAGCAAGCTGAGAGAGCAACAGATTTGAGCTGAGTTGTGGAGGGAGGGAGGATTTTGAGCACCAAGTGACCAGGCTGCTGGCACTGCCAAGGTGGAGGTGTAACTGCCATCCTTTTCCCCCCTCCCCTCCCCAAACAAAAAAGCAACCCACAATGACAAAATTACACTGGCAGCAATCTGGTGGCTGGGGTAGATGAGTGACTCTCATTGCAGCATTGAGAAGGAGAAGATTTAAGTCTGTGGCTGTCAGAGAGGATGTTTTGATTTGCCCAAAGTCAAGGGGAAACTGTGGCAAGCAACTGGGTCACTGAGCAGGTATTGAGCTGAAATGCAGCTGCAAGTGGCTTTTGAAAATTAATTACAACCTTCTGGCAAGAGAAAACAAAAATAAAAGTTCCCTATGGTCAGAGCTGATCTGGCAGGAGCAAAGCTGACCACGTTCCACCCACAGATCTGTTTAAAGCAGGCTTTTGGGGCTGTAAAGTCTCACTGGCTCCAGTCTTGCCTGCTCCTCCTTCCCAGTGCTTGGAAATGCTGGGCAGTTGCTGTTTGGAAATGTTAGAAGCCTGTTGAGCTGCTGTTTGCAGTTTTAAAGTGTCATTCTTTTCCTGGAAGGAGCTCTGTTGGGTGCTTGAGCTGTCAGTCAGTCAGCAGCAAAGCTGGAGGGCAGTGCCCTGCAGTGATTTACCCACCCCCAAACTGAAGAGACCTTGCAAAACAGCAACAAAAAAGAGAAATAAAATTCCAAAC
Organism: Ramphastos sulfuratus; assembly: GCA_013399055.1. Lineage (NCBI taxonomy): Eukaryota > Metazoa > Chordata > Aves > Piciformes > Ramphastidae > Ramphastos > Ramphastos sulfuratus. Next base: position 23,349 of record WBNM01030732.1, read on the forward strand.
CAACCACCCTCAACTCTGCTTTCCCTTTGTCTAAAGCATTTCAGGTGGCAGATGATTGTCAGCAGGGGCCAAAGGCTTGTGTCAGCAGCAACCCAGCCAGGGATGGTGACAGCTCTCTGCATCCCACAGGAACAAGGCTCAGGTCTCCAGCTGGCCTCTAGCACAGGGACAGAAGTGGTCCCATCCTTTAGCCTCAATGATTATAGCAGGAGGAATCCCTCAATCACAGAAAATAGTTCTGCCCAGACTGCCAGCATCCAGCAGCCAAGGATTTGGGGCTTTTCCCTCCTCCTCCTCCTCCTCTTTCTAATGATTCTCTGCCCCCTGCCCCCACCCCAGATCCCAAAGTGAATGAAAAACAGGCAAGAGGAGATGGGTCCAGGTGGGGAAGTTGTTGTTCAGAGAGATACATTGCACGGTTTGGGGAGGGAGCTGTGGAGATTTCTGAGCCAGGGCAGAGTCTAGAAACTAAACTGGGGATGCACCATTGCAACTGGAGCTGTTCTGGCAAGAGTCTGAGTTGAAAACTCATCTCTGTTATGGTTTCTGAGGTTAGAATCAGCTCTGCAATGTAGAGACTGGGAGTCCAGGGTCTTTTTAACTCAAACATAAGAAAAAGCTTCTTTGAGGGTGCTGGAGCCTTGGAGCAGGCTGCCCAGAGCAGGCTGTGGAGTTTCCTTCTCTGAGGAGGTTCCAAACCCACCTGGACATTGTGATCTTCAGCAAGCTGCTGTGGGTTACCCTGCTTTTAGGGCTGGACTGGATGATCTCTAGAGGTCTCTTCCAACCCCCACTAACGCTGGGATTCTGCAACTGGAAACCCACAGACAGCTTCTGTGCCTGCAGCCAAGTCCTGCCACAGCAAAGCCATGAGAACTCCCAAGGCAAAGAAGGGACAGTGGCAGAGAGATGAGGTGAAAAAGCCCAGGGAGAACAAATCCCCTTGGCAAACTTCTCTCTGGTAAGCTGAGCATGTTCCAGGAGCAGGGGCTCACCCACAGCACAAGGTGCTGGAGCAGTCTGAGGGAACACATCAGACCCCAGCATGAGGCAGGACAGAGCCAAGGTCAGCACTGGCTGGTTACATCCCTGTGCTGGGCAGCATTAGAGGTGCAGAAACCCCAGCAGCTGCCACCTGTCCCCCTGTCACCTCTAGCACGTTGGAGAGCAACCCTGTGGCATTCTGAGCTTGCCAGATCTTTGGAGACCAAAGCAGATGTGCATGGGTCTGGTGTGACCCTTCCCCCTGCATCACTCCTCCCTGCCTGTGAATTCCATTTCCCTCCTGCACTCCCCCAGCAAAGAGGCTGCTCAGTGCCCGAGCTCTGCATCACACAGCTGGATCTCAGCAAACCCCACTTAACTCTTTGCAAACCACAGCCCCTGCCTGCTCCAGCTGTCAGTGTGTGTGTGTGGGGGGGGGTTGCTGGGGTGGTGCTGGTCCCTCGTGTTGCCATCCCAAGCTGAGCTTTGAGAGGTTGTGCACAGATCCCTTACAGCAAAGCCTCCAGGTGAATGCAGAAGTAGTTTGGGGGCTGGGTTTGATTTACTGAAGCTCCCTGAGTGTGAAGAGGGAAGTTTTATACACACATCAAAGCTGCATTCAGGGCCTGGAGAAGGCAGTAAGGGGGTTTCTCTGGCACTCAGTGGGCAGCAGGAGAAACCTGTAATTAGGAAGCTGTAAAAAAAAAAACCACTCAGATGCTAAGCCTGGAGAATTGCTCTTGCAATGAAATGTGAAGCTGCCAGAGGAAACATAGCTGGAGGCTGGGAAGCTGCTTTACCTGCTCTGTCCCAGGTTATGTCAGTGAGTGGCACTCAAATTCCCTTTGGAAGCATTTAGGAAGAGGCTGGAATGTTGCTGGCATTTAGGGGTTAGGGTCCCAAGGTTTTCCAGAAAGGTAAAGAAGGTGAAATTAGAGAAGAGGATGGTTCAACCTTAGTCATTGTTCTTCTCAGCCATGCTGGTGCTGAGGCTCTCAAAAAGGGTTTAAACTGGCAGAGGGGAGATTTAGGCTGGATGTTAGGAGGAAGCTGTTTGCAGTGAGGGTGGTGAGACACTGGCACAGGTTGCCCAGGGAGGTTGTGGAGCACAGAATCACCCAACATGATCAAAGATCACGTTGGGTGATTCTGTGCTCCACAACCTCCCTGGAAGCGTTCAAGGCCAGGTTGGATGAGTCCTTGAGTGACCTGTACTAGTGGGAGGTGTCCCTGCCTAAGGCAGAGAGTTGGAACTGGATGATCTTTGAGGTCCCTTCCAACCTTACCATTCTATGATTCTATTTGAGGGTTGGGAGTTCATCTTGGCCTTTATATGAGGGCAGAAAGACACTGGAAGGGGTTGCCCAGAGAAGCTGTGGATGCCTCCTCCTTGGAAGTGTTTTAAGACCAGGCTGGATGAGACTTTGAGCAACCTGGGCCAGTGGGAGCTGTCCCTGGCCCATGACAGGGGGATTGCAACTGGATGATCTTGAAGGTCCCTTCCAACTCAAGCCATCCTATGATTCTACAACTGAGGTCTCCTACAAACCCCACACTCCCCATCACATTCCTGCCCCCTCACCTGCATCCCATCACCATTATTCTCCCCTCTTGCCCCACTGGCATGACCAGGGGCCAGCTGCGTGCACGGGGGCCAAGGCAACCTCCATCCCCACGAGCAGCCACACGCGTGTGGGACAGCAAACACACAGTGGCAGGGCTTCAAGCAGAGCCACACCAGCACCTCCACCACCCTCCTTCAAGACCTCTGCCTTGAAAAGGGATCTCCATCCCCTGCTACGACGTGGAGCAACCTCCTGGCCACGCAAGAGGGATGGCAGCAGTGGGGCTGCCAGGAGGCACGGGGAAAGATGAGGGTCGCTCCATGCAGCCACGGTCAAGCCACCTCCCCCACCACCACCTCCCAGATGCCATCAGTGGTGATGGATGTGACATGCTTGGGGAAGGGCAGCCCACAGTGGGGCCGGAGCCATCTCACCTGAGCTGGTGGTAAAGGTGATGTACGAGTGCTCGCTGGGGCTAGACCATATGGGGAACACCCACAGCTTGTACATCATCCCCGGCGTCAGATCCGCCAGCTGCACAGAGGAAGGGGTCTGAGCTTTAACAGGGATTGATCTCTCTGTCTTGTTACCTGAGAAACAGAAACCGCACATCAAAGCCAGCCCGGGGGCTCCCGCAGCTCACCCTGCTTGGTGCTGGCCCTGAGCAGAAAGACCACAGCTTGGTGGTCAAGGAGCTAAGCTAGGAGTGGCTTTGTGGTTCTGGGGAAGAGCGGTCAGGTGTTGGCATAGGTTGCCCAGGGAGGTGGTGGAGTCACCATCCCGGGAGGTGTTCGAGAAACCTGTGGGCAGGGCACTCGGGGAGGTGGTTTAGTGGCTGTGTTAGGTTGGTGGTTGGAGCTGGTGGGCTCAGAGAGGTTCTTCAACAAAACTGTTGTATGGTTCTGTGGTTGTTGCTCACTGAGAACAGAAGGAATGGGTGGAGCTGGTGGGCTCAGAGAGCTCTTCCAACAAACCTGTTCTATGGTTCTGTGGTTGTTGCTCACTGAGAACAGAAGGAATGGGTGGAGCTGATGGCCTCAGAGAGCTCTTCCAACAGAACTGTTCTATGGTTCTGTGGTTATTGCTCACTGAGAACAGAAGAAATGGTTGGACCTGATGATCTTATAGGTCTCTCCCAACCGAAAAAGACTCTACAGTTCTATGGAAATCAGTGAGGCAGGAGCACAGGAG
>WBNM01030733.1:0-48404 GCA_013399055.1 Ramphastos sulfuratus
GATTCTATGATTTTAAATCACCTATTTAATGACAGAAGTACTAGATTTATTTGAAGTGTCTTTGATAAGCACAGGAGTCCCTTCGTGTTTCAGAACAATGATTTAATTACTATGTGGGTTTTTTAAAATCAAAATTTCAGTGCTATAGGTGAAAATAAAATAGGGCGGGTCTGCAGCAGGAAGATGTGCAGTGGTCAGTGCATTCTCCTTTTGCACACTTCTAGTATGTCACATAAGATATTTTTCTGGAGGAATTTTGGCAGCTAACTGACCTTGAACTAGAATATGTGAGCAATGGCACCTTCCCCCATGTTTGTGTCCCTTTGTTAGTAACAAGGATTCTTGTTTATGGAAACTTTGCTCACCAGATTCTTGAACAGGATCATTGTGTTCTCTGTCTTGACAGTTGCCTAAGGTCTTATGAAAAAAAGGCAGCTCACTATTTAAGGATCAATATTTTCTTCTTTAACTGGGGTCAGTTGTGGCCAGCAGTGTGATCTGGATGTTGCTTTGTAGTTTTAACTTTTGATCCTTCGAATATATTTTTAAAAGAAACTGAATGGCAGATTGCAGCTTGACCACGTTAATGCAGTTTTACCATGGAGGTTTTTTTAAGAAGTTGTTTTAATACAGAATAACAAAGCTGACTAAGCAAAAAAGTGTAGATGTTTGTAAACTGTGAATCTCAGAATGGAAGTTTACTTCCTCTCTCATTGGAAAAAAGGAGAAGAATAATTCAAAGAAACTTTTTAGAGGGAAGGAACAGGAAATGTTTGACTGGAACATCTTTTTTTCCTTACAAAAAGATGCAAGCTGAGAATGACAGTAAGAAAGCAGCTGGTTGTTGGTTGGTTGGTTGGGTTTTTTCGTTTGTTTTGTTTTACCCACTCTGCTATGTTTCCATTTTACTTTCCAGAAAGAATAGCAGTATTAGGAAAAGCAATCAAAGACTTCCAGGGTAACATCTCTCTCTCTCTCTTTCTCTCTCTTTCTAAAACACAGAGAACACAACTGTCCTTTGTTCTTCATGCTTCCCTGTTTACACACAGGCTATGTAAATGATACTATAGAGTCCTTGACAAAAAGCACTTATTATCTCTCATCTTACTTTCCTATTTTGTTTTTTATTCCACACATTACTATGTTTTTTGTACTCAATATAGTAGTGCATGACAGTATTTCATAAATTCAGTTGTGCAATAGCTTGGAACTCAGTTTCTGAGAGAGCTGGATATGTATACTAATATATGGTTAAAGGGTTATTTGACTGGTGATAGCTGTCACTGGACTTATGCACAAAATGCATTTTTCAGGTCATCCTCAGATTTTGTGGTGGTTATTTTTGAGAGACTGTGTTAGCATTAGAATTAAAATAAATCTAGTTTTTAATGCCATTTGAGTTGTTTTTATGAGATGTTATGTAAGATAAATTATGCGTTATTTCACGCATGCTTGCAACGCTGTCTCTTTAAAGAGTAGATTTCACTTTACAGAAGATTTAATTACATTTAATTTAATAGTTTTATTGAACACTTAACTCATCCTGGCCTCTGGATTGAGTATTCTATTTTTTTTAACTTCAGCTTGGGGTTTATAGACCTCGTATTTTCCTCTCATTAGTTCCTGTACTTGTGACATTTCACTTTGTTTTTGCATTGACTACTTTTCAGGAAAGCTACGTTTTCAATTAGATTATTTCAGAATGCTTTAACAGCATCAGAAAGAAGGAAATACTGAGGGTTTTTTTTTAGATAGCTCTTGATTTTCTTATGTTCCTCTTATTCTAAGGGGAATGTAGAAATTATAGTCTTTCCTCACTTGAGGGGATTCATCTTGCTCACAAAATTTCATAATCTCAAGAACCAATTTCTACTGCTGTTCTCCAAGTATATTATGATTACTTTTTTCTACCTGGAGTAGAAACTCAGTCTGTTCAAGACTCAAAATTTACATCTGACCAAATTACCACAAGATTGGATTCTCTTGGAAAATATTAGCAAATTTAGGACAGGTCAGATACATAACCATGTAAAATAAGGCTGTTATGGAAAAGCAATAAAGCAATACACACATCCTTGCATTGCTTTAGATTGCAAAATTTAATTTTGGGGTTTGGTACTGAAGAGGATAGTCTGTAGGCTTCTGCATTTTACTTCTTTTGGCAAAACAGTTGCCTTGTTTAGTTCTCTTATTTTCTTAAGGTGATATGAAACTGAATTATTTTTCACAGGATCACTGAATGCTCAATTCAAATCCACCCAGAACCTTTGAATATTACAACCAAAGTGGAGAGTTCAATAGGATTCTGACATTGGAAAACATTTAAAATAACTTGTTATTGAAAGCAAGTTGTGGTGGATTTGTAGATTAACACATTTGAGATCATAACAGACATTTTATTCCACATGCTTGGGTTGAAGCAAATAAACAAAAGGAACCAGAAATTTTACTGTTTCTTAGGCTGTTTTGCATATCTCCTTACATATGAGTATGTGAGCCAAAATCACATATTTAAGGTGTTTCACTTTATATTTTTCCCGTGTTTGTGTCTTCAACCAAATTGAAGTTCATTCGTGATAAAGTGATTTTTGAAGTATTATACTGAGTTGTTTTGTTTTTTAAGCTATTAGCTATCCCCACAGAAACCTCAACTGCAGTGAAGATGCTTCCTCCATCCAACAAATCAGAATGAAGAAAATAAATTTAAGGTATCCAGAATGATCTTGAAGCTAAATTCAGAAGTGAGAAATAGGAGTATGGCTTTCGCTATTGATCATTAGATTCTAGGGACTGAATTGATAATTAGGAAAAAAAGGTAATATGTTCACCTGTGGTTTCTTGTGAGGTGTTTTGCCTTAAAAAGGGATTTGTTAGACACTGTTATGAGATTGTATGTTATTTTGCAATCAAAAGCACTAAACACTGAGAAACTGTGAAAACAGATTTTTCCTTTTTCTCTAAAGTACAATATTAAAAATAACAATTTGTTAATTGTTTATGTATTTATACTTGTTCAGTCTGAACTTAGCTCATTCTTAACACTTTTAAAAAATCTGCTGTTCACTATGTATGAAATCAATCAATAGCACAACTTTCTCCCTCTACATTCAGATCAGTTGTGGATCCAGTAATCTAGCAAAGGTCACTCATGAGCTCATTGTTAATGCCAGTACTGTAAAATGACATTTTCTTGATTTCAGTAAACAAAAATTGATATAGGCACAAAAAAGACACAACAGAACTTCTCATTTTTATAATCTTGAAGTTAAGAAAATACTAAACTGAAATGATAAATAATCCATTTATAGGGAAAAAAGCCCCAGAGAGATCAAAGAGTACTCAGCCCTTGAAGTTCTGCCAAGTTTAATCATTGGCACTTGGTGTGCTTTCTGTCTTAGCTGCAGGAATCAGATGGTACCAACACAATTCAGATGGTGCACTTAACACTGCTCAATTATTTTGAATATTATGATTTGGTCTCTGTTCTTTGCATGCGCTTTGAATGTTCTGCATAACACTACATATGCAATTATTTTCTTTTAGTTACATTTGTTCTACAAAAGCCTAAGCACAAAGACAGTTTTTTGTTGTTGTTGTTGTAAATGGCTATATAATGTTGATTATGCATGAACAAATAGACTGTGATGTATAGAGAGCACCACTGTATCTGCTAACAGAAATATTTTTTGATATTCCATCATTAAAAAGTTAACGATTATTCTGTCTGTGTCCAGCAAACATGAATATGTTAAACTTCGTGACTATTAATCAGGAAAACCCATAAAACATTCAAGACTTGAAAAATAATTTTTAAAATAACAAATTTTTAGCTTTATCTGATATTTTTACCCAGGAAAATCTTTTTAGATTTTTCCTCAGAAACTGTTCTCACTCTTTATTTTGTTTTTGTATCAGGGTTATTCATTACATGAATAATGAGAGAAAAGAGAAAATGTTAATTTTATAAGGTCTCAAGCTGTTGATGCCTTTAAATGTTTGATTCTTTTTCTTTAAGATCAAAACAGGTTCAGCCTGGAAAAAGGAGGCCCTCAGAGGCACAAAATGTAGCTTCTGCTTCTGGGAAGGTTTCATTTGTACCTGGTTGCTACCTCCTACAGTTGTTACTTGTTGTTTAAGATAATGGTTTAGGTTAGAAAGTCATAGCAGTACTCATAGCAGGCAGAGTTGTCCAGAACAACCCAACTCTTCATAGATGATAGCAAGAGATTATCTTCAGTGTGAAATGAAAATCTAAGCCAGATCAAAATCATTGTATTGTTGATTTAAAGAATACAAACTGCTAACCAATTAATCAGACTAAGATAAACCCAAACCATAGCAAAGCAAAAACCCTAGGCAAAAAGGCCTTATACCAGATGACTCTCCCCTGAGCATACCCTTCATCTATATTTAATGCTCATACACTGGTAAAATTAAAACTGCCCTCCTCAAAACTGCCTCCTCAGAGTATCTTGTGATGCAGAACTGTAAATTCATATTCTCCATGGCCATAGATGACTTCAACACCCCAGTCAGTATTCACCAGTTCAATCTGAGCTTTCTGTGTAAGTATGATAAGTGGTGTAGACCTAATCTGAATACTATTTTGCAGTTTATCTAGAATATGAGTGCATTCTTTGAGTCTAGATTTTGGCACCATAGATTACCACGAAGGATGGGATAGCAGCAAAATTTGAATAATTCCCTCAGTAGTCCTACCTCAGATGTATGACGTATGGAGCATTGTAATAGATTACTTCTCAAAGAAGACAGCTTTCCAGTTCTTGCTTCCACAGAAAAATATGGAATCATAGATTAAAATAGTAGATTGGTTTAGGTTGGAAGGGACCTCAAGGATCGTCTAGTTCCAACCCCCTGCCATAGGCAAGGACACCTCCCACTAGTACAGGTCACTCAAGACCTCATCCAACCTGGCCTTGAACACCTCCAGGGAAGGAGCAGCCACAACCTCCCTGGGCAACCTGTCCCAGTGCCTCACCACCCTCACTGGAAAGAACTTAAAGAACTTCCTCCTAACATCCAGTTTAAATCTTCCCTCTGGCAGTTTAAACCCATTGTCCCTTGTCCTGTCATTACAAGACCTTGTAAATAGTCCCTCCCCAGCCTTCCTGTAGGACCCCTTCAGATACTGGAAGGCTACTATNTCCACTTCTGAAAACACGGTGTATTGGGAAAATATGCCAAAGATAGAGATCAAATTGTTGCCTAAAAATTAGTCTTTTGGGGAACACAGAGAAAACCAATCAACTTAAAATAACTTGCTGACAAAAGCTGAAAATACTAGAGACCCAGCGTCAGAGTCTGAAATTTCTGGATTTTTGTATTCTTATCAAAGGAGTATTACAGCTTTGGCAGCTCAAAGTTATGAGGTTACTCTCCAAATCTAGCTTTCAAAAGACTAAATTTATTTTAGTCATATTCGAATTTCCCAGTACCTAACAACATGGATTTGATAATTTTTTTTTTTTTTCTTTTAACTGTCCCTTTTTGTATACAGTGCATCCATGGCATTCTTTTCCCCCTCTGCCCCTCTCAAAGCAGTAAGTTGAAAGAGAATACAATCAGGACAGCTGATCTGAACTGACCAAACATATATCAGATACCATAAGATTTTCTGCTGTGGAAGTGTAGGGGGGCATTAATGGCTAAGGCTTGGTCCTGTTATCTATGCTTCTTTCCAGGAGTTTGTTTGGCATGTTCCCGCCAATAGAAATTAGTGGAGGAATCCCTTATTGAATTGCTTATGCATTCTTGGTGGAAGTGAGTAAGCTACTGTATAGGCTTTTGCCGTCCATGAAGGGTCAGTGAACCACAATTCTGTAGCGCAAAAAAATGAATAAAGTCAAATTCACTAGGAGTAAATGTTTCTAATCTGAAAACACTTGTAATTTCTTTTTTTAGCTTTCCTTGAACAGTAATAATACTGCACTCCAACCATATGGTTTAAATGCTGCTCAGTGTGTATGCTGCTTTTCTAGTAGAGGTCCCTGTGGAAGGTAGCAGAAAGCCATCACAGCTCTCCTCTGCAGGGAGAGCTTTGAAGTAAAAACTGGCAATAAAAGCATTGTTTCAATGTCTAACAGGAGTTGTATAATATCTGGACTATGGTATGCTGACTTGTACCATGTATAACTGAATTACCTTTTTAGTGCCAGCTACTTGATCAGTGGATAACTTAAAATTTCTATTTATAGCATTGTTTTGTATAGAAGCATGTTTAATCCCAGGGAAAGCCACATATACCTATGAAGGAAACCATAGTCTTTTACTATACTATTAACTCAAAATTGATAAATCTGTTCCTTACGTGAAAAGTTACCACAGATAAACAGCTACTATTATCATTGCATGATACTGTAGTTGTTATCTTTGTTCTTGAGATCAAGTCCTAACGGCCTTTCTAATCTTTAATTAAATAGAACGGAAAATCCGGTCAACAATTTAACTGAGAACTTTGCTTATTTTGATCATTGTTGCTAAAATTGATTAAATCTGTTTTTAAGTAACAAGTGAGCAATACTCAGAATGTTTTGTCTGACTAAGACCTAAGCTAGCCCTTTGTGGTTTTCAGCAAGCTATATTACAATGTGTGAAAGATTGTTTAAAGTATGACCTTTTCAAAACTGCTGTTGCTGTGACGCACATTTCCTGCCCTTGGTGACATTGGGTAACATATTTGGCTGGATAGAGGACTGCCTGCTGCACTGCAATTGAAAAGCAGTCAACCATTTGAATAAAGGTTCATGTGCCTGTGATGAGGCAAATATGTCGATTCCAACTTTTAGAGCACGCACTGTTTGCCACTGGTTTGACATTAAACAGATATTAAACTATTTTCAAAAGACAGAGATAAAATGTAAGAAAGAAAAACACAGGAAATGTTAGGTATAACTGAGAACTGAAAGTAATGGATTGGTGACTTGCAACTGCTCAAGGTCATCAGTCTGTATTTACATGTAGACCTGGTGGTGCTCTTATTTCTGATCTGTTCAGCTGTGTATGTTTTCCATTCTCCTGTATAAGGCAAGTAGCGTATCTTGAACCCACAGATAGTTTTACCAGTTTAATGGTCACTGGTCAAATGTAAGGAGAGTAGTCAACAAAGGGGATTTTTACAAGGCTTAGGATAGTGCCAGAAGATCATCTAGCAGTGAAAGAGACTTTGGCAGCGCTTGCTTCCCATGAGCATATAAACAGTCCTAGCCAGGACAATAACTTCACCTGAGGGACTCTGCAAATCCCTGGGCTATAAGGTTGCACACAGGGCCTTGCTGTCTGTGCTGCAGGTACAAGTCCAGTGCATTATCTAGCAGCACTTTGGTGATGAAACTGATTTTGATTCAGGCAGAAATCTGGACAGTGCATTGCTCTGGAGGCTGTGCAGTGAAGTTATTTGTTATGCTCCGCTATCAAAGCGGATCTTAATAACCCCACCAGTGAGAAATGAGGTTGTAGGGGCAGGAATCCACAGAAAGGCTTCTCAATTGTAGGAAGAGAAGGCTAGGCAGCTGCTGAGCCTCCTAGTGTGGGGTGGAAAAACCTGTGGTGAGCACTGGGCCTGGACTAGATGAGACAGAATGAGGCCAGAGGGAGGGAGCCTCAAGGCAGTGGTCTGAAAGCCCAGAAATGATTGGCTAACAGTAAGGTGGATGAGCATGCCAAGTCTCTGAAGGGTGAGAAAAGTTTCTGCCTAATAAGCAGAAGATGTTTTTGTATAGTGCTAGTTGCAATTGTGCTTTCTTGCTTTTCTCATTTGTGGTTCTGTTCCCTGTTTCCAATTTAATTCAAGCAGGAGGGGAGTGATTTGATTTTTCTCTTTTCTGGGGAAAGTAAATTCTATGAAGTTTGCTGCACAGTACTCATTACCCACAAATACACTCTTTTGGGAGGTTTCAGTATTTCAGATTAAAAACTGGGTATGCAGCACTTAAAAATCTTCTTGATTACAGGATTTTTCTTCTGCTTATACTTAGTCTAGTTTTGCATATTTATTACTTTAGAACTGTGACACTTTCTCCTATTTTTTTCCTAATGTACTTTTACAGGAGAATAAGAAAATAATTTTATTTGAACACAGGACCGTAATTCTCCTAAGTGCATTGAACATTACTTTTAAGGCGTTGGTTTGTTGTGGTTTGTTTGTTTGTTTGTTGGGTTTTTATGTTTTTTTGTTTTTTAAAAGAGTGTCTATTTCTGATAGTCCTCACTAAAAAATCCTGAGTATGCTAGAAGATTTCAGTCATGTTCTGAGGTACAAAACCTTGCTGTGCTTCCAGTCCCCCTACAAAGAGGATGACAGGCAGAGGAGGTGGTTTGGGTAGGGAAACACAGAGGAGAGCTAAGTACAAGATTCAGCCAAAAAGTCATTGTATCCAGAAGCAAAGTAAACTGTGGTATAAAGAACTCTGACTGACTTGGTTGATGCTGAAGGAAAACCACGGCATAGTAAACTGATGATCAGCCATGTGTATTATTTACTGCCACTCTTGCAGGTGGGAATGGAACCGAGGGATGTGAGCTGAAAAGGCTGCCACTGAGAGCAGTGGGCTGCAGGTGCTCGTTCTGCCCCTTCACAGATCTGATGATTGCTTTTGTTTCTTCTTTCCACTCTCCTATCTTTAAACTGCTAACACTGCTAATATAAAGTTTCCACTTCTGCTCTTGAAAGCCATCTGGGAGAAAGAATAATATTCTAACAAAGTTTATATCTGCCTCTGAAATTACAAGAAAACAGAAAATATTGTTTTAAATAAAACTTGCAGTGCTTTATAGCTGACATTATTGTCTTGAGTTCTATAGTTTCAATCCTGCTGTGTATTTTTAAAACTCTCACACATTTTGTCCATTAATTTTGTTGTTGTCTGGGGTTTGTTTTTTGTTTTGTTTAGGCTTTGTTTGTTTATTTGTTTGGTTTTTAACTGTTCATGTGTAGGCATTTAATTGCGGTTAATCTGAGTGATGTGGTACATTCTTGTGCCTATATATTGGTTGTCTTTTGAAGTTCCTTCAGTTCCTATCTTGTTATCTTAACATTACAAGGTTACATCTTAACAACTATTAGTTTGACCAGCAGATCTTGACTCAGCCACACTGGTCTCTTTCCTTCCTTGCTTGATTTTTCACACCTGGAAATAAGAGCTCTTGTGGTGTATGGAGAGTGTCCTTAAAAATGGCTAGAAGATTTAGCTAAGCTACTGAGAGTTTGGAATGTAGATAACTTAGTATTCAGTCATTAAAACTTTGTTGCCTGTTACAACATAGTTTTACATAACAAAAAGCTGCTACAGTCTAAAATGAAGGTATGTGCTATGATAAGGAACTCTAATACCATATTTAGAGAAAACATTGGTAAGTACAGTTCAAAATCCTGTATATCTTTAGTGTATTGAGATATATACTGTTTGCTATGTGGAGGAAATTTATTACCGTTAAGCATTATATTGAAAAATTATGAATATTTTTTATTTACTCTCAAATACTCCACTCTTTTTTTCCCTGCCCAAAATACTCCTAAACAATATAATGCATGCTAAATTACTGAAAATTTGTATATACCAAGAGTGCTGGATAATGAGTAATGTATATTTAGTGTTATGTTCATCAGTGTAATTACAAGCAGTTCTTTCTAACGATATAAAAATTTGTCCAAAAGCTTCTGTTAAAATTCTACAGATTTAAGAAGAAGTCTAGCTCTTTAATATTTATGAGCAGATAAAGTTCATACTGAGGTCAGGCACAGTGTTAATGCCCTACCTGTGTTAATTGGAGGTGGTGATTGATCTTTTTCCTTTTTTGTTTTTTTTTTTTTTTTTAAATTTTCCTTCTCCCCGTTCTTCTCCCTGAAATATTTCAGCTGTATGTGAAACTTAAGGCTACACAGAACCCTTACTAACATTAGGATTACAGCCTTGATGAGGTCTGCCATGCCTTTACCTGTTAAAAGTAACACTGAGGTCTGTCTAGTGCACACAGTTGATCAAACCAATAATGAAGCTGTGCTTTACTTCCCTTTATCAACAAAACCTTGTTAGGACTGCAAAAATTCTTTGCATATCTGATTATCTCTGTATTTTTAAAGAGTTTCTGATAATGAGGTAAGACTTAAAGATAATGTGTTTTGTAAACCAAAAGGTTATGGATGTTGTAGCATCATATCTGCATTGGGTTTTTCCATCTTTTTAATTTCTGACAACAAAATGCTACTGCTTTTTATCTGCAGCCAGTAAATGACCATTTATAGAGCTATTCAAAACATCTGGTATCTCCTTTGTTTCAGTAGTTTATTCTTCTTTGAATAAGAAGCCTGTTTGTCCCCTGCTTTCATGAATAATTTCCCAGAAATGTAAAAAGGAAACATAAGTGTCTGTGGAAACACTTTTCTTGGTAGTACTTAAAATATTTTTTTTTCAGTTTTTATTTATTATTCAATTGCAGCACTTAGTTCTTTATTACTCAGCTGAAAAAAAAAATCCAAGACAACTGTATATGCTCTGCACCATTTACTAATTTGATTTGATCCCTCCAATAAAGTTACTAATTTGATTTAACTGATGAAGATCAGATCCATGCATATGTATCCATTAGGTATGACCTTGTTTCCTCTTAATATTCTTAAAATTCCTACTGTTTTACGTAATTAGCTTATTTTAGAAATAAAATTAATTTTCTTGTGTCTAATCCCACTTTTTATCTCAGAGTTCAATATTTATTGGTTTGCTTACATTTTTAGAATTGGGTGCACTTTCAGTTCAAACTTACATCACAGTTATGTTTGTGAAGATTTCATCACTTCTTTTGAAATTGCATGGGTTTGGGTTTGGGTTTTTGTTTGTTTTGGTGGGTTTTTTTTGTTTTGTTTGTTTTCCCACTATGAGTGATCTGATAGCCAGTAGCAGGTGAACCTTTTAAAAATAAACATTTTTATCCTTTTTTTCTTAAATATGTGCTATAAACCGCTTGAAAGACTGAATAGCAGTTCCTTTTAATCAAATACATAAGATGATCTGCAAGTTCCTAGATTAAAAATAGCATCAAACTGTGCCTGTTAAACATGCTGGAGGTTTTAAGAATAGCTGAACTTAAGGCAAAGACTAGGTCTGGAGAAGGAATCCTGCCTCTGTCGAGGTTAGTGGGAATTTTACTATTTAATTCAATAGAAGGAATTGCATATGCAGTGATGTATGGAAATATATGTATTGTTTTGTAACAGTTAATAGTGTAAAATAGAAACATTTATAAAACATTTCATAACAAAATGGTGTAGATTTTCATTAGAGGGAAAATCTTGCCTGATTATTGATGTGCACAATTGATATACACTGACATATTCCAGTATTGTAGCTGTTTTGCATTCAGGCATCAGATTCAATTATATCGCTAAAATGAAGTCCCAAGTGGAGTCTTAAATCGGTTTCTGCTTTCACAGGAATGCACAGCACAGTGCATCTTTGAGTCACCACACACCTCTCAATAATTCAGAGCAGTTACCAGATTGAGATCTTTATCTTCCAATTCAGAAAGCAGAAATAATGATGATTTATGGACTTGGGCCTCACATTGCAATCATTTATCACTTCAAAGAAGTTCTCTAATTCTGTGATGTATGTGACCTGTGCTGTAAAGTACTTTTGGACATTGGAAGACTTTATTTAAGCTTAATGGTAATAGAAAGAATTTAAATTAATTTATGTCAGTTGATTTCTATTACTTGTATAGAGTAGCGACACATTGGTACAAGGAGCAATATTTGAAAAAAAACTTATGGGAAATTTTTAATATGTGAATTGCATTTTCCTATTTCAAGTGGGTCTTGGTGCCCGAGCAGCTAAATCTACCATCAGCCACGTGTACAAAAATCACTGTAATGTAGTTATGTCAGATGCGCAACATCTGAGGTGAACATGTAGTTGTCTCTACTCTGTGCTCAAGTTGTTATAAAATAACCAAGAAAAGCATTTGTCACATTAGAGTCAAATTTCATGGTTACATTCCTTCTGTAGCACATTTGTCTGTAGAAATTTGTGCTGTATGAGAAACCAAAGATTCAAAGCACTGTTGTCTTAGACCTGATAGTCCTGCAGGCTTAAGAAGAAAAAGGTATGCATTTCACTTTAGTGAAATTCTTACATCTCCATGATAGAAACAATGTCACTCAACTATGGTGTTGACATATGTGCTGGTTTGAGGCTANCTCTTCAGAGCAGAAAATCTAGTACTACCAAATGACACATTGATGTTTGCCTGTTCTTGCAGTTCATTATGAGGCAGCCAAGTATCATTCAGATAGACTATGAGAATAAAGAATTGCAAGGAATGAGAATATTAAATGTTCAAGTTCTTGTTTCATCTGAAGATTAGGAGTGTACAACAGGAGAATAAAATGAAATAACTGTGAAGGGCAGTGTCTATTCCCACATTTGGATTCAATGATGGTGTCAGAGAACCTGCATATTCAAAGCTTGGGTAATTGCAGTTACCAGATCTGCAGTCTGGTTGGCTTTTTCCTCGTAATTTTTTTTTCTCTCCCTCACCAAGAAATGACTGTATGTAGTTAGTTCTATGGCAGCCAAGATGGAAATTGAGGTTATACTAAGGAAATATTAATGTATTCTTCCCATTTCACTTGGAGATCCGCTACTGACCACGCTACTTATTTTCACAGATTCACAGAATGTCAGGGGCTGGAACTGACCTTGAAAGATCATCTAGTCCAATCCCCCTGCCGAACAGGACCACCTATATTTTACATGATAGTGGCAACATGAATAGAATAGAAAGATGGCTTTGGTAGCCTAATCTAGACACTTACATGTTCTAGGAACAGAAGGAAGTGGGAGTTGCAGCCAGCAGAAACTTCTATACCTCTGCTACAGCCTTCTTAAAGCTCTGTTTGTTTTCCAAATCCCATTTGTCTCATTGAAATGCCATAGACTTTTTCTAGCCACTATTCACTTCATATATCAATCCTACTCTTTCACCATGATCTGTTCAATGAAATGTCAGTGTCTTGCAACTACAGGGGTTTGTGAGGTTTGGTTTTGTTTGCTTATTTTTTTTCCCCTCCATGTTAGTTAAGAGCTTTAATTATTCTTGTGTATCAGTCTTGATGTATCAATGTTTGTTTCATCTGCCTGTCAGAGCTCAAGGAGTGTCTGGATGACACTTTTAGTCATACGGTTTAGTTTTCAGTAGTCCTGTGAGAACTACAGTGTTGGACTCAATGATCCTTATGAATCCTTCCAGCTTAAGATATTCTATGATTCTGTGATCTAAATTCTAAAGACTATGCTGTTCTATTATATGCAGTAGCATGGCAATCTTAAGGTGACAACTTGAAAATGCATGTAAAAAAATATGATATACTATTATTTTTTTAATAGATAGTAAGTTTTGTCATGTTGCTAGATGTTTCTCTTAGTTACAGTTAATCTAACACATGAAAATGAATAAAAATGCAATAAGTCATGATAAATTGATTTCATTTCAGGCAGGTCTATGTTAAGTTTTAGTCAAGGATGTAACGAAGGACATATCCTTACTTTTGTTTACACAATACTGTTCTTTTTGTATTTTGCATGCAATTAAACAAAATATAATTAATATCTCAAAACTACTTTTTTTTCCCTCACTTCTTTTGTCTTTTTAGGGCATATGGGTCAAGATGGACATTTTGGAACATGTGAAAACAAGTACTGTGGTCTGGGTAGACACTGTGTTGTGAATGAGGAGACAGGCCAAGCTGAATGTCTGTGCATGGAGCATTGCAAGCCACATTACAAGCCTGTGTGTGGTTCAGATGGAGAATTCTATGAAAATCATTGTGAAGTCCACAGGGCTGCCTGTCTGAAAAAGCAAAAGATCACCATTGTACACAATGAAGATTGCTTCTTCAAAGGTAAGTGCAGATGAACAGTATCTGAAATATTGCTATCATGTATGTCTTTTTAAGCTGTTCCACTAAATCTCCCTAGGGTGTGTACTGAGTGTAGAGTGAATAAATCAATCAGTTAATACAGCAAATAGCTCACTCCTGAGATATCTTACAGATTACTTTTTGTTTGCTTTTTATTTGTATACAGTGCTCTGGACAATCACCTGTTTTTAACGTGACTAAATCAGTTGTCTCTTGGAAGGGGTTTTGTCAGGCTGCAGGACCTGTGCTCATATTTGGTGTTGAAGCTGATAAATCAGCAACTGTCTGCCTAGGGCAGTGGTGCAGCATGTGAACCTGGTGCTTGGGGACATGGTTTAGTGTTGGCCCTTCAGTGCTAGGTCAAAGGTCGAACTGGATGATCTTTAAGGTCTTTTCCAACCGGATGTTTTCTGTGTGATTCTGTGAACTTGTTCATGACTATATGAGTCTTCCTTGATTTGAGTTTGGACACTTGCATATTTATGAAAGTATGTCAATTTAACTACTTTTTAATCTTGTGAATACTGAGATGCAAGTCTGAATGCTGAGAGAGATTCTTTATGTTTATCATCTTATACTGAACATGTCAACAGTTGCAACTTGCTCTTTCCTATGGAATTTGAGCAAAGCCTATAAGTTTCTGGAACTCTGCCAATACAGGCCCTGATAAAGCTTGTTTATGACTGCTTTGACAGACTTGCAGCATGTTTTTACTGGTTGAAAGAGTCAGGTAGCTTTTAGGGGATGTGGAGAAAATGTGTTTAAATAAGACTATTTTGAATAAGTTTACCTATATTAATTCATATTCTTCTTAAAGGCTGTCCTATTTTTATTAACATTATTATATGTTGTGGCTATAGTTGTATTCTTGGTAATAGCAAATAATAATTACCATGACCAGGGAAAGAAGTCTACTAGAACAGTTCTGTTAAACATCACTCACCTTTTGTAAAGAATATTTACTTAAATTTTAATTAGAATTTACAAGACTGTATTCTAGTATAAGGTTGTTCAAATGGAACCAATACTGAAAGTTATCTTTTGTCAAGAACTTACAGGAAAAAAAATGCAATACTTGCACATATTGGGCTCCATATAGTTGTTTCTTCTTAAGTAAATGGGAAGACTGCCAATGTGAAGTGTCTTTCCTGCTTCATCCCCTTCAATATAAAAGTTAAACTCAGAGACTGACATCTAAGATACATAGATAAAAGGAGATATGTGTGGGAATCTTATAATGAGAAATACACTTTTAAGTAATAGTAAAGTTTATATTTGTTCAAAACTAAAGTGGGCACTGCTTAAAATTGGTATATCATCATAATATAGACACTTTAAGTAAGCAACATACTCTGATGTAGTGAAAAAATGAAGATTTTAGTTTGGGAATATAGCTTTTCAGGCTCATAGGGAATGGCTCGTGCAGTAATAACACAGTGTGAATGCCTCTGTCTTGTCTTAATCACAATATCTTTTTAAAACCTTGTTGATGCAGTATTCTAATAGAACAAATGACAGTAACAAACACTAATGTGTTTAAATTTCTGAGGCTAATTTCAGTTCTTCAATATGCCATATGCAATACAAATAAATTCAGAACATGCTTGCAATAAATTACAGCTTTTTCTTAAGAGGAGAAGGTAGTGTGATTTATTTACTGAAATGCAAAGTGAGACAGTAATTTAGTTAGAAATATAATCCAAATGTTGTCTAAAGTTTTGTTAACTCATCTTTATACTTACAGTTACCACGTTGGTTTCATATCTGTTATAGTGAACAACAGAAAATCTGAATGATTTCACTTTCAGACACCTAATTTATGTGCCAGATTAAAAAGAAATAAGTTTTTTTCCTTTAGTCAGTGACAAGCTTCAGAAAAGGAACTACAGTATCTAAGTGACTTGCTCAGAGTTGCCTTTTGAAAACTGTTATTTATCAAGACACCCAAATCTTATATGGGCACTACAGCTAGATACCTACAAACAGTGTAAAATATTTCAGTTTCTCTTTTCTTTCTCATTTCGTGTTGACTTCAGTGGTGTTAGACAGGTCAGCTTTTTATACAGCAATGCACTCAATCATGACAAATGGCAGTTTACTTGGAATGTTCAGGAAAGTAGCACATCTACTTATGATTTTATAGAATATTTCTGGATTAAAGGTTACTTCAAATGTAAGCTTTTTACTTCTAAGTATTCTATGTACCATCCTTATGATATTAACATTATTTATTTGGTTTTGTCCCATCATTTGGCAGATCTTTTAATCTATTATTCAGTCTGTGAGTTTCAGATTTCTTACTACTATTACTTAAATGGGTAGATTTCTATAATGTTTTAATGTTTGCTTTTCAGTCTGTTCCCAAAAGAGAAGCTTAGTTCAGCAGTAAACAGGATAGTGAGGGTAAGAGCTGATTATGAACAAAATTTATGGACAAACAGGAAAAAGTTCAGAAGATACCAGCAAGAATCACTAAAAGTCCTCTGTGTCATATAGCCTTATAGGGATATGAAGAAGGCTTACAGCAGGGTGGATATGAATAGACTGCTTTTTATTCCAGTAAAGGAATTAAATATCAAATAATGCAGCAGGAACATATTCAAAACAAGCTTTGGTGTTTGTTTTTTACACAGCAGATCTCGTGAGTAAAAGCAACATAGGATTTCACAAACAGGCTTTGCAAATACTAGGGTTTTTCTTTTGAAAGAGGGGTGGACAAAATGAGTCAAATTGAATTAAATCCTAACATTAACCCAAACAGAAGACCTAGAAGACTGATTTAGCCTCTGCAGTGGATGCCATGGGATTACTTTGACGATTTTCTTTTTATTTTGGAATGTCATTAGTGTGCTCTGTGAGTGTGGTCTTAGGCTGCTTCCAGAAATGTTGACACATTCATTTAGAAGAACTGTCATTTATTTAATCTCATTTGATGTTCATATACTTCAAAAGCAAGCTTGTAAATCTGTCATCTTATCAATTTCACTGCAGGAAGTATTTTACCTGGTCTTAAATACAAATCTTGAAGACTCATTCAATGTTGACCATTAGCTAGTATTTTAAAAGAAATTCAGACTATGTTAATCCAAATGATATTCTGATGCAGTGTTTTCATTGCAAAATAGCTTTATATGTCGAATTTTATTTTATTTTGCCCTGGCTATCAGTTATCATCTCTATTGAAGTTCACAAAAATATCATCCTTATACTCTTTCTGAAAACTTGGATTGCTGCAAATAGCATACACCCTTAACGCTGCTGCTGATAAACTGCCAAGCTTCAGCTTTCACCCAGATACATATTCAGCATAAACTGGATTATGAAAAGAAATGTGAAAAATCTTTCAGAACTGTATCATAAGTCTAAGATTCTGCTTGATCTTGAAACATGCTTGAAAAAAAAACATGGGAATAATTTGGTTTATATTAGGAATTCAGTGCACAATCTACTCATGTTCACTTTAGTGCGACACTTAGCGATTAATTTCTTAAGTATGACGTCATGCAGAGATTTTATATGTTTTAAACTATTAACATTAACAATTGTACACTTATGGAGTGGTAAAAATTCACTAGCAGTGGCAGGTAATTCTTCTTTCATCAGCTGTTTTTTTGGAAAGTGATGCTCTAACCAGTGGAAAAACTGGTTCTTTTTGTTGTGTCTTGAAACCATGACCCAAATTTTAGCACTGTTCATGCAGTTAGCTCTCCCCATGTGATTAATTTTCCTGAGTTGCATTGTCCATGAGATTTGAAGACTGGTTTTTGGGGGTTTTTTTGCCTCAAAATATCTATGCAAAATTTGCCACAAACAGCTGTCTTAAATTGCCCAATACTGTCTTAAATTCCCTAAATGGATAAAAATGCAAGGCCTGTGTGTGTGATATCTGCTACTGAATTTGCAGAGTGGAGTTGAGTGCAAGATGTTCATAAGAACACGCATATAACTTGCTTAATTTAAAAACTAAACATTCAATGTATCCTACTTTCATTGCTGTTGGTGATACTGTAACACTGTACAGCTAAAGCCTAGAACTGTATTCTGTTGTCTTTTGAATTAAGTGTCTACTTGTCACTGCCTCGTTCTACATTTTACAAGCCTCAAACACAATCTAAATGTAGGATAGTTTTTCAGTGATTAAAGACGTGCTGCAAAGACAGCTCTTATTTGCAGTACCTGGTGCAGTCCTAATTTTTGTGTGTAAATTCCTTCAATGGTGGAATAAATATATTAATAAGTTCTAACTTATTATCTATTCTACATTCATTTAGTGATGAGGAATTAGTGTTCTATAGTTAATCTCTCTACAGAACTTAATGAATTCTATAATTGCTTATAGCAGCATCACTGCAGTTTGTTACCATACAAAGAAATGGGTTTATAGACATTAAAGATTTTCACTGGTGGAAAAATATGAATTTTAAAACTTTTTCTGCTTCCAGTAACAATGTTAAATCTGTTCAAAGGAGCTGCATTTATATCACAAGCTTCATTCTAAAGTTTCTATAAAGTCATTGAATCAAACAAGCAACATTTAAAATGTAGTTTGTCTGTTTTCCTAGTGTAGATGGAAACTCAGTGCCTGTTTGTGATAATAAACTTTACTTACAGACTGTATGAGCTTCAAGAATTTGGACAAAACAACATACAGTGTTTTTAGTTTGTGTGCTGTGGTTTCTTTATTCCCCTTCCTCTCCAAGTAAATGAGAAAGAGTGCTTAAGAGGAGAAAAAAGAATTAATAGCTTTAGTGATTTTTTGGGGTTTTTTTTGGCTTAAAATGGAGACACTGTGTTTGCCTGAGCTGTTTCACAAATGCTTACATCTCCTACGTGTTTTCCGAATATAGTACAATAGTTCTTCCAAATCAGTACACCTGGATTATAGTTACTAGAAAAAGAAAGAACTCTTTTTTTTTTTCATTAGCTATATTATTCATTCTTGCTCTAAATTAAGCTGATATTAGATAATTTGTTTTTCACATATTGATTTAATTGCCTCATTCACTTTCTATTATCATAACAAAGATTGCATCAGCTCTGCAGTTCAACTTACATTTGGTTGAGTAGTTATTTCTACATATTATTTATAGAAGCAGATGATATGCAGCTATCTATTACATTGCTCCTTCCATGCAAGAGACTGCTGTGATGGGAGAGGGACCTTGTAGCACAGGACTTGTGTGTTAAGAAGCTAAACGATGAGCCAACTAAGTGCCCTTGTGACAAAGAGGTGTAATTGTATCCTGGCTAAGCTATTAACAGCAGATCAAGGGAAGTGATCCTTCCCATTTACTCATTACTGTTGTGACCATACCTGGAGTACTGTGACCAGTTCCAGGCTCCCTAGTACAAGAGAGATATGGGCATACTGGAGTACAACAAAAGGCCACAAAGATGATTAAGGGACTGAAGCTTGTCTTCTATGAGGAAAAGCAGGGACTGTTCAGGCTGGAGAAGAGAGAGCTCGGGAGGATCTCATCAGTGTGTGCAAACACCTGAAGGGAAGGCGCAAAGATAATGGGACTAGACTCTTACCAGTGGTGCTCACTGTGAGGACTAGAGGCAATAGACATAAACTGAAACACAGGAGGTTCTATCTGAACACTGAATAACTATTTTATATTCTGCGCATGGTACTGGGCAGCCAGCTCTAGGTGACCCTTCTGGAGCAGTGGAGTTTTATCGGGTGACCTCTGAAGATCCCTTTCAGTCTCTGAAAATCATTCTGACTTACACATCTTTAGTCTGGTTTAGAATAGACAGAAAGTAGTGCACAGAGCTCGACTAGTGGTTTCCAACACTGTTAAAGGAGAATTGGAGAACACAGAGGAAGAGAAACAGAAGCAGAGTTCTGGCAAAGTGTGAGGTAACATTAAAGGCCTGTTAGTGCCCTCCCTTCTAAATCTGATCCTGCTGTGGCAACTAGGGCAATGTACATCACAGGATAGATCTTTACTCTCTTGCTGCTAATTCAGTACATCATAAAAGTGTTGATATATTGCTAAGAGTACATGGACGAGTATGAGAAATAACCAGAAAATAATTACCTGCAAGGTCTTCTAACAGAAGATGAATTGTGTGGCATAGTCTCTTGGTTGTGTCATAGACCAGCAAATAAATCAAGTAGCATAATTTTGACGGACATTATAGTATACATATTCTATGTATTGCCACAACCTAGAAGTTTTTACATGCTAAATATATTAACTTAGTTTTTAAAATGTAAGACAATTAGTTATGCTGCTGTAATAGAAAGCATTGCAAGTGGAAGATATTGGGAAACTTGGCAGAGACCTATATATAATATGTAGAGTACTCCAATGACAGCCTTTTATTTGTTTGTTATGGAATTGCTGATGCCATACAATACTCCTTTTAGCATAAACTGTCCTTAAAAGAGAACATATTAGCAAATTAAGGGACAGACTTTGTCCTGAGATAAACCAAAGTTGGCTCTTACCGAAATTTATATTGAATAGCCCAAAGAATCCTGCAGCTGAAATGGACTTTATAAGATTAATTTCAGAAATTCAAAATTACTATTTTTTCAGTTTAATTTAGGTATCTCTTTGACTCTGAACTTATCCCTTTTGCTGTCTTTGAAATCTCAGAGTTTTGCTATTGATCTTAAAGTTATTATTACTGATCTTAAGTTATTAGTATTTCTAAAATTTATATTATTTGAAGGTTTTACATCTCATTATGACTCTTCAGTTCATAAAAAAAACAGTTATTTGAGTTTAGAAAACGTTTCTACTTAGAAAATGTACTCTACCTCATACTCAAGCATAAAGTAAATAAAATTTGATAAATTGGGCAATGAAATCTAATTAGATCCTTTAGTTTTCTGTTTATCTGGAATGATAACATGGATTTAAAGTTGTTGAAAACAAACAACAGAAACAAAGGAAAATAGATTACAGCAAAAATAGGCTAAGGTGTAGCCCAAAGAAATAAGTTGAAGTAAAATTATACAAAGTTTCCACTTGGTAAGAATGGTGGTTTATGTTTTTTTGCATTTACTTGTTTTGGCTTTGAATGCAATTAAATCCTGAACTCTGTGCTGCCAGGAAAGTTTGTCTCCCTCAGGGCTGGAACAGAGGAACAGATGGTGGATTTTTATTTTTCGTTCATTCCACCATTTAGAGACCAACAGTGCTGAATCTCTAGAAGAAAAAGTGGTTTTGCCAAAGAAAACTGCTGATGTTGGCCTTAAAGTAGCAGAGTTTTTAGCTGTGATCTCTACAGGGTTATTACTAAGTCTCCTGGTAAGCATGCCGTATACCAAAGCTTTTCCATTAGCAGAGTGTTAATACAGTTATGATACCTATCTAATAATGTTAGTCACACAGAATAAAAAAGGTGCTACTGACTACTAAAATGGAAAGCCTTATTTCTTATTCAGCCTTTGTTTGAGAAGACATTTCACCGTGCAAGGAGGAAGCTATGAATTTAGCATTAGTCATCACTGCAACAATCTAAATACACAGAGAATCTTAACTGAACTATTCTTATGAACAAGGAATTTACTTGGGCTTATGATTAATCCCACCTGCAAAGTGAGAAAAAAAACCCCATTGCTGGACTATAATAGAATGGTATGTCTTGTATATCAGTAAAAAAATATATGAAAGTGAGAAAAATATCTTTGCAGTATTAGATACCAATTATGGTCACAAAGTTGTTAGTGGTCCTAAATCCAAGAGAATGGAATGGATCATTTCTTCGTTAGGTTCCTGTTCCATCTTATCTTTGATAAAGGTTCCTGCCATTTAAATGGAACATAAAGACTTTTGTTGATCTCTAATGATGCAAACTGTAGTTGTATAATCATCATTTTAGAATATGAGCTCAGTGCCCTCTTACATTTCCTGTCATTTTACCACAGTTGTAGAAGCACCTTAAGTATATTTGCTTAAGCAGCTGGTGAATGGCCACACTGGGAGTACATCCATCTTTTTTCCCTTATAATGAAGTTTTAAAGCAGATATTTCAACCACAGTGGTTGGGAAAACATACTTTTTTAATAAACCTTGTTAAGAAAAAAAAGTGGCAAAATATTTTTAAAGTCACTAATAATATGAAATCATTATAGAACAGATACATGAGAAGTGATTAATGAATGAGAATGTTAATACTTTCTTTAATCTTTACAATATTTTTAAAGAGAATACTTCTAAAAGAAAAGTTGTGTGCTTCAGATTTTTTATACAATAAAATCCTCGCTGCGAAGGATTACTGAGGGGAAAACCCCTCCTACTCAATATGGAGGTTTCTCTGACACTATTACTTGAGTGAACTCGAGGCCTGATTCAAGCTTTCCTACTGAGTCTAATGAAGATTTGATTCATTGAAGTCAGTCACTTCAAAAGTGACTGATATAAAAAAAAGAACAAAAAACGCAAAAGGGAGTCCAAAGAAGGAAAGACTGCATTTAAATTTTAAAATTAATATATAACTTTATATACTTTGTACTGACATTGACACCAGTTTGTCTATTTCATTAAATACCTTTTCTTTTCAACCTGTGGGTCTTCTCTCCTTTTCCTGATTTCCCTCCCCTCCTGAGGAGGGGTCACTGAATGATAAACTAACTGCTTTAGTTTCAAGACTCATGGGGCTTGGGCATATGTCTTAACCATTCTGTTTCTGTGGATGGGGCCAGTTTCTGTTCATTTTTCGTACTGCGTTCACGTTTTCAGTAGATGAAAATCTGATTGTATTGACTAAAAAGGGTTGTTTCCTTGAAAAATGCTGTTATTTAGATGATCAAAGAATTGGAACTTTAGGATGCCTTGTGGATTTTTTTTGTGGTCTACCCCTGTGGCAGGGCACACCCCAGTCCCTGCCCCACCGGAGGTTTGAAGGGGGTGCGAAACTGTTCTGTTCCCCCCCACCTCTGGTTCCGGGGGTTTAGAATGTGAAAGGAGTAGGTGTCAAGTACCTTACCCCACCCCCACAGGCTTGAACTGGGGAGAGCAAATCGCCCCAGCATATATATGGCAATGGGACACATTATCTGGGGGGACTTGGAGCAGACTGCCGGAGACTGCTATGGGGGACTTTAAGAGGGACTGCCAACCACAGACTGCCAGCGTCAGACTTCCAGCGTCGGACTTGGACTCGGACCTGGAGTCGGTCCTCGAAGGGCATCTGCAAGAACGGTGACGAGAAAGCACAGTCCCTGCTCTCGACCGCCAGATCTTGCCTGCCGGTTGAAGGGACCTGCCTCTGCCNAGAAAAAGTGGTTAGTGAAATCAGCAGAGAGGAGAAGTTCAGAAGCTGGTAGGCAGCCCCAGACACTGTGCCCGACTGTCTTATCTAATGTTTATGTTCTTAGTTTTATCTGTGTCAGCAAGCCTATGAGTGAAGTAGACATCACCATTGTTTCCTTTTCACAGCCTATAATATAATTTTCTCTATTAAAATATTCCAATTAGCCTTAAACCAGCACAAACCCCTACTAAGAATATTTTCTGGAGTTGTATACAAGTGCTTTACTAATCATTATTGGACCTTGAAGTCAAAGAATTTCTTTAACCGAAGAGTGGTGCATAGATAAATTCCTAATTTTGTGCTTGTTTTTGTTAAACTCATATTTTGATGAAGGGGATGGAACATTAAAATTATAATTTGATGTCACAGATTTTTTGCAGAGTTCAACTGATGAATGGTTCAGTATTAGCAGTGTTTAAATTCTCTTTTATACTGCGTAATTTAAGGAGTTGAGCTTTCAGGGCAGAAGGTTGAGCAGAATATTGTTATTTCTAAAATCCAGGGGAGAAAGCAGAAAATAAAGGAACTTAATTCTCTGTCTCTAGTAAAAGAAAATGAGCATACATAAGGTTACAAGTAAATGTTAAATACTATCATTTTCATATATGACTCTTTTTATTTACTTATTGAACTACAGGGGAGGAGAAGGCTTACTTCACAAGAAGTTGAATGCAAAATTTATGGTAATTACTTGTGCAAATTAAAGTTAACAGAAATGTTTACTGAAAATTCTTCCCCTGTCACTTTGAAAAAAATATTTTTAAACACTTTTTTTTTTAAAATTGTAATACTGCCAGAAAAGAGATGGACAAGGCTTTTCTGTATATAGAGTTGAATAAATGCAGTACTACAAAGGCAAAGTGATAAAAGCCATACCATATGTGTAACGAGGCCTAATAACTCTCCAGAAATGCTGTTAACTTCAAATTTATTTACCATATTTATTTATAAAAAGGTTCATTAAAAAAAGAAATTAAAGAAAATACTGTTCACAAAACCTCCTTCAAATAAAAGGAAAATATTTTCAGTTGAGAGATTCATCTCTTTATTGAACAGGCTATTATGCAGGTGATAAAATGCAGCCACAGCTTTGATGAATCAAAGGAGGAGTTCTTTTTGTGAAGATAGAAACACAAGTTTTGGTAGAAAGAGAGTAGAAGAAATAAATTAAATTTTCTCTTCTAACTTAAGCTTCCTATTTTACTTTTTAGTTTGTGGTAGACTACTGTATGTTACCCGGTCATTGGGAGTGTTGTGGTGTGAATTTATTTTTTTTTTCTCCTCATTTTTCAAATTATTTGCAACAACTTTTATTTCTATTCATTTATTTGGGGGAAGAATACAAAACAAAAGCAAACTCAAAACTGGCAAAAGGCTGAGAAATGGAGATACTAAAATAGCAATAAGAGTGTCTATGCTTTAGAGAGAAAGCTGTTAATTTTGTATACTGACTTGTGTACCTACTTCACTTTTTCTTATCCTTTCCAAAAATTCATGCTATTTTAGCTGAGCCTGTTGGTTGACTTGCACCATTGCATGTTTAGTGGAAACTAAATTTGATACAAAGTAATCTCCAAAGATTTTATCTGAACCGAGTATGCTGAAGTCTAGAGATAGAAGGTTTGCACAGGGATCTATCTCATAATTAAGTTCCTGCTGGTTTTCAAGTCGAATAGAAAAAGAGAATGTAACTTTGCCCTCACATAGAGCAATATAGAATGGAATTTAATAGATTCCATAAAACTTTAAGTATTTCTCTGAATGTCGTGACTAAAGTAGACACAATATTAATGATTGTAAATCTGGCAAATCCACACCCTCAGTGACAAATTTCTTGTGTAGCTTTTCCCTATGAGTATCATCCTGTGAAAATCTCTATACATAAAAGTGTATGTAGTGCTACAAACTGGAGAGTGATCCAATTGATGCCTCTGTACCGCGCTTCGAAATGTTTGGGTTTTTTTTTTCTTTTTTTATATTAGTGTGTCTGGGAAAAGAAGATTCTAATGACAGTTGCTCTGTATGCAATATAATGCATTGTCTTATGAGAGTAATCATCTAAATTTCATTAGGAACAACTTGGTAAAATGTCAGTCTGGTCTGCATTCTAGATCTAAAGGCTTTTAAGTCACGTGTTTTTCCTAACTGTATATCAAATATTCAGTGCCTTAAATGTGTAAATTGCAGACATTTAAAAAAAAAAAACCTGTATAGGTTAGGATTACTTGTAGGGAATTAATTGTTGGGCTTTTTAATCACTTTGAGTTAAGATATTGTAACTGAATAGACAAGTTTGTGTTCTTTTTATCTGGCTAATAAACGTATGTTAATTTCAGGAGGATAAATACAGTGCAGAGTATAAAAACTTTATTCAGAGAGTCCTGTTTGTTGCTATTTTAGACAGTTCGGTGTTGCCAAATGTAAATATTGGGTTTTTGATTCCCTGAAATGTATTTGTATCTCTCCAGGAATGGATTTATCACTGCAGTGGGTTTTAATAGGCTGTCTACTTTGTTTTCTGGTCTACAGTATTAATCACAAAAATCTGATTGAAGTCTCTGTGGGTTTCCTCCTTGGTTTCATTATGATTGGTAAATTTCATTGTGGAAAAGGACTCATAAGGAAGCAAAAGTAATACCATGTATCACATAATTTGTTTCAGTGTTAATTGGCATCACATTTTTTAAGGGTTAGGCTTTTTCAACAAAAAACACTAACTGTCATATATAAACTTCATTATGAGTTATTCATTATTTCTAATTTATTGAACATAGCAGTGCACAGGTACAACATATAGGTACTTTACTGAAAAAGTCAGTTCTTTCAAACAGAAAGCTTCTTTAGATATAAGCATAGTAGAACCTTGTTTAATTCCTGGTTTATGATCATTAAAATGCTAATTGACATTAAAATGTAACTATTGAATTTAAAAGATGAAACCACAAGAAACACCTCTTAGTAATTTTTGTTGTTGTTGTGTTTGGTTTTTAAATCTTATTTCAAGGTGTTATTATGTTGGACTACATTCTCAGAGAAAACTTAAAGGAAGGCAGGGTGTTGTTTTGCTTCAGTAATTTGGAGTTCCATATCTAGGATAATTAATAGCTAGCAAATATATCAGACAAAGTAAGCCTTGGTTATATGTAATATTTTGTCAAATCTTAAGAAAACTGTCTTTTGCTACTCTTCAAAGCTACCATATAACCAATGTTTCTGATACTTTCTTAGTATATACTTCAGTAGCATCCAGTTGTATAAGGTTTTTATGTAAAAACTTCAAAATAGCAGCTCATATTTCACAATCAGATTTTTAAAATTTCTTTCTCACAATTGCATTCATAACTATATTTCTTACCATTCCAAGCAATCTAATTGTTGTGATCCTTCTCTGGTTTTGTTGTTTGTTTGGGGTTTTTTTGTTTGTTTGTTTTGGTTTGTTTTTTTAAAATTTTTGTTTAATTTTTTTGTTTGTTTTTTTTTTTTTACTAATTAGTAGTGCTTTTCAAACTCTGTATTGGGGTGAAGAAAAGAGAAATTGGTTTTGTTCCTCTGTGCATTTAGTATTCCTGGCTGTCTTAACTTTTTCCTTTTAAATAAATTCTTCATTTCCTTCGCATATTGCTTTATCTATGTAGTTCTACATTATTCATCAGTGTAAAATGTACTTTTTTAGAAACTTTAATCTATATTTAGCTCTTCAGTTAACTTTCATGCCTGAATATTTTTTTTTTTCATTTCCATTTAGTTTATTATCTTGAATTTCTTAATCTGGACATGATCTAAGTAACACTGAATCCTCAGTGCTGAGAAACGCAGACCTATAGTTCCCTAGTCTGGGAAAGTACAGAGTTTCAAATATAGCTTGCTTTTGGTTTTCTTTTAATTTTTTTTCCCCATTTTTATTTCATGGCTTAGTTGTTCTACTCAAAGTACTAGCACTGTAGTAAGGACCATACCCCACCGATTTACTGTAGTAACACTGATTAAGTCAGATTAAATACCTACCTAATCTGATTGATAACTTGTTTTTTATGGCAGTCAGCAGTAGATACTTAGAAAAAAAATCCAAGAAATAGAAGATGGATATAGGTGCTCTCTCCAGATATGTCTTTTAAGTTTCTGGTAACTAGAAATTTCAGGATTCCGAGCTCAAAATTGTTTGCATGAAAAGGTCTTCCTTTTGTGTTTTAGATCTGCTGTATGGAAGGTTTATCTTTTATTCTATTCTTTAAAGTGAGATATGATTGCTGTCACAACTGTGCCCTGCACCACAATGTATAAGTCTGGGATTTTCAAAGTACAAAAGTACTATTTTTACGGCAAATCTTGCCTTAATAAATATTGTAAGACATACTGTTTAATTCTTCTTTCAGAATATTGCTTTTTTAAAATCTATTTTACTAGTCCTGCAGTTGTTATTCTCCTTTATTGTTTATATGTAATTATTCTCCATATTGTTTATATGTCATTATCTTCAGCATCATCATGGAAGGCTAATAGGCCTAAAACATGTCCTGGCTTGCTCCACCCTTTTGCTGATGGGGGAAGCAAGAGCGGGAGGAAAAC
The DNA here is from genome assembly GCA_013399055.1 of Ramphastos sulfuratus. Classification (NCBI taxonomy): domain Eukaryota; kingdom Metazoa; phylum Chordata; class Aves; order Piciformes; family Ramphastidae; genus Ramphastos; species Ramphastos sulfuratus. The sequence goes on from WBNM01030733.1 coordinate 27,776, forward strand.
AAAGGTTTGGGCCATTATGTCCCCTCTCAAAGTGAATAAGGGTAAGCAAACCCTGGTTTCACCTAATATGGTCAGTTTGGCAAAGTTCCATTTTGATTGGTGAATCTCTGTGGACAAAGGAGTCATTACACTTGGGCAAATAATATAAATGGAGCTAAGTTGCAAAGCAGGGTGCTCTGCTCTGACAATGTGTTCCGCTCTGCCTCGGGTGTGTTCCGCTCTGCCTCGGGTGTGTTCCGCTCTGCCTCGGGTGTGTTCCGCTCTGCCTCGGGTGTGTTCCGCTCTGCCTCGGGTGTGTTCCGCTCTGCCTCGGGTGTGTTCCGCTCTGCCTCGGGTGTGTTCCGCTCTGCCTCGGGTGTGTTCCGCTCTGCCTCGGGTGTGTTCCGCTCTGCCTCGGGTGTGTTCCGCTCTGCCTCGGGTGTGTTCCGCTCTGCCTCGGGTGTGTTCCGCTCTGCCTCGGGTGTGTTCCGCTCTGCCTCGGGTGTGTTCCGCTCTGCCTCGGGTGTGTTCCGCTCTGCCTCGGGTGTGTTCCGCTCTGCCTCGGGTGTGTTCCGCTCTGCCTCGGGTGTGTTCCGCTCTGCCTCGGGTGTGTTCCGCTCTGCCTCGGGTGTGTTCCGCTCTGCCTCGGGTGTGTTCCGCTCTGCCTCGGGTGTGTTCCGCTCTGCCTCGGGTGTGTTCCGCTCTGCCTCGGGTGTGTTCCGCTCTGCCTCGGGTGTGTTCCGCTCTGCCTCGGGTGTGTTCCGCTCTGCCTCGGGTGTGTTCCGCTCTGCCTCGGGTGTGTTCCGCTCTGCCTCGGGTGTGTTCCGCTCTGCCTCGGGTGTGTTCCGCTCTGCCTCGGGTGTGTTCCGCTCTGCCTCGGGTGTGTTCCGCTCTGCCTTGTGCTTCAGACCAGCAAAGCTTTGATGTATAAGCTTTGACTACTTAGAAATTTGCTGTGCTTCAAGTTTACCAGGAGAAGACACTAAGTGCCTCACGACATGGTGAAAAATGCCACCAACATCGTGCTCCCTGCACATCTGCAAGACATCCTGCCTGTCCCTCTGCAAACCTTTTTGCTAAGTCTGGAGATCAAAAATAGAACCAGAATCAGAGATTGTCTGCCTCTTTCCCAGCACCCTGTTTAGAGTCTGGGAAGATCTAGACACCTCTCTATAACTGAATTCTATTGTGCCTTCTGCCTTAGCAGAAAGGAGCCTCTTGGGTCTCCCTCAAGGGTGAGTGCCATATTGGCCACAAGACTCTCTTTCCAAAATAGTTTAGTGTTTGTTATATTGTTACTAGTTATGTCTTAAGTGTTCTAGATTCCCTATTTGCCTCTGTGTAATACTTTCCTTGGCCATGCAAATAACCTATTATTATGAAAAAATTATGGCCTGTGGAGAGATTGCTAAATATCAAAATTAATAAACAATGTTAATTTTGAAATAAATCCCACCCCTACTGTTACAAGTATATTACAATCTGTAGGACTCAGGTACCATATATACATATGAGATTTTCAAATTAAATGTCCTAATTGTTTTTCTTAATGGAGAAATGTTGCTCGTAGGCTTTGAATTTGGGGATTTTTTTGCTGTTTAGATCGCTTCCTATGAGCACTTTTGAGTAGTCACATTTGAACTGCAATTAGGTTGTGAACTAGTATAAGATGGAACTCATTACAGTAACGGAAGAAAGGTGATGAAAAGATTCATTTAAACATGGGAAAGAGTGATAAGACAATAACACTTAGAAAATACTCAAGCTAAATGACAGTCTAACAAGAAAGACTTCTTCAGAAAAGTAATAGGAAGGTTCATTGAGATAATAGTAACCTCCATTGAGATGGAGGTTTTATATATATAATTTTTAATATTTTTTTTTTACCTGTCTCTATGGTAACTTTGTTTAAGATTTTAATTGAAAATATAAGTACTTGTCTTTCTTTAGATAATGACCCAGGAGCTTGTTGCTGCCGAGGTGCATGATATCTTGAATTGAATTGCTTGGAATCTATCTGACACAGAATCAGAATTTCAGTGCTTTTCTGAATATTTCACCTGTAGGACCTAATTTTGTGAGGTTTACTCATCTCCATTGGAGGGCTTGTAAAGCTTGTTGAAATTGAGGTGCTGTTCCACTTTGTATTCACCAGATATCCCTTTGTATCCGCTTTGTATTCACCAGATCAGATGTCCCTTTGGGGTGGAGAGAGACTTGAGTCTTGAGAACAGCACCTCACAGTAACAGTGCTTGTAATGGAATCTGACGATTGGCCTATTCTGGTTGGAAGAGTCTTAAAAAATCATGATGCTAGCTAGTACATGGGAAATATTCTCTAACTTCTTATTTGGAGCACAATTTAGAATGATTGAGGCCTAGCCCTTACTCCACTTACTGTTTTAAGATACAAAAGTTCAGCTGAAGAGATTAAAAGGTAGATTTTCCCCTAATATTCACTAGTGTCACAGGTATAGAATCTTCCTGGGGATGCAGTGTCTGGGAAGGAATAATTTGTCTAAAGAAGGTTTCAAACTTTTCATTTTTTTTCCTGTGAATGTCTGAATTGTAAGAAATATTCCCCACTGTTTTAGTTTTTAAAGCTGCCCTCAAATTCTGATTGCTTTGTGAGGCCAAAGGCTTTTGTAAACAGGATCTAAGTTTATTTACAGTATTTAATGCTGATTCAAAATGTTATTACTAAGGGCAGAATTTGGTCCCAAATGGTGCTTTGATATGAATGTGGAGGTTATGACAGAATCACTCAAAATTCCTTAACTATGACTATTAGAGCTGAAAGCTTTAGGAATACAGTTACCTGGCTTGCCATAATTAAAGCAGTTTCTTATTGTAATCTGACTTTAGTCAGGCATACCCGAGAGCTGAAATTAACCTTTTTAAAATTCCTATCTTTAATGCCTGAGAGGTCTTTGAAGTGGGAGTGTATTAGAATGACTTTTAGGCTTATTTTATCCTGCAATAGAGTTAATTGTTTTGTGTTGTTGTTGTCATGTTGTGATTGTGTGGGGTTTTTTTGGTTTAGTGTTTTGGTTTTTGTTTTTTTTTTTTTAAAGCTCTTGTTTAACTCAGCTCTTTTGGAAGTCTTTAGCATCTCTTTGTTCACTTGAGTCTGGATGTGATAATTACTTGCAGAGCAAGGTAAACTCTACAACGAAGTCGGATTTCTATTTGGATTATTTTGTTGAGTTCTTTTCTTGTTTGCACTTAAAATAAATATTTGCTATAACTGGTGGCATATTTCTGGACAGAATAGTTTGCTAATATGCACCCAGTATTGAAAATCATGTTTTGTAGAACTAGATGCCACAGATATAAAGTACTAATCAGCAGAAATCCTGAGATACCAAGTGAAGTGCTGAGAAATAATAATTTTGTTTAGGAATTTCTGACATTCATGGGCTCTCTGTGCCTTTTTTTCCTCTTCTTGGACATTAAACCTTTACTATTACATGCTATAAACTACTATTCTCCCTACCCTGGGTGCCTCTTCATGGCTTCTCTTAGTCTGTGTAGTCTGTACTATCATGGTTCTAAACTTCCCAGAGAAGCTTTTCTCAGAGTCAAGAGAACAAAATTGCATCAACTATTTTTTATTTTAATCATAGAATATATTCCAAGACAGTTAAGTATTAAAAAAAAAAAAATTGTTTCCTGTCACAATTAAATCCTCTACAACTGTATTATTTAAACTTACAAACGCATTTGAATTGGGTGGGGTTTTTTTGTTAGTTTGCTTGTTTGGTTTGTTTGGGTTTTTTTGGTTGTTGTTTGTTTGTTTGTTTAATCCTTGCTCAGGAGAGCCATTTACATGGAGTTTCCCTAAGTCTTATAACATAAAAATCTCTCAAAGGCTTAATCCATGTCTATTCTAATTTAGGAATAATTTCCTTGTCTTATGCCCAGAACAGAACATACTGTTCCAGAAACAGCTGTGGAAGCATACCAAGTACCCAAATAGAGTCATGTAGCTCTTGGGGTACACAGCCTAATGCTTCTAAGGATTTCCTGCCACCAACTAACACAAATACAATATATTGTTTTCTCTCTTTAACTCCCCTGATTTGATCTTGCTCTGAAAGCATGTTCTTTTTCTTCAGCAACTCTTCCAAATTATTTTTCCTAGTCTAATCCAATTTCATTATTTTCAGATTATTTTGTAAATCTTTGTCTCACTGTTATTGCTTTTATCTCTAGTATGATTTGCATCTTCAGCCTATTACTTATTGAATCTTCTGTGTCATTATTGAAGATGTTGAATACTAGGCGTAATAAAGATTGCTATACCATCATAGAAGGGATCTTTCACTGTTCACTACACACCATGTCTTAAACCTCTATTAAGTGTAGGTTATTAGCATTCTTCCCTTATAAATTCAAGTAAGTATGAATTTTATGACTCACTGAAATAGGTAGTTTCTATTAATTAGTTGGCTTTGTTTTCCTTTTCCCTGCACTTTTCTGAATACCCAAAAAAAAGTAATCAGAAATTGTATGACAAAATTGTCTGACTTCTCTTCACTGTGGATTGACACTTTCCCCTTATTTTTAATTTAACATTTGATATTGATTTCTAATACTATTTTTCTCACATTTCTAATTCAGGTGGCTAGGCTGGTTTAAATGCAAATGACCCAACGTGTTTGAGTCATTTAATGTGAGCAAGAACATCCTTAATCAGTTCTAGAAAAAGAAAATATAAAAATTCTCCCCCTCTAACGAATATGTTGTGTTCTCTCACAAAATGCAGAATACAGTTTTCAGGGCCCAAACCAATTCTTTATAAAATTATGGAATTGTTTTGGTTGGAGAAGATCTTTAAGATCAAGTTAAAGAATTAAGCTTGTACTACCAAGTCACCACTAAAATGTGTCACTCAGCACTGCATCTATACATATCTCCAGAGATGGCAATTCTGCCATCCATTTCCCTGGAGACAACCTGTTCCAATGCTTAGCAACCTTTTCAAGGGAAGAAATTCTTCCTAATATCCAGCCTAAACCTCCTCTGGCACAACTTGAGACCATTTCCTCTTGTCCTCTGGCTCCTTACATGGGAGAAAAGACTGACTCCCACCTCACTGTAATCTCCTTTCAGGTAGCTGTAAAGCAATAAGGTTTCCCCTCAGCCTTCTTTCCTCCAGATTGCCCCTTTGCATGAAATCATTCTTGTTTTGCCCTTATTTGGACATGCTCCAGCACTGTCTTGAAGTGAGTGGCCCAAAACTTAACACTGTAGTCAGCATATTTTTTTCATTTCTCATCATTGCGGGTACAATACATAAGACTTTTCAAGATAAGACCTTTAGTTACAGATGGGTAATCCTGTTGGCAGGATCTGATTTAGAAAGATCAAAGAACATACTTGTCCAAAAATTTGATAGTTGTTTCCTCGAATGTCGATAGGAAAAGTGGTCAGCTCAAGGTCTATATTTGAGTATAGTCTCCAATGACTCTTCTAGATCTTTCTGATTCATCGTCTATCATAAAATTAGTCCCTTCACATATAGTAGTTCTTTCCCTGCCTCATTTAGGAGCAGTTATTCCAGGATGTTTCTCTTTTAACGCTCTGCTGATCAAAATTGTCACCGTTTCTTATTTCCATTAAAGGTCCTTACTCTTTTGTCTGCCCAGTAGGATGCTTTATGTTTTATTGTGTCTGGGCAAGAAAAACAGTAAGATGACAGCAGCAAGAGAATTGCAACTGTTTTAATTTTTTCCCCCTAGTTTCTATAAAGCTTTCTGTTGTGCCCTTTGGCTTTTAGCAAAAGCAGCTGAGGGTGTGGGGGAAATAATCCCTCTGCGAGCTACAACCTCTTTGGATCTAAGGCATGATTGTTAAAATGGGAATCTTCTTGTTGTTTAGTCACCAGATCCAATATAAAGTATTGGGGGGAAAAGACCAACCAATCAATCAAATAAACACAGAATCAAAACCAAACAAGAACAAAAAAAACCCAAACACATGCACACATGCCAAAAAATAACCAATTAAACAAAATACAACAACAAAAAAACAATCAACCAACAACAACAAAACCCAGAAAACCAAACCAACAACCACAGACAAACAAACAAAAAAACAAAGCAGCAAAACTTTTGTGGCTTTATACATTGAGTAATGCTGGAGGAATTATTGAAAGGAGCATGTGTCTTTGTAGTTGCAGAAGAAATACTCCATTCCCAACCAGGTTTCAAGTGAGTGCACTAAAAAAATTCTTTGCATTTTGTGAGAAATAAGTGTTCCAGAAATTATAGGAAAGCTGTAACCTTTAAAAACAATGGAATTTGCATGGAGTATTATATGAAGAGTCGAATGATTAATTAACAGTTTTTAAAATGAGAAAAATGGCAAGCAATACTGCAGTCCAAATGATTATGTTTTGGCACGGTTAGAATAATGTCCAAATGATTAAGTTTTGGCATGGTTAGAATAATGCAAAGCAGGACAGTAATAGAAAATGGTAAATTAATAATTGTACAAAGAAAGCCCTTAATAGCAGCTATCCTTTGGCAATGAAGTAATGGGAATAGTATTTAGGTCTTGTGTATCAATTTTTATTTTTCAAGAACCACACTTATGTAACACAATTGGTAGAAGGAAAAATTACTTCTGCCTGAAGTTCTTGCATTGCTTTACATGGTCTCTTAGCACTCAGGAAGCCTTCAGAAGGACAAAGAGCCTAGGAATTACTTCAGTCCTGGACAGAGAGCTGACTGTTCTCCTTTTTTTGTGTATTCTAAATTTTAAAAGGACATGGCCAAGACTAGAAATATTTACAGAAGGATGGAAACAAGAGAATAGCAAATATTTCTAGTATTAGCTCCTTTTAACTAGTGGGGCAGATATTTTGTAGTATAGTTTTTATAGAATAAAACTGTAATCTAGCATTCTAGAACCTAAAGGCAATTTTAATTTACATTTCCTCTCCATGTGGATTATGTCTGACAAATTTCTTATTTAATTCTGGCCAAAGTTATGACACTCTAAAAGATCTTTTAAAAATAAACCTATTTATATAAGTGAACAAAAAACACAGGGAGAGATACCCTCACGAGATCAGCATTGACATTTAGTTAAGGAGTTACTACAGAAGAACTAGACTTTTTGCCATGTATTGCGATTTTGTAGTCCTATACCAAGGGATTCTATCAGAAGCTTTCTTCATTGCTACTCAGCAATATAAAAAATTAAGTGAAAAGTAGATGGAATGAATATGCAGCAAAAGACTGTAAAGCTTTTACACATTTTGATCAATTCATGTGCATCATATAATCAAAAGAAATGAATGAGATGTAAAATTAATCCACTCTTGTAACTATCTGAAAAGTAATTTTTTGATGTTTGTAAGCTTTTTCTAAAGGAGATCCTTCTCAAGGAGGGTTTGGACGTGGCACTTGGTGCCATGGTCTAGTCTTGAGGTCTCTGGTAACGGGTTGGACTTGATGATTTTGAGGTCTTTTCCAACCTTGGTGATGCTGTGATACTGTGAATTTTATTGTATCTGTGTTTCAGTCTGAAATTAGGTGGAATGCATCCTTTAACCATATAAACAGCATAGCTCCAATAAAGTCAGTGAAGTCCTGTTCTCTTACAGGAGCAGTAGCCCAAAGTACATAAGTCTCCACTGCAAATTTGATGCTGCAACAAATGATAGGAGTTTATTTACTTGTTCTGTGAAATTGGTGTATGGTTACCTTATGATACCTAATTGTCTTCAGTTCCCATATCAGAGGTGATCAAACTGTGAAGCAGTGGAGCAAATCCCTTAACATGCATCACTTCACATACCAGAAAGTGAAGAACAAGAAAAAAAATTACTCAAATTTGACAGCTACCTCTATGATAAGTATGCATAAAGGAAAATACTGTTTCCTGGGAAAAAATAGTTTAAGACTTTCATCAGTGGAGAATGGAAAACTGATAAACTGAGGGATAAACAGCTCAAAAAGACAAAGAACATTTGCTGCTTTTCTATTCATACTTTTTGTTGGTTATTGGGTTTTTCTTGTGTGTTTGTGGTTGTGGGGTTTTGGGGGTTTATTTTAATTTGGTTTTGGGGTGCTCGTGAGTGTGTGGTGTTTTTGCTTGTTTTGTTGGATTGTTTCTTTATTCTGTTTAGTTGATTTTTAATTTGGAGTAAAATGGGTAAGACCACTGCCTCACCTAAGCATTGAATTTCACCAATGAGCCCCTCTCAGGCTTTGTAAAGCTAAAAAAAAAAAAATCCAAATTTAGTCCCAAGGACCTGTTATTCTGATACTCATACCCTGAGAACTGGAATCTTTGTCAAAGTTAGAAATCTCTCCTATGCAAATTTCTGAGTTATTCAGGAGATAGTTTTTTATAATAAATCTTCACATGTTTATCAGCAGTAATCAAGTATAGTTGCAAGAACATGAGGAAAATTCTAGCCAGGTCAGGCCAACACTGGTGGAAACTTGGAAACTACATTTAATTTTAACTTTTAGAGTTATCAGTTAAAAGATTTATGTGTTAATTGGTTTTCTAATTTGCCTGCAGAAATCTAGTGCTGAGAAGTGAGGAGGAGGAAACCCATTGGCTAAGTGGAAGGAGCAGGAGTGTTTTAACTTCTATGTAGTTTTTGCAGCAGTTTGGATTTGGGTTGATATAAGTAGTTCATAAAACTTCACTCTTACCCCTTTCTTAGATCTTTCTTGTACATCTTTGTGCCATAATTACTTAGAAATATTAGTTGGAAAAAAAAAACAAACCCAAAATGTGCGACTTTAGATAAAACAATGCAAAGTGCTTGTGTTCAGGATGCCGGAGAGTTAGTAGAGGGCGATCAAGAATTTAGATACTTAAAATTGGATATGAAGTGCTACCCAACTTCTGAACAGTGGAGGAGCTGTAGAGAATGTAAGGATCCTATATACTCAGATTCTTCTGAAACCTGTTGGAAAGAATTAAAATAATAAGCCAATATTAAGCCAGCAATCTGAAAGCTTTCTTGACCTTCTGCATTATTTTTTTAAGCTTGTAGCATGCTCAAAACTTTTTTCAGTAGTGCAGTAATGATATCTAGAGATTGTGAAAGCGTGAATGATGCCAGTACATTATTTCTGAGTGTAGTTACCAATCACATAGTATTGGAGAAATGAAATCCAGTTAATAATACTCTGTATTAGTATTTCTTTTAATTATTAGAATTCTTTTAATGAACATGAAGTCCATTTGTGTTAAAGAATTGAGGCATAAAAGGTTTATGGAAAGCTAAGCTCTTCTCTTTTACTTTTCTCCCTCTGTTGGTATATTCATACTTCTGGTATTTGACATAAATCTCAACTTTTAGTAAATGGCTATGACTAGATATAAGTGTCATTGGATATCAAATGGAAAGATAGGTCCTTACCCAAGATTTTACTAGCTTTTGCATTGATATTTTGCTTTGCTTGTGGTGTGATCTTGGTGATCTGCTCTTCAAGATTTCATCTTTAAAAAATGCTGTGAACTCAGGTTTGAGACTATAAAATGAAAACTTCAAAAAGACTCATTTGTTTTGTTGGAGATGATGCTGGATGAATCAGTGTATGAAAATCAGGACATTCTATTTTTTTAGGCTTGCTAGTGGGTAAATAACCACTCTTGCTCTTCTCAGACTTGGTCTTTATTTCTAACTCTTGTGCAATGTTTCTGGATAGAGCTGGGGTAAAACTGAAAATTAATAGTTTCTGAAAAGCCATAGTCCCAGAAGCTACTGAGAAAGGTTGTGACCCTTCCATTAATCTCCATGGATATTTGCTCAAAACATGTTGAGATTTTGCAAGTCTTTAGGATTGTGGGGATTGGTCATCAGCATTGGAACCTTGTTTGAAAATTCTTAGGTGGCTTCAGGCTTGAAAATCTCCCTTCATTATCTGTATTTGGGTGTCTATCTGGCTTTCCTCTAAACGTAGGGAAAAAAGATACCTTATTTCCTCTGTGAAATAAAATACATCAGTGAAATGGCTTAAATAATGACATTCCAAGGAGGTTGGAGCTGTGGAAAAACATCTCCCTGGTGAGCATTAAACTTACTAGTATTCGTTTACCTTGTCTAAATGTGTTTTCTGAAAGGAAATCAAAAGAAACTTCCATTCAATTTGAGCTTTTCTTATCCAGTGGAACTCTCAGGGTGGAAAAAAAAAATGTTGTTTCATCTCTTAGGGACTGTAGTGCTGCAGGCTTTCTCCAATTCTTCTATTATCATGAATTATCTTCTGCTGACAACTTATAACCTATTTTTACAATAAAATTCATTCTTGTAATTCTTTATACTCATCATTATATTGTTGCATCAAACTGCAGCTCAAAGCATTATTCCTAGATTCTCCTCTAATAATTGTAAACTGTTTGGACTGCTTTATAATTTAACATTACAGTGACTCTTGTCATATAATTATTTTTTTGCCATTTTAAAAGCACCAAGAGTGACTGTTTTGAAGAAAGTGCAGGAGTTATTAACATGTGCAAAAAAATTGTAGATTCAAAAGTCGTTTACAAAGTTGCAAGATTTGATTGTGAATTAATCACAGCTTTGAAATTGTCAGATTTCCTTTCTTTGTCCAGTTTCAAAGCTGATTTTTATTATCATTTAAGTACTTTTACCTATGTGGGAAATAGGTCACTACTGAAAAAATATGTTCATTTTTCTTATGAACAGGATCTTCATCCTCTTCACCTCATTATATATAAACTTTACCTATGCCATCACTCACTCTTAGAACCTTTACTTTAATATTGAGGCCATTTCCTAAAATATTTGTTAAAGAACCCTCCTTTCTTGAGTTAGCATTAAAAAACTACACCACCACCTTTGTTCTGTGTTACAACTGCTAGATTCACATTAGACTTGATAACAGATGAATGAGAATAATTTTCAGTGGAAAATTACATATGCCTATGTATATATAGAAATATATAGAACTCTGTCTCAGTGCCACTTATCGTCATTGCCAGATGAGAAGATCACAAAGCCTCATAATTTATTTTCCTGGTTTCAATGCATGGCTTTAGTAAACTCTAGAAGAAAGCTTGTTTACAGAAGGCACTGTGAACCAGAACTGGCATTAAGTTAGATTTATGCAGTTTACTAGGAAATGCTATGCAAAATTACAAAACAAATGCTAAGCATGTGTGAGAGCCCAATGACTCTATTGTCTTAAAACAATACATGACATACATGGTCTGAATAGTGATGATTCTGATAGCCCTTAATAGCTTTTGAGGAGCTTTGCTGGCCTGGCAGAATGTTTTAACAATGAAAATAGATAATTTCTGCAGAGGCAGGAATTCCCTCTTTCCTAATGTTAAAACCACTGCAGCAGTGCCATGGAACGACCAATGGCAGACATTGCACTGGAGCACTCACCTCTCTGTGCACACCTCACTCTGTACACCTCCCTTTGTGATTTGAGGAGACCTCCTAATGCCACCCTCATTAGAAGGTATAAAAGAACCACAACTTCTGGGATCCACATGTTGCATCTCTCAGAAATCTCTACTGACATGTACATCTACCACTGGAAGACTTGGACTCTGGATCCAAGGAGTAGTGATATCCTCCTTTTTCTCGAACTTCTTAAATCTCTCTTACTCTCTTTTTCTCTTTCCTTTTCCTTCCCATTTTACCTCTGCTCTGGTCCAGTACAGGAAGTTTTGATTTGCTCTAATAAACCCAACTCAATCAGCCCTTTGGTGTCAGTTCACTTCAATGTACTTTAAGCCAATTTTTGAATCTTAGCATGACCCTGGCTGCTGCCCATTATTGGCTCAGGATACCGGGTCATGACACCATGTCATTCTAATACTTCATGAAGGCTTGTGCTGAAGATTCTGTAGCTTCTGTCTCTAAAAGGAAACTGTGAAGTGTCACAAAAATATATAAAACCATACCAAGGGCTTTTCTTACATTGCTAATAGAATCAAACTGGCGTTTTTGACTTGAGGAATGTCTGTCTCCTGTTGTGAGATGCTGTGTGTGACATCATGAGAGTAAGAAGGAACTGTGGAATTAAGCTGATAGTGGGAGTGAGCCTATTATCAAGATTAATTTGAATACAGGACACCGCTGGGCAGAAAAAGTGCAGCTGCTGCAGATGAATGTCTTTTTTTTGCTGCTTCATGTCATGAAGCTGATGAGCAGACTGTTTATGAGGATGGTCACTGGCGGTGTTGCAAATGGAGTGTTGAGTGTGAGAGATGACACTGCAGTTCAGCACTGCAGCATCTCTAGCACTGCTTGACCCAGCAGCCTGTTATTTATACATCCCAACACTGTGAATGGATGAGATTACAGGCTTAGCAGAATGAGTATGTGCATGAGGAGTATAACCACATGACTAGCCATTAGATATAATTTGTAGTCTAATACTTATGAGATCTGATTATTTGTTCAGTAGATGAGAACACTTTTATCGAGGCTCTATGATGAATTGAAGAACTTTCTCCCTTTGTCTCCACTAGAGCTAACTCAGTTCATTGCTTATCGAAGACAACTTGCTAATTCTGTTTTTAAAGATCTATAAACCTTGTCAGAATGTGTCAGTAATAGCTGTTAGCATTAATCTAGTGCAGAAATACTGCATCTTTGTCCATCTGAATCCACAAAAGCTGTGCATTTTAGATCCCTTTCATACCTATTGGTCATCCAGATGCTTAAAATTCATTAGTAAGTGGCAACAGCTACTTGTTGAAACGTGCAGGTAGCGTAAAACAATTTATTCCACACCTTTGTTTAAACTGGTTTTGGATAAAACAGAGATACATAAGCTGATGATCAAAGGGATGATTTTTTTTTAAGAACTCACTGAGGAGTTACTTTGGCGAATGGCATTGTACAATTGTATAGCTGTGACTAGAGGGATCCAAGATTCTTCAGGAATGTTGCCAGTAGAAGACTTGGAGACAAAGAGTATCTAGACAGTCTAGATTGCCCCAATCTGCCCAAATAATTAACTTCTGGTTAATTTTTGTTTAAGGCTTAGATGGTACATTCTGGAACATGTGTGAAATTTGAGTATATTCTAAAATCCAGACCTGGAGTTTTCCTTCAATATACTGTATATCATTAGTCTATAACAGGCTACTTGATGATCTGGGTGGAAAGCATGACTAGCAGTTCTTCTCCAAGGAAAAAGTAATTTAAAAAGAACAATGTAGAACCTTACTTATGCAGGAAGCAATTTTATTTGAAGGCCTGTTCAAGACTGTAAATTAAACTCTGTCAAGATCTCAGTAAACATCCCTGTATTCTGCTCCAGTACTTGGAACAGCAGATGCATAAATACAGCAGCAGACTACTTGCCTTGAAAGAGAAATGCTAACGAGGTATGTCATTCCACTTCATGCATCTTCTTACAAGGATGTACACACAAAAAAGGCGCATGCAATTTCGGTTGCTTAATGTGCACTCTGGATACAATCTGACAGTTTTCTGATGGACTTAGACTTATATAGAGAACTTATATATAGAAACTTATATATAGAGAAAAATGTCAATGAAAAAAAATCAAAAGAAACAAGAAAACAAACAACAAAACAAAATTAAAAAAATCCAGCAAAACAAAACCGCACAAAACCCAGAAGCAGGTTCTTTTTAGTAAATGATCAGTCATGTCAAAGTTGCAGGCCAAGTCTTTGTGCTTGAAATGATGTGGATACACTAGAATTTTTAAAAAACAAAATAAGTCATCTTCAATTTTCCAAGTGTCCTTTTTTCCATCTACTATATGATTTTAGTTGTACGAATAAATTTAAATCTAGTTTTCTGCCATCTGTCTTTCAAAACACTGTATATTGTGTTAATGTTTGTTTTTTTAATTCCTCAGTCCCTCATTACAAACAAAATCTGTTGTTGGTTCTTGCCTGAGTACTTTTTCTTATGCCTTTACAATGTCTTGGTGCTACAGTCAGTCTGAAATATCCTTTCACAACATGATAATTTAATGACAAGAGCTGATGAAATTCAAAACAATGTTCTTACAGCACACCTGCTAAAACACAGGGACATTGACTGCAGTAAGGCTTTTATATGCCAATTATGTTTAGTGAACTACTCTGGTAGCTTAAAGAGATAACAATTTTAAAGTTTAATTTATTCTAAGGCCACATTTGTTTCTGAGACTTTAAGGAGAATCTGCTTCTGTTTTGATTTGTTGCAATGCTAATTCCGATATTATTTTTTTAAGAACTCAACACTCTGCAACATACACGTGCAGAATATAAAATTTAGTATGTATAAATTTAGATCAACAACTGTTGTCTGTTCCTTCAAAAGGGTTTGTAGGATCTCCAACATGCCTGGATGTGGATGTACGTGCTATGTCAAATCAGAGATAATATGAAGATAAACTGTTTGTTTGTTATTTTGTTTTATCTTGGAGACACAGTTCCCTTTTTAAAAAATATATATTTAACATTCAAAAGTCTTTCAAAGTTTATAAGAATGCCTCTTGGAAGTATAAGTTTAAATTATTTGCATAAATAAAAGAATGGATTGAACATGCAGCTTCAGTCTATAAGCCTATTCTGTTTGTACTTCAAATTTGTCTTCAGATTTGAATGTTTTCTTCTGTAGCACCAAGAGTACTAAAACAAGTTTGCAGTCCATATTACTTGTTTGTGAAAAGTCGAGGACGATCTGTTTGATTTTGCTTTCAATTATCTTTTGTACTCCAACACAAGCATACATCTTTTCAGTAAGATTTTTTGTAAATCTCATAAATCCCAAAAAAAAAAAAAAANGTACTCAAGGTGTGGCCTAACCAGTGCAGAGTACAGGGGGAGAATGACCTCCCTGCTCCTGCTGGCCACACTATTCCTGATGCAGGCCAGGATGCCATTGGCCTTCTTGGCCACCTGGGCACACTGTTGGCTCATGTTCAGGCGAGTGTCAATCAGTACCCCCAGATCCTTTTCTGTTTGGCTGCTCTCCAGCCACTCCGACCCCAGCCTGTAGCTCTGCATGGGGTTGTAGTATTCAATGACTACATGATAATTAAATGCACATGAAAAGGTATGTGTTTAAACTTCCACATATGAAATAAAATTTTTGTTACTTTCTGGAAAAATTAGGAGAAAAAAATAAGAGGGGAGGAAAGGCAAATCTGCCAGCTGTTCATAATGATACAGAGTCATCATCTTGAATTATTAAAAGCAAGCATCTTATGCCTAGGGCATATGGGGTAAAGAATTACACATTTAAAAAGTATTCAAAATAAAGATTCTTTTTATTATTTTGACCCAACATATGCTTGCAAACATGGGTTTGCAAAATATGTGGGATCCAAATATTTCTGCTGTGCACAACACTGTATTTTTGGTAACGATTTTACTCTAGATAAAGATTTGTTTAACATTGTGGAGGATTACAGACAGTCAATTACATAGCCATTTCACTCCTTCAAGCATGGTGCCAACATTCATGGAATTAATATAGAACAAATATTTAATATAGAACAAATAGAACAAACAGTTCTGATTGTCTTAGACTTACAGAAGTCCTGGTACCAATTATAGGCAGCAACCACATTTCAGTTTCTCTGGGATGAAGACTCTTGTATTCCCCTTCCTAATGTAATAAAGTGCTCTCATATTATATTTCTTAATATCCAGAAAGTGAAATAGCTGCTCCATCTGTATGGCTGCTGTAACTATGATTTACAGAATATTCATAATATTTGGAAAGCTTTAAAGACATGTATAAACTAAATGTAGTTTAAAAAAAAGTTATACCGAATTTATTAATGAGATAAAAAATCCCATACTTACATTCTAAAAGTTTTTTAAAGATTATATCTTACTAATTAAGAGCTAAGGAAGGTCCATACATTGATACACAAAACAGTGTTTTTCCAGTGTACTTAAACTACTCTGAGTTGTGTTAATAACAAGTTATCTCATTAAGCATTAAGCAACAATGTGGTTCAATGATTTGCTCTAGTAATTCAGCATCGACTGAGTTGTTACAAATCCACCATATTCCACAAGCATTGATGCAGCGTAGCTTTGAATCGTATTAGTTCACATAAAATGCAGACCACTGTTCACAGAGTGCTGAGAAGTGGAATATAATGGGAATGTTCTTTTAAGAATAAGATTTATAGCACTCTAAATATGCAACCTTGGCTGCGTGTAGGATCCAGTCTTAGAAAGAAGCAGGTTTTTGTTTGGTTTTTGTTTTTTTTTTTTTTTTTGTTTTTGTTTTTGTTGAAGGGATCTCCAGAGGTCATCGTATTTTATTTATTTACCCTTATCTGAAATCCTAGTCTGAAATCTTACTTTCCTGGTGGAATCACAGAACCATAGGGGTTGGAAGGGATCTCCAGAGGTCATCTACTCCAATCCCCATCCTCAAGGAGGTTTGCCTTGATCAAGTTGCACAAAGGCATGCCCATGTGAGTTTTGAAAGTCTCCAGAGAAAGAGACTTCATAACCTTTCTGGGCAATCTGTTCCAGTGCTCTGTCACCTGAAAGTAATTTTTTTTCCTTACGTTTAAGTGAAACCCCCTGTGTTCTAGTTTGTGCTTGTTGCCCAGCCCCATCCTCTTGATCTCCACTCCTTAGATATTTATAAGCATTGATAAGATCCCCTTTCAGTCTTCTCCTTTCCAGGCTAAAGAGTCCCAGGTCTTTCAGCCATTATTCGTGAGAGAAATGCTCCAGTTTATGGGAATAGCAGCCTATATTTCTCTTCCTTCAGCAAAAAAATTCTTCAAATATAAGCCTTAGCTACTCATGAGAGCTAGAAATAGATGTTTTTAATTATTATTTTTAAAGTAAAGTTCTTCACCGAGAGAGTCATTCGCTACTGGAATGGGCTGCCCAGGGAGGTGGTGGAGTCACCGTCCCTGGAGGCGTTCAAGGCACGTTTGGACGTGGCACTTGGTGCCATGGTCTAGTCTTGAGGTAATGGTAATGGGTTGGACTTGATGATCTTTGAGGTCTCTTCCAACCTTGCTTATACTGTGATACTGTGATACTGTAATGTTAATTTGAAATATTGAAACATGTAGAAGTCAACAGCTGTGGCCCTAGAATGTTATTTGTGGAGATTGAGGGTTACATTATTGTATTTGAAAGAGTTTTGGCTACCTCTAGCCTTAAAAAGTCCCAAAATGTGTCAGGCTTTAGTAATTGCTAAATGAATCTCTACAATCACTACATATTTAGTGGTTTTATTACTGTAATTATATACAAGCAAGTAGAACTTTCTCCAGCATTTTTATACCATCTTGCCAAGATATAAAGGTGCATTGCTGATTATGTCCTTATGACAGCTAATAGCATCAACTGGTTGTTGCTGGTTTGCTTATCTGTAAAACTTAGAAAAATTGGTTTAGATGCATATAAACACATTTCATATAGATGTTCAGAAGAAGGTGGAAAGATATAAATAGGGATATTTTTGGCTTCGTGATTTGATTACTCGGTATATTACCATGAATACGCAGGTGGCAAAATGTGAATATAGAGTAATAACCATTTTGTTCATTTACTTTGCCATTTAGGAAGCACAGATGTTAACTATATAATAACAAGGTGGTTCTAATTGTAACAGTCCTGCTGTTAGCTACTCCTGATATTGCAGTAGTTTAATGTTATGGTGTGTGCAAGGCATTGCTTGCTGGTAACTTGTAACTGTATTGTATAATTTATTTTTTTTAAGTTAATAATAATTTCAAATTTGTTACCATCTCAAAAGGGGGGAAAAAAGAAAAAAAGGAAGTTAGATTTTTATGTTCATTGTAATATATTTCTTAGTTGAATTTCTGATATTTTATTCTCTAGGAATGCAATCCCTTGCTGCCATGAAAAGATGCACCTATCATGCATTTGAAGTAACAGACAAAAAGTGCTGCTCTGACTTTTTAAGGGACTTTGCTTCTATTATTTATAGTTCTGTGAATTTCTGTTTGCTACTTCAATAGCATATTCATTTTCAATGTTCAAAGTGTTCAAGTGATGCCATTCTCTTTCAGTCATGCAACCTACATGAGATATTAATGTACTGGAAAGAGTTGGATCTTTATGTCCCTCGCAACTGCAGTGGCTAAAAGACCTTGGCTCTTGGAGGACAAACAGGAAATTGAAGCTGAACAACGAAACAATAGTCAAAGCTCTAGGGAAGTGTAAACAAAAAGTTTAGTAGAAATATCTATTTCTTCAGTGTCTGTATTTATTGAACATTAATTGTCCTTGAGTTGCCAGGACCTCAGGGATTGTCTAGAATCTCAGTGACACTGCTAACCATGTGGCAATGCCTGTTTAAAATTAATAAGGAGAAGAAAAAAAAAATAGTACCTGAATAAGATGTCTTGTAACATATAACTATAAAGTTGATGATCAGTGCTTCAAGTTCAATTACCGATAACGGTACATGGAAATAGGTCCAAAATCTGAGAAATATTTCAACATGTTTATCATTGAGCAGTCTGGTTAATGACAATAGTCAGCTTTGCTGCTCCTCCTCTGTTGTACTGTGCTTACTAAACTAGCTTACATGTTGAATATCAATTGAAAATCAAGGTCTAGGTTTTAGCCATCAGAGACATTCATAGGATTAGTCTAGGCTATGACACCATCTCTTTTAGTCCATGACTATGATGTCTCCTAAGAACCACATTCCTCTGAAACAATGAAACTCTCAGACCCTTTAGAACTTCTGGCCTGTCAGCCAAGAGCTATTCATTTAACTTTTGCTATAAAAGAAAAATGCAATAGAAGGCACCAATACTGTCAGCACTGTTGAGGCCTCTTAGTACAATTAACAAGTCATCCTGATACCAGAGTAATTTGCATGTTGTAAGCATATAGAAGGGTTTTTTTTTCTAAAAGCTTAGCTCTCTCTTTTGAAACTGTTGGTTCATTCTATTAGTAGTGCTTCAACTTTTCTGTACTATAAGCAAAAGAAAGCTGCAGAGGCTTTGTGTCCTTTTTTCTGTTGCTGGTGCATTGTTCTATTTCTTGCTAAAACCTTTGAAGACATACATTGTAAGCCTTTAAAGTAGCATAATACAAAATATAAAGTGCTTCATAAAATCTAATTGAAATGTTGATAATATTTGGAATATTGAGTTGGTTTCTTCATGTATCAGAAGGATATGCATATCTCACAGATTTGCCAACACTGCTTTCGTCAGGTTATAATTAATTCATACATTTTGCTGAGCCTTCATGGTGACATGGAACATCTGGACTTCCTGAAATAAATCAAAAATGTTTTCTTGGTCTTCACAGTAAAATGTTTTCATCTCTCTGGAAAGATGCTTCCTGTGTATTTGCAACAGGATGTACCCTCAAACAATTGACAAAGTTTTCAGAAAAAAATTTCCATTCCTGAACTTGAAATTGCATCTAGGGTGTTCTTTCAGTTACCTTATCTGTTCCTTTTTAATCTCTTTACAGGCCCACAGTGACATTGACCTTAGTTTCTAAGAGTCCAATCATACTCAGGTTTTTATTTTGTTGGGTTCTGTTGGTTGAGTGTGTTTTGTATTGCTGATTTTAATTGTCATTGGGATTTGTTTGTTTGCTTGTTTGTTTTGTGGTTTATGTTGGTTTTTTAATAAAATACCAGCATTTTGTTAAATCCATTATTCACTTGCACCATTTTGTAGTTTTGCAGTCCTGAGTACAGATAAGATTGATTTTTCTCATCTTCTGTGGCAGGTGGAAAAATATTCATTTGGGATACTTACAGCTGAAAATAGTCTCTGAGACCTAGGATTGTCCTGACTTTGTTTTGTAGCAAACATTCTGTGATCAGACATACAATCAGGTTGCCAAAAGGCATACTAGTTAAATCAATGGCTTACTGTTAGGCCATTATTACATAGCCCCTTTTGTTCCCAGCAGCAATCATGTTATTCTTGTATTCTTCAAGACGTCACACTACTACCGCTCTGTAGCATACTTCCTGGTGTTGTCGGTGGTTTTGGAACCACACTTTGAGTTTAGCTTGTGGGCTGTGCAATAGTGAGCTGTTCAGTGGCTGGTGGCTTGCTTATACTCCATTAGAATATCTGCTTCTCCTTGTAATCAATAAAACATTTTTTACCCTTTTTGTTCATGCTGAACATAGTACACTGAAGCCTTTTATCTTAGGCAAAGTGATATAATGGATTGTTGCTTTTCTGATCTTTTTTGCAGACTTAAGGTATCATCTGAGCTTGTGATTTTTGCCTTAGTTGTTCTGTCTTCTGACGTTGAGTTCTACTCAGCTGTTCTACAACATTCTTCTAGTAGGATTTTGAATCCTCTATTATTACTCAGTTATCTTCAAAAATACCTTGTTTGGGAAGATTCTAAATGCTTAATGAATCATTATATTATACACTTCCAAAAATTTTTTTGTCCTAACTGTCAATCTTTTGATGATGTGCATTGTGTCCTTGCAAAATCCTGACTATCTCATTATGTCATCTTAAAGTGATTTTTTGGGGAGAATTTTGATTATTAGAGGAAGATTTTGTTATTTTTGTTGATTCAAAGTCTGTCTCCTTTTTGTAATTTTGCTATATAAATGTATAAGATTAATAGAAACTGATTAAAATAGCAAATTCTTCAGAACATGGAATTGTCAGTAATCAAGGTTCATTTTGGTACCCCTAATATCACAGTATCACAG
>WBNM01030734.1:6734-21109 GCA_013399055.1 Ramphastos sulfuratus
AAAAAAAAAAAAAAAATCACTCAAGAAAACATTCATAACAGCATAGGCTTCCCAGCTGGAACTGTCACACGGTGAACACAAAGCTGTTATATAAACTGCATGGACATATTCAGGCAGCGTGCGGACCTGGCGCTTAGGTTTTTAGTATTGACCCTTCAGTGCTGGGTCAAAGGTTGGACTGGATGATCTTTGAGGTCTTTTCCAACCAGATGTTTTCTGTGATTCTGTATTATTTAAGTATTCTGTACCTAAAGGTGTGTTTGAAAAGAAAAAAAAAAAAAAAATCAAACCAAAGTTATTTAGCTGATCTAACAGAATATTACCTTTGGCAGTTCCTGCTAGCGTTCAGAATAAAAAAATACATGAAAAAAAACCCCAACAACAACAAAANTCATAGTCCTGTCCTTCCCCTGATTTCTGGAATTTCTTAGGTGAAAAGGAATGAAGAGAAGTCAAAATGTTACAAGTGTGATTTTCTTCCACCAAGTACCCCCGACCCAAGCGTCACCACCTTAGCTTTTGGCAAACTTGCCGGCTTTCCGAGAAGGTTCGTATGGCACTCTGAGGATACTGGGTGTTTCCTCCATGACTCGTACAAGAAGATTGTCAATGTAATCCTCAAGCTCACGAATGTGAGTGTCCTTCTTCTTCAGTTGCTCTTTATGTTTCACCAGCTCCTGCAAAACCTCTTCGTAAGTAAGGTTACGGTATCCCGCGGTGGCGTCGAAAGGATTTCCATCCTAGGGAGAAATAGAACCCAGAGTTCATTAAATGTGTCAGGCTGCTGAGTGAATTGATGGGTTGTCATTTTTCTCATGTTTTTCATGTGCACCTCTTGACAGAAGTAGCTTCTCTTAGACCACATACCTCTAGGGCTTTTCCCTTCAACACTCCCAGAGGAGCAGACAACTGGAGAGAGGTTGCCAAGCTGAAGTAAGTTTCCCTGCACTGTCGTCTCAGACAAAATGACTGTTCTCAGGCAGGTGTATACACAGTTAATGACCATAGAAGTGCTAACCACAGAAACAGCAGCTCAATTTGGGGAAATCAACTATAGAATCATAGAATGGTAACGTTGGAAGGGACCTCAAAGATCATCTAATTCCAACCCCCTGTCATAGACAGGGACACCTCCTGCTAGAACAGGTCGCTCAAGGCCTCATCCAGTCTGGCCTTGAACACCTCCAGGGAGGTTGTGGAGCACAGAAGCACAGAATATGATCAAAGATCACATTCTGTGCTTCTGTGCTCCACAACCTCCCTGGGCAACCTGTGCCAGTGTCTCACCACCCTCACTGCAAACAACTTCTTCCTAACATCCAGTTGCAATCTCCCCTCTTCCAATTTAAACCCATTGCCCCTTGTCCTGTCATTACAAGACCTTGTCAATAATCCCTCCCCAGCCTTCTAGGCCCCCTTCAGATCCTGGAAGGCTACTCTAAGGTCTCCTGGAAGCCTTCTCTTCTCCAGGCTGCAGAGCCTCAACTCTTGTAGCCTGTCCTCATAGGAGAGCTGCTCCAGCCCTCTGATCATCTTCATGAAATGGAAACACTAAAAAAGTATGGAACCTCTAAGTAAAATAATCTCTCCAATACAGATTGGGCTGCCCTGCTGGAAAACAGCTTCCTGGAGAAAGCCCTTGGAGTGCTGGTGGACAGCAATTCTGCATGGGCCAGAAATGTGCACTTGTGGCCAAGAGAGCCAATGGCATCCTGGGCTGCATCAAGGAAAGTTTGGCCAGCAGGGCGAGGGAGGTTCATCTTCCCCTCTACTCTGCCCTGCTGAGACCACACCTCAAATGCAGTGTCCAGTTTTGGGCTCCCCAGTTCAGAAGAGATAGGGAACTGCTGGAGGGAGTCCAGTGGAGAGCCACAAGGATGATTTAGGGGACTTGAGCATCTCCCCTGTGGAGAGTGACTGAGAGCCCTGGGGCTGTTTAGTCAGGAGAAGAGAAGGCTAAGTGGAGATCTAATCAATGTGTACAAATATCTGAGGGGTGGGTGTCAAGTGGATGGGACCTTGTAGTAGCCTTCCAGTATCTGAAGGGGGCCTACAGGAGGGCTGGAGAGGGACTATTGACAAGGTCTTGTAATGACAGGACAAGGGGCAATGGGTTTAAACTGGCAGAGGGGAGATTTAGACTGGATGTTAGGAGGAAGTTCTTTCCAGTGAGGGTGGTGAGGCACTGGCACAGGTTTGCCCAGGGAGGTTGTGGAGCACAGAAGCACAGAATGTGATCAAAGATCACATTCTGTGCTTCTGTGCTCCACAACCTCCCTGGAGGTGTTCGAGGTCAGGCTGGATGAGGCCTTGAGTGACCTGTCCTAGTGGGAGGTGTCCCTGCCTATGGCAGGGGGTTGGAACTGGATGATCTTTGAGGTCCCTTCCAACCTAAAACATTCTATGATTCTATGATAGGGTGCTGGTCCAGCTCATTTAAAGTACATTCTTACTCTGAAAGGTTGGGCTAGATGATTCTTGAGGTCCCTTCCAACCTGCCATTCTATGAGATTCCCTGATTTCCATCAAATATAGAAAAGTAACTTTACTTTTGGTTGTCATATTTTTAGCACATATTCTTCTACCAGAGAGAAGCAAAATTTTCTCTTGATGGCATCGAATTCTGGTACATATTGGGAAAGACATCATTAACACTTCACATCTAAAACACAGGGCTTGCCTAATTTTCTGATTTGGTCAAAACCCCAGGAATTAAGATGCAATGAGGTCTTTCTTTTATAAAGTTTACTGGAAAACTGTGTGCAACACATATGCTTTAAAGATGCTTTCTCATTGAGTGGAATAACCTGGCACATTAATCACACAAGAAGATTCTAGTTAAAGGATGTTAGTAGTTAGAAACAAGTATGGTTCAAGTTAAGGAGATTTTACATCTTCAGTTTGAGCAATTAAGTGATACAACTGTACCTTTAGAAAACCAGATACTACTGTTATAATACAAAACATTAATCTTAGAGTGAGTTATTAAGAAGACTCTAAATAACAAAGCATGCAAGGAGCGACTGCCTCGGCTACAAAATCCTATTGGGGTACCCACTGACAGCCAGAGGAAATGGAATTAGAGCAAATAAAGGCCTGGCAATCTCTGATCTTCTCTTTATTGTTCTAATGAGGAATTCTGCTCTGGGAATATCATCTAAGATACTTTCACATCTTTTGTCCTACTTTCTTCATCTCCCTTTCAGCTCTTAATTAGGCCTTAAAGAGCTCAAGCTGCCCTTTCAACTGGCTACTGCTCCCATTTAAACACTGCTTTCAGAGACAGGTGTTGGCACCAGAGCAGAAGACATACAAACATAATTACTAAATGTGATGCACAAGGAAGAAATATAATAACTTGGTGAAGGTTATTATTGCAGAACTAATAATAAATTACTTCAAACACCTTAGAAAGCAATCTTGGAATTTTTTTTTTTTAAATAAATTCAAATGGTTTCACTCAAAACTATGGGAGAAGAGATAGTTTCTGCTCCTCTTGATTTGTATGTTGCATTAAATGAGCACCCCACCTCATAATCCTACAACTGACATTTAGGAGAGCTGCTATTCCAAAAGGGAAAAGAAAATCATCAAGGATTTCTTTTATCACCTTTAAATCCTTTAAAGAAAACAATTCACATCTTATTGCTTAAAAAGAATTAAACCAATGCTTTTAGCAGCAATAAAATGACATGATTTGCAGTGGTACATCTGTGAGCAGACAGAAGCTGTAATTATGGTTACTTTACAGACAATAGCTGCTAAGTTAAATCAATTTTTTTTGATGTCGCTTTTTGTCAGAGATTAAGTAACTGCCTGGTAGAATTCAGTTTACTATCTGATCAAAGGCAGCCTTCACATACTCTGACATCTCCCACCAGTTAGTTACAGTATAAAAAACTTGGCCATTTACAATGGCATCAAATATTATTACAAATCATTTACATAAAGCAGGGAAAAAACAAGCAGCGGCGAGTCCTATCTGCTTGTGAAACTTGTTCTCTATGTGTTTTGAAGACTGAAAACAAATCCAGTTTCCAAGATTTCATCTCTTCACAGAACAAATTCCAGACAGACCACAGTCTCCTTCAAACAAAGACACTGCAGAGGAGAGCTGTGGAGCATTATTTTCGGTCTTGATTTGGTGCACAATTTATTCTAGGTACTTTTAGAGTCAAAAGAATCATAGAATGGTTTAGGTTGGAAAGGACCTCAAAGATCATCTAGTTCCAAGCCCCTGCCAAATGCAGGGACACCCTCCCACTAGTACAGGTCACTCAAGGCCTCATTCTTTGGAGACCAGTGCCAAGTGGCGTCCCTCAGGGGTCAGTGCTGGCACCACTGCTGTTTGACATCTTTGTCAGTGCCATGGACAGAGGAGTCAGTGCAGCCTCAGCAAGTCTGCAGATGGCACCAAGCTGTGTGGCACAGTCGCTTGCTAGAGGGCAGGGATCCATCCAGAGGGACCTGNCCCTGGAGGTGTTCAAGGCCAGGTTGGAGGAGGCCTTGAGTGACCTGTTCTAGTGGGAGGTGTCCCTGCCTTTGGCAGGGGGTTGGAACTAGATGATCCTTGAGGTCCCTTCCAACCTTACCATTCTATGATTCTATGATCCAATCTGGCCTTGAACACCTGCAGGTAAGGAGCATTCACAACCTCCCTGGGCAACCTGCTCCAATGCTTCACCACTCTCACTGGAAAGAACTTAGAATCATAAAAGAGCATTCTGAGTAACAGTACTTCTATTTTTTGTGTTTCCAGACAGGCTGCTCATTTATTATTTGTCTTATTAATCCTATCATGAATCAGTCCCTTTGATTTGACATATAAAGAGTTTTCCATTTTGATTTGCCATCGAGTTGGACTTGATGATCTTTGAGGTCTCTTCCAACCTTGTTGATACTGTGATACTGTCCTCAAGTCTCCAACTACATTGACAAGGAAACTGTTAGGTCAATTAGTCCATCACAACTTAATGCAAAGTTCCTCACCTGACTACTGCTTTTCTAGAGTCATGTGAAATACCCCGAAGCCAAGTTTTCTTTTGTCTTTATGGGCAAAGACCTAACTGTTTCCTTCTTTTCTACATCACATCAGAAGTACACTGCCTCTAGAGGGTAAAAATCTATTTCCAAATAGATTCCTGTAATTTTCCAATCAGATTTTCTGGCTGCATCAAAATAAACCACCAACCCCTCCCCAAATCCAACATTTATTATAGAAGGTTAAAGGAAAATAACAGCTTATATTGTGTCATGCATGAATGAGTTGGTAATTACTGATGGCTTTCCACAACACTTCATAACTCACCATTGTTTTTCTGAGGTCCTCAAAGCCAGAAGGATTTATATTAAAACTGGGGAGAGAAAAAAAAACAAACAAAACTCCAAGTGTTAGCAGTTCATACTTATCAGACCAGAAGACACTACTGAATTAGGAATATAGCTAGAAGCTATTTAGTATAATTAATTTTCTTAAATTTGTTGAATTTAGGAAAAGTAGGAAAACATTCAAAGTTAATGGAAATTTTCACTTATTATTTGTTCATTTTTCTTGGGTATTTTTCATATGCTTTTTGTCTTCAGATTTGAGTAAGCAACAAAGAAATGCAAGAAAGGATTTTGCAGATAGGGGTTCCCCACCTCTTCTTTTATCTCTAGGTTGACCTCAAGCTTCTAAGAAAAAACAAAAAGAGATACTTAAATATTCTGGGGAACAGGTCCCTGGGATGAGATTGCTAATATCAGCCCCCTACTGACTACCATGGAGCATTCTTAGCTCTCATAGCAGCTGGTAGAGAAGAAATATCCTTTAGAAAATCTAGTGAGATGACCAACTGAAGTCCAAGCTTCAAAGCCAGCTTCTGCCTGCAGCATTTGCTTCATACTTAAAACTAAATAACTTATTTTGTAAACCCAGTGATTAGCCCACACATCCCAAAACCAAAGCTACTTCATTCAGTTGCTGTCCTGAGACTTTTACCTCTCCTGTAGAAGTGCAGCTGATATTGCTAAAAGCAGGCTGCTCCAGAACAGTCCTGTGTGCAGTTCTGGAGCCCCCAGCACAGGAAGGACATGGAACTGTTGGAGCCAGTCCATAGGAGGCCACAAAGATGATCAGAGGGTTGCAGCTGTTCTCCTATGAAGACAGACTGCGAGAGTTGGGGCTCTGCAGCCTGGAGAAGGCTTTGAGGAGACCTTAGAGTAGCCTCCCAGTATCTGAAGAGGGCTACAGGTAGGCTGGGGAGGGACTATTGACAAGGTCTTGTAATGACAGGACAAGGGGCAATGGGTTTGAACTGGCAGAGGGGAGATTTAGACTGGATGTTAGGAAAAAGTTGTTTGTAGTGAGGGTGGTGAGACACTGGCACAGGTTGCCCAGGGAGGTTGTGGCTGCTCCCTCCCTGGAGGTGTTGAAGGCCAGGTTGGAGGAGGCCTTGAGTGACCTGTACTAGCGGGAGGTGTCCCTGCCTATGGCAGGGGGTTGGAACTAGATGATCCTTGAGGTCTCCTTCCAACCTTACCATTCTATGATCCTCATGTACTTCCTGCAGCAAGTCTGGAGGCAAAACTCTCTGAAATTGTGTTCAGAATTTGGACACAGCTGACAAATGCTATTTGCTTGGCAGGACCACAGCAGGCATTGTTGTGCTGTTTGGTTTGATTGCATGCGCTGGGTGATGTTTGCTGACTGAGAAGGATGCAAAACATCACAAACCCCACCCTGTATTTACACTTTTCTTGATTTTTCAAGGTAACTCAAAGTAAGGAACCTGTATTTTGTAACTGTCAACCTGAATTCATAAGCCATATACTTCATGGTGGGAAAGTACAGTGGGTATAACTAACAAACAAACGATACAAAATGGAAAATTCATTTCTTTTTTGAGAACATTTTTTGTCTACTGTGCTGGTTTGAGGCTAATTGGAGTATTTTAATGAGAGAAATTAGATCATTGGTTGTGAAAAGAAAATCATGATGAAGTCTGTATCATTCACTGGTTTAGCTGAGAGGGATAAAAGGACAAAATGTCAACTGTCTGTCCCACTCTGTTCTGGGCTGCTGGATCTATTTGCTTCCTCCTCATTCCTCATCTAATCTCTCTCCACTAAGCTTGGCTAACAGAAAACAATGTAAGCTTTGCTGGTTGTTGTCTGTCTGGGAAAGTAGAGGGAGAAAGAGGAGATAATTTGAGCCCTTCTGGGCAGTTTCTTTGTCCAGGAAGGAGTTTGGATTTCTGTATTATTACTTATTTGTATATATTTGTAAATATATTGCATATATATACTTGTAAATTTAGCTTTGCTGTAAATACAGCTTCATCTTACTTTCAAGGCATCTGAGCTAGTCTGGTAAATTTCAGCAGTGGGAGATAGGAAGAATCATAGAATGGTAAGGTTGGAAGGGACCTCAAGGATAATCTAGTTCCAACCCCTGCCATAGAAACCACCACATCTACTTTCTTTTCCATTAACTTTTTTTAATCCTGTATGTTATTGTGCTGGTTTGAGGCTAGTTGGAATATTTTAATGAGAGAAATTAGGTCGTTTGCTCTGAAAAGAAAAAGAGGAGTGATGTCTATATCACTTGCAGGTTCTGCTGAGAGATATAAAACCAAGAAACATTCAAAGTCAGGGTGGTGATGGGGAAACTCCCACAGTTATTTTCCCTTTCCAAAGCAGGCAGTCTTCTGCTCATACAGAAGTCCTGCCAACCATCTGTTGGACTGACAGCAGCAGATAAAGATTAGATTACGTAGTCACAACTAGGAATCAAG
Organism: Ramphastos sulfuratus; assembly: GCA_013399055.1. Lineage (NCBI taxonomy): Eukaryota > Metazoa > Chordata > Aves > Piciformes > Ramphastidae > Ramphastos > Ramphastos sulfuratus. The sequence goes on from WBNM01030734.1 coordinate 14,510, forward strand.
AGGTGTCTGATGAACCAAGTTCTGGCTAATTCCCATTATACCTGCTTGTAGCAGGGATCTGCAGCAGCCTGCTGGAGATTGGTTTTGAATGAGGGGCCTCTTTCATGAGGCATTGTCTGAAAAGCTAAAGGCAGGAACCCTCCCTCACTGCCCACCTCTTAGTTTCACACAGACAGATGTGTCAAACACATGATGAACTTGCTTCATTCATGCCTGTCCTTTGTGATGGGAGCAAACACACATAAAAGAGAGAGTTAACTGAACTGGATCAAATTAGCTCAGTGAAAACCAAGAATGTCTCTATTTAACCAAGTGTGGTGTTAATTTGGGGTATCTTTCTTTTGGGACTGTTTCCTCATGTTAGACAAGATAGAGAATAATACAACCTGACTGCTCAACTGAGTGAGTGTCTGAAAACTTTAAAAAAGCCTTGAATGACTTTCTAGTTTTATGTGAAGTAAGGTTGGAGGATTCTTTTTCATAGCAGTGGCTTAAAAGAGAAAGGAGCAGTTCTGACTATGAAAGGTTACATTTGAAAAGCAAAAGGATAAATCACTGGCAGTACAGACTAATTATTTTATTTCAGCAAAAAGAAAGTCAATCATTTCCATAAGATGGTGGACATTACAACTGCAATTACAAAAGTGCACATCTGTGTATGTTACATAAAGCAACTGGAATAAGCTTGTAAAGAAAAAAAAAAAAACTACTAAACAAAATATTCCCCAACAAAAAACCACAAAACCTCACAAATATTCTTTACTCCTATTTTAAAGAGATATGTGGAAAATATACTGCTTCAAGGAAGAAACAGGTGCTGAGATTGCATATAGCAGACAAAAAAAATGTTAAGTGAGGTGGGAGCTCTGCAGCTCCTCTGAACCCCCACAGGGTTTCCTGCCAGCGCTTCCAGCCCGAGGTGATGGTGAGCAGATGCAAGGTTTCATCACTGCACTCATAATTCACTGTCTGAGGACCATATAATATCCCAGAAGAAAACACTGTAGAGTCCTGAATGCATAGTGAGGGGAGATGCATACTTGTTATACTGAAATCTGTTGAAGCGTTTCTTTCTGAATTTAATTCTCCCCACAATAATGCCCCCCCCCCTCACCTTACCAGCTCACTTGAGGACTGTAAGAGTGACAGAAAACAAGCCTCAAGGACCACAGCCCACAACCATCATAAGCCTCCTTCCAGAAGCCATTTCTTTGACTTCCCACAAGCATTCAGAAATCATTGATGTAAGCAATTATAAAAAAAAAAAGTCTTTTTTTTTCCGTGTTAGGGCCACAGTTCCTAGTGACAGTACTAGTTACAGTCCCATCTTCATTTTTTCCCCCCCAGGGTTTAATAAATTGGCAGGGAACTTCTGTTACGGATGCACAAAAACCTCTATGCTCACAGCCTGGGAGAAAAAAAGGTTAGGTTTATTTAATATAAGGTACTGTGAGCAGTGGTTGTGAAAACACAAAATCAGCATTGTGGGATTCTGTGATCATTGCTTCTCACTTATGCTCAAACTAAATTTGCAGGGTTTACAATGAAAAAAAGATGGGGTTTTCTTAACAAATGGACTTTCTGCCAATTCAGAGAGCTACAGTCAAACTGGGCTTCTCTGACTGTCATTATGACTGTGTGTAAGTCCTAGGTGTTGCTATGTCCAAGCCTAATGCCTCCTCACTAGACACATCTTCCAAACTACACAGCCTGCCCTGACTGGAACAGGCTGCCCAGGGGGGTTGGGGAACCCTCTCTGGAGATATTCAAAACCCACCTGACTGCATTCACCATAAGGGTGGTACAGGTTTCCCAGGAAGTTGTTGGAAGCCTCATCCCTGGAAATTTTTAAGGCCAGGCTGGCTGGGGCTCTGGGCAACCTGATCTAGTGGAAAGTGTCCCTGTCATGTTAGGATGAAGTTCTTCAACATTAGAGTGGTGAGAGCCTGGAAGGGGTTGCCCAGGGAGGTGGTGGCAGCCTCATCCCTGGAAGTATTTAAGGCCAAGCTGATGGGGCTCTAAGCAACTCAGTCTAGCATGAGGTGTCCCTGCCCAGAGCAGAGGGGCTGGAACTAGATGATCCTTGAGGTCCCATCCAGCCCTGACAATTCTACACAGATCACACAATCATAGGTGATCCTGCTCTGCAGGGGGGTTAGACTAGATGATCCTTCAAGGTCCTTTCCAGCCCTTGACATGCTCTGATCCTGTGACTGCTCCTCTTTCTGCTCTTTGGTCTTTTTGCTCCTGTGTCCATCATCAAGTAATCAAATGATTTTCTACCTCTTCCACACATCCAGACAAGGCAAAAAACCCCTGCTCTCCACCATGGAAGTCTCATATACCTCAAGGTCATGTCCCAGGTCCAATTATGATTTTCAACAGTTTGTCTCTTACAATTAACAAACTTGCATTCACTGCAATCATGTCCAGGGAAGTTAGGAACTAGTAAAAGGGAGGTAAACCACATCAGTACAGATTCAAAATCAGCTGCAGGAGGATCATGCAGGTGACAGTGACCAAGCAAGCCATCCAACTTCTCCAGTGTCCCTACCACACTACAGGCAGAACAGATTTCTTTGCTCCAGCACAGCAATCAGTCCTGTCTTCCATTTCACCCATCTGCAAATGGAATTGATTTTCTTAACCAGGTTATGGTTGAATCTTTTCTTTACATGCATATTTTCACTGAAAAGGAAAGGTTGCTTGAATTTGGGGGGGGGTTTCATCATCTTGGATTGCAGTTTTAGCTTGACTGAGGTGAAGTTGAGAACCTTTTCCAATCATCATGTTGCTGGGGGGGAGAAAGATTAGTAGTTTGTTTTTATTTCTCATAATGGAGACAGACACTACAATGGTGATTCTGTAGAGTGCTTTGGAGTATTTTATTTCACAATCACAGCAAGCATATTTTATACTTTGTTATTTGTCCTATTTAAATGCAAAACTACATAAAACCTACTTTTTTTTCCCCCTTTATAACACCTACTTTTTGAGGTAGTTGAGTACCTAACATTGCATGTTGGTTATTGGCAGTTTGTATGGAAGGCTCAGCACAGCAGAACTGAGTTTAGGATGTAACACAAGCTCCTGTTTATGACTGGAGCTTGCAATTTTGTCTTTTGATGTTTAATGGTAGCTAAAAATTCAAACATTGGGTCTAGAGGCTGTTTAAATATTTTAGCTTCTAAATGCCTAGAGATTAAAAAAATGGGGTTTTTTTGGAAAAAAAGAGTCTTTCCTGCAACTGATTTAAACATTTTAGTGCCTGAACCATTTACTCTGACAACATAATGAATGGGAGTCAGACTCCTAAATTATGCTGGTGTGGAAAGCAGATTTTCTGAAGGACCAAAAGCTTTTTACTTATCTTTAGCTATCTTTATTAGTTAGGTGATTGTTGCACTGTGTGGTATCAGAAATTAAACCCAGCATGTTTACATTAATCATTACTACTCAAAACATTTAGAATTTCCATGTTAAACTTGACATCCTGCAAAACAGCTATTATGCCAATAAGCTCAGTGTGAGCTTTCAGGGTTTTTTTTTTTTTCCTTTAATTATTCCTATTCCTACTCCTCAGTCTTTGGACTGGTTCTTATTACACTGCTTATGTATTTTTCTTTGGATCCTCACAACACATAGCAGAACCTTGAAATATTAGGATGAAATTTAAGCTATTACCAATGTAGTAGAAAAACTAAATAGATGAATAAAATCAGATGAACAAAATCAGATACAGTTAATGAAATTGAGAAACTTAGCTTGCCATGGAATATTATTGGCCTGCTGGGTCTGGCAGTGCAACCATCACTTTACACTCTGGGAAGGAATGACTGTCATGTCTGGCAGCTAAGCAAGTATGGAGTAAGCATATTGCCATTTATTTCCTCATCAGATTCTGGGGAACATCACTTAAGACACTTCACTATATAAATTGTCTTGCTGTCAAGCTGTGCTCCAAGGCCTTCTAGAGTTTGTGCAACCTCCAGAGGACACAAAAAGAGTATCAGGTTTCGCTGCTATCACTCTGTTTCCTTATTACTACTACAAAATCTCTTGCCAAGAGTTAATGAACTGGACCAAACCTTCTGAGATTTGAATGCAAGGTAGTTTTCCTGCATGTGATTCTCAAGCTACATGTTCTTGACATGGAGTCTTTTGGAAATGGTCTGCTGCTGAGCATACTGCTGCATTTGACAGAGCCCATTAAAGATGGGAGAAGGTTCCACAAGAGAAAGAAGTTCCAGTCTCAGCATACAGTGCTCAGTAACAGTCCTGAACTTTATGCACTTCAAAGCACACAGCTTGTGGCTCACCTGTATCCTGTTTAGTGCAACAGAAACCTGACAGTGCAACTCTATAGAAGCACAGAACTTGCAGAATAAACTTTATGCCTATACCTATTACCACCTTCATTTTGAGAACTCACACAGATTTGGATCTGCAACAAGCTGCTGACCAACTCTGAGGTGCCTGACTGCTGGAGACAAATCAGTGGTAGTAGAGGCATAGAGAGCTGCATTTGTGAGCTCTACCAGAATGCTAACCCCCTTCTTCCAAAAATAAAAGCCTCTTAAAACAATGGCACTTGCACAAAGCAATAGAACTTGTATTTGCACATCACCAGGCACATTACTACTATTCATCTACTATTCTGACTTACAAGACATCCTAAAATAAAAAAAGCAGCTTACACAGTGTACTTAGCTCAAATTTAACTGTTGTTTGTTTCCAGGAACTTAAGTTTTATGTAAAAATGTTAGTATTCTTAAGCATTTGCCTAGACAGTTGTGCTATAGCTAAAAATGAATGAAGTTTGAATATAACAGTTCTTTGGCCTCTTGAGGATCAGAGTTGTGCTCTGCAAGACCCTATTTTATCAGAGGTCTGTAAGTTAAACAAGCAAAGCTCCTCTGTCCCCCCAAAAGAAATAATCAAGTAACCCCCAAAGTAAAATTTTATAGTGAAACTTCCAGAATCATTTTTGAATGCTTAAGGAAACCCCAGCACTAATTCTTAGTAATTTTAAAGTGAAAAAAAACCACCCACAATAAAAAAAATTTCATCCATTTCATATAGCTTCTGCATTTATAATAAAGAAAATGGATATAACTATTTAATTGTTTAAAAAAAAAAAAGAACAGGCAGTGCATTCCCCTTTGGGACAGATAATAAGCCTCATGCATCCACTCAAAAAAAAAAAAGATTTCACATGCCCTAATGTGCACCAAAAGACAATGAAAGCTTAAAGAATAATCTTGTCAGGCAGCCAGCAGGATGAACTTCCCAAAAAAATGTTCCTAGAACAGACAACTAATTAGGAGTTAAGTGGTTGCTTGTGAAGAGTCTGCAAAACTCAAGATAAATACTAAGCATTTCTACAATCTCTCTCCAACTGATTGCTCCAAACCACCCTGGTAATATCCCAAATACTGTGACCATTGCTTTGTAGTAGCTTTGCAAAAGACTCCATTGTTCTGTCATCACATGCAGTGACCTTCCTAAATCAGATGATAACAGTCCTGGCAGGACAAAGTAAACATCTTTGCATGACTTCTTGTTTTATACTTCCCCATCACCAATCACACACTCCTAAAGAGATTTGCTTTGTTGAAATAATGTTTTACTGGCAGCTTTACCACACTGAATCAAGAAACAAATTAATTATTTCATTGTCATAGTCTATCAATATTCTCCCTGGACTATAATCATAGTTGACTGGAGATAAGTACAGTCAAATTTAAGTAGAGAAGTGAAAAAAGTCCATTCATCTCAAGAAAAGCAATGCAGAAGTACCCTGTTCTTAAAATAAGACACAGCAACTGACAGGGGAAATAAAATTCTCAAAATAGCATAGTCAAAAAAATGACATCAGATGAGCTAACAAATAGACATTGAAATGCTGTAAGAGATTTTATTACCCTAGGAATCAGAGTACTAAAGTTGTTAGAGGTCAACATTCTGAACTGGCCACACAAAAACTAACAATGGTGAGTTGCACTGTATGCTGGAAAAGGATAACTTACTTGGTCAAGAGATAAACTGGCAGAGAGGAGATTTAGGCTGCATGTTAGGAGGAAGTTCTTTACAGTGAGGGTGGTGAGACACTGGCACAGGTTGCCCCAGGGAGGTTGTGGCTGCTCCCTCCCTGGAGGTTTTTAAGGCAAGGCTGGATGAGGCTGTGGGCAGCCTGATCTAGTGTGAGCTGTCCCTGCCCATGGCAGGGGGTTGAACTGGATGATCCTTGTGCTCCCTTCCAACCCTGCTCTTCAGTCTGGAATTTAGTACTGCATATGCTAACAGGTAAGAATGAAAACATTTAAAGTCACTGATCTTTGATGTTGCAACTACTGCACTAAGCTTATCTTCACAAAGTTCAATAAGGACAAGTGCAGGGTCCTGCATCTGGGGAGGAATAACAACAGGCTACCAGTTGGGGCTGCCTTGCTGGAAAGCAGCTCTGTGGAGAAAGCCCTTGGAGTGCTGGTGGGCAGCAAGTCCTGCATGGGCCAGCAATGTGCCCTTGTGGCCAGAGCCAATGGCATCCTGGGCTGCATCAGGAAAAGTGTGGCCAGCAGGGCTAGGGAGGTTCTTTTC
>WBNM01030734.1:21120-34394 GCA_013399055.1 Ramphastos sulfuratus
CCCTCTACTCTGCCCTGCTGAGACCACACATGGAATACTGTGTCCAGTTTTGGGCTCCCCAGTTCAGAAGAGACAGGGACATGCTGCAGAGTGTCCAGTGGAGAGCCAGAAGGGGTTGGAACTGGATGGTCTTTGAGGTCTTGAGCATTCCCCCTATAAAGAGAGACCAAGAGCCCTGGGGCTCTTCAGTCTGGAGAAGCCTGAGAGGGGATCTTATCAATGTGGACAAATCTCTGAGGGGTGGGTGTCAAGTGACTGGGGACAATCTCTTTTTGGTGCTCAGCAGCAATAAGCCAAGGAGCAACAGCTACAAACTGGAACAGAGGTTTCAGCTCAATATGAGGAGAAACTTCCTTACAGTGAGGGGGCCAGAACCCTGGAGCAGGCTGCCCAGAGAGGTTGTGGAGTCTCCTTCTCTGGAGACTTTCCAGACCCACCTGGATGTATTCCTGCATGGATGACCCAAGGAGATCCTGCTCTGGACTCAATTTCTGGAGGTCCCTCCCAACCTCTAAGGCTCTGTGATTAATTAAACCAACAGGTTCTATTTCACCATTGTCTGACCACAGTCAGGCAGCTGCTCTACTGACAAGCAGTAACCCAGCAAGTCAGAGGAATGGCAGGATTTCATAAAAGCCTCTAACTCATTGACCATCAGACATACAGAAGTTTAATATCTGCTGAAATGTAGCAGACATCAGCTGTTCTTTGGACTCAACAGCTTCACCTGACCTGCACACACAGTTAAAGAGCCTCATGTTTTCATGGCAATTCACTTGTTTGGTTTTTCTCCAAATCTAATAATGAATGCATCAAAATGGTGAGACATTGCTTATTTCAAACAATGCATCCATTGGGAAAAATAAATCTGCAGGCAGTGATTTGTCTGGAGCAGGCAGCACCGGAATGGCAGACAGCTCTGACTGCTATGTGTGATGACAGCATGGGGGAGAGAGAGATTGAAGAAAATAACCAGATTCAGAGATGACAGACAAAGGAGAAAGATGCAAGAGAGATGAGCTTAAGGGCTGGGTTGGGTTTTTTGAATTACAGCTCATTAAAAAGGCTAAAGCAGAAAAAGAACACAGAACAAAAATTAAACACTTTGGCAACCAATGTTATGAACATGAGCATTATTCATAATTATAACAAATCCCACTAAGCCACATTTCTCCTGCACTATTCCACATTTCTTAGATGTGGCACTCAGGGACATGGTTTAGTAGTGGACTTGGCAGTTTGGAGGTTAAGAGTTGGATGAGGTCTTCCCCAACCTTAAGGATTCTGTGATTCCACTTGAGACAATGCATAACCAGCATGCAGGTACAAGCTTTGTCTTCTTGAACAATACATAGCAGCACAAAAGTGCTGCATTAACAGGTTTAAGACTCAATACATAGGTACAGACACAAACACACACTTAGATTGTTTGTGTCTATGTTATTACACACAGTGTTTCTTAGCAATCTCCCAAACACCTATCAATTTGATTTCCAGATCTGGAATTTGATCAGACTAGTAACAACCTGTCAGCTTTAAATATTGGGCTATTTGTTTCCCTGTGTCCAGTGCCTAAGATCTTGTTAATTACCTAAACTCCCTTTCTGTAGGTCTTGTTAATTACCCGTCTCCTGTCTCTGAGGACCTTGTTAATAACTTGTACAATCTCTCTAAAAAGGTCCTAATAACACATTAAAATTAAAGATGCTTTTCTTTTAGCACTTGTCAAGTGGTGTAAATTGAGAAATTTTCACATCAGTTTTAAGCCTACTGTAGTTGAAATTGTTTGTGTTTGGGCAAATACAGAGAAATGCTACACAAGGTTTGGTCACAGCACAAAACAAATCTTTGTTTTCTAGGAGTATCCTCAATTTCTTTAACTGTGTTCAATACAAAAAAAAATCCACATGGCTCCTAACTGCAAATTAACCACTGGAGAGCCATGACAATAGCACTAATTAAGAATGAAAGCAGTTTAACACAATATTAGGCAAAAGTTTCAAAGCCCTGGATTAGGAAGTATGAAGACAAAACTACTACTATTGGTAAATGCTGGCTAAAATACTGTATATATAGATAAAATACTAGATGCACTGTATGCTTAAGTTTTTTCCACTGGCTGCATGATATAAACCCTCTGAAAATAAAGAGATTTTTTTATTATTTACAAGCACAGTGCTTCTGTTTCACTGAGACTGTAGCAGTTTTAAATTGTCAAGAAATCAGCTCATAGATATCCGTAGTACACCTACACCAGACAGTAACACTTCTCAACCTTAACTCCTATGTAAAATCAGATCTCTAACAGTCTTAGTGTTAATTTATCCACTCAGGATTTGTAAGAGGTAACAAAATACCATTCCCATTTTACAGATCAGGAGCAAGGAGACTAAGTGATTCAGCCAAAACCACAGATCAAGTTTTTGCCAGAGCTGAGATTAATAGAAATTAGAGGTCCACAGTTTGTGATTTCCTGACATCTAGTATTATACACAAGCCAAGAAGGTCTTGTTTTGCTTGTCCAAAAATACTACTTAAAGCTCCTTAAATTAAAATTAGAGTAATAAAAATAAATAATATTTTAAAAATAATCCTGGGATTTTTCTTGTTTAAGAAAAAGAAATGAAGTGTTGCTGAGCCTCTCCTATTTTTTTCCTCTATCAGCTGAAAGATATGAACCTCCATTATTTTAAATTAGTAAATAAGAGTAATTAGTGACAGAGTATGCATACAGCCATTTAGGACTTAATGATTGGTTGGGTGAAGGGCTATACAGAACTCTGATCTGCAACCCACAAGGCAGCAGTTAGTGATCTTAAGAGCTGCTGGCTCATTACTGCTCAGTCAACATTACCACCAATTAATTAGGATGGACTAAAGCCTGACTTGGAGCCCAAAGCCACTGGAAAGGCTCCCATGAACTTTACAGACACATGCTCACTGGTGCTAAGAACTTGACCTTCACCTTCATTAAGATGTGGACAACTTTTTGGAGGATGGGGGAAGAAGATTGTTGTGGAGATTCTTTTCTTCCACTTTGCACAGTTCCCAGCCTGGTGCCACACACTGAACATCTTTGTTACTACAGTGTGCTTTTGCACATTGTAGCCACACTGGAATACCTTCTAATTGAGTTTCATCAGACAGGATCCAAATCTCAGGCTCCAGTCCTGTTCTAACCATTTAAACAAGGGTTTAGGTAACTTGGAGATCCATCTGCAAAGGAGCTTCTGATCTGCATTGGAAAATGCATTTTGCACACACCTTAACAGAAAGGCTAGAGAAGAACAGATTTAGATTGGCTGTTAGGAGCAAGTTCTGCACCATGAGGGTAAGGAACAGGTTGCCCAGAGGTAGTTGAGGTTCTAGCCCTGGAGATACTGGAGGTCAGGCTCAACAGGGCTCTGGGCAACCTGATCTAGTGGGGGATGTCCCTGCTGACTGCAGAAGGGGTTGGACTGTATGATCTGAGGAGAGGCTGAGGGAGCTGGGGGCATCTAGCCTGGAAAAGAGGATGCTCAAGGGTGACTTCAGTGCTATCTACAACTACCTGAAAGGAGGTTGTAGCCAGGTGGGGTCAGTCTCCTCTCCCAGGCAACCAACAAGAGAATGAGGGGAAAGAGTCTCAAGTTGTGCCAGGGGAGGTATAGGCTGGGTTTTAAGAGGAAGTTCCTGACAGAGAGAGTGATTGGCATTGGAATGGGCTGCCCAGGGAGGTGGAGGAGTCCCCATCCCTGGAGGTGTTCAGGCAAAGCCTGGATGGGGCACTTAGTGCCACAGTCTGGTTGTTTGGCTAGGGCTGGGTGCTAGGTTGGGCTGGATGAGCTTGGAGGTCTCTTCCAACCTGCTTGATTCTATTATCTTTGGAGGTCCCTTCCAACCCAGACCATTCTATAATAGTGCCTGGTTTACTGGTGGAAATGGTTATCCACCCAAAAGAATTTAATAGCATGTTGAGTAAATAAAAAGCAACTCAAAGTCTACATTCTCTGTGTATGCTTTCTGCATACCAAATTTCTTACTCAGCCTCATTTATTTTATGCCTACAGATTTACACAATTTTCTTCACAGTATTGCTAGTTTAAAAAAAAAAAAAAGGGACTCTATTCAACAAATCCTCCAGAGATAAAAGGTAAACTTAAACTGTATACTTATTAAATATGCACATTTTGTATTAGTTTCCACTTCAAAAGGAAATCATTGTCCATGAGATACACTTGAAAGAAAGTGAACTTGTTCTAAAAAGATTCTCACAGAACATACTGAAACTTGTAAGAATTGAGAGCTTCTAAATGATTGCATGCTAGAATCACTGAATTGCTTCAGGTGGAAATAACCTTTAAGATCATCATGTCTAACTACAATCTATCAGCCAAGGTTGGTGCTGAATCATGTCCCTCAGCACCACGTCCTTCCTCTTTTAAAGATCTCCAGGGGTGGTGATTCAACCACCTCCCTGTGGGGCCTGCTGCAGCATTTGAGAACCCTTTCAGTGAAGAACTTTGTTCTAATATCCAGTCTAAACCTTCCCTGGTGCAATTTGAAGCCAGTTTCACTTCTCCTGTCACTAGGTATTATTCCATAGCAGCTGTCCAAAATGTTTACTGTTTTGAGCATTCTGAAAATAACAGAATATGTATTTGTCTTATCAAAAGTTTGTTTACATGAAAGTCAAGAACTAGTAAAAGACTCATACAATGAAGGGGAACAAATGACTCGAGTCCTTCTGAATGGGCACTGTGATGAGCTTTTTACATTACAAAATAAAGGAAAAAGTCTATCATGATTACTGTTAAAGATTTATATTTATCAAGATCTGCTGCATTCAAGAACTTCAAAAAGATTTCACTCTTTATAGCTGACATCTGACTGAATACATTTTTTTAAATGAAAAACTGTAAGTGCTATGTACTTTTAATTGTTATTTAAATGATTTCTCTTTAAAAAGAGCTTATTTAAATGGAAGTTTAACTTCTGACAAACCAAGCTATATCCTAACCTTACTCTAATCTAAGGAAATCCTCTATTGAATAAATATTATTCTAAGACACTGCCTATAAACATGTTAAATACACTGGGATCTGACTTAAAGAATCTAAGAAAATTCATTGAAGTCTGTGTGAACTTCTACCAACTGAATCTTTTCTATAGCAGTTCCATTTCAGTTCATTTTTCTAATTCACATGATTAGTTTTGCTGAGAAAATGGTTAGAAGTTTAAAATCAGGAGTGCATGCATTCTAACCCATGAATAAGTCTGAGCTGGCATAAGATAAAAATCAATCTGTTCTAAAATCTTGAAGAACAAATTACCTTTTTTAAAAAAGAAAATACTACTGTGTCATTAACTAAGAAATTAACAGGCAGGGGGAAAAGTAAATTTGTTAGAATCATCCTTTCCACTTTAAATGATGATTTATTTCACAACCTTAATGCTTCACTTGAATTCAGTAGAAATTGAATTTGACATTAAAGTCATTAAAAAGAAATGAATCATTACCTTGAAAAAGAGGACTGTTAATTGCTGGCATTTATACAGAAAATGAGGAGAATGTTAATGAATGAAATTTAGAAAATTAAGTGTTTAAATAATTATGTTAGGAACAGTATATGTGTGTGTATTTTCCTCACTGGAAAATGAAAGTCAGACATGTAGGATATCCTCTTTTAAAGGAAAGTGAGTTCAGTGTTGATAGACAAAGATAAAAATGGATTCTTTAAATCAAACTTTCTTATCAGTCCCTGTAACTTCACTCACTCTTAGCACAAACTGCTGCCTCGTGCCATGGCTTGAACACAGGAACTCAAAGGTGCAGTAAAGTAAATTAATTCAGTAGTTAGTGAATTCAGGGGAAGTGCCCATGTGGGTGCTGCCATTTAGAACAGTTTAAGTCTGGTGATTTAACATGTAAAATCTAAATCCATTTTTCACCCCCTTAAATGATGCTGCCCACAGGATTTGTTTGCATTAGTCACATTTTTCTTTCAACTACTTATTCTGTTTCATCTGGCCTGTAAACTTGAAATCCTCCCCTCTAAAGACTTGGACTTAGTGTAGCAATTAGCAAGGAGTGTTCAGTGAAAGCAGAAGACTCAGGAAGAGCCCATTCTGAAGCACAAAAGGATCTTCCAGAAACCTAAATACCCAAGAACATTCACAACACATCAGTAATGCAATTCCAAAAACCAAGTAGAAAAAGACCAAACTATATATAAAGCTCTTAACTTTTAGATAAGCAACGATATAAACATATATAAAGCACAAAGATTGTGTTCCCCAATGCTTCACATTTTCATTTATATAACACATTCAAGATAGCAGATCAAAAAGACAGCCAAAACCTACCTTGAAGATGGTAACATGCTTGTAGGCTTGAAGTTTGTCAGAAAGGGATTAGTTGACTCATAATCAAAACTCTCCTGATGAGTTTCCAATGCACTAGGTGATTTCAAGTCAGTAGAGCTCTCTGATCCCCCATTGCTAAGTTTATCTGACCTCTTGCTATCTTTTTTTCCAGTCACTCTTTCAAAAAGACTAACTTTCTCCTTTTTCTCTTTTTTAGTTTCTTTTCTGATGTCAACAGGTTTGGAAAAGAGACTTATGTTTGGATCCCACGTTGCTGGGCTTTCTTCAAAGGGATTCTTCTGTCTTGGCAGTGTAGCAAATTTCTGGGGTAACGAAGCGCTCACATTGGTAAATGGGTCCGTTTGGGCTTCAAGTGCAGTTTCATCAACTGTGCTGTCAGGCTGGTTCATTTTAGAAGTATCAACACTTAATGTCCTTCTATGTGGAGATTTTAGACTCCCTGCAAACAATCTGTCATTAGTATTATCATCAAGACACTGTATCATAGTTCATGACATGTAGAGAACTCATAGCTTTGCAACCCAGTTCCCACTCAAAACGCTGCTGAGTAACCAAGCTACTGAAACAAAAATTAACTGCTACAGCCTTAACTGTGGTTCAGAACTGTTTCTGGATAGATACTACAGCAAACTTGTTTCATGTATGAATATTAAGTTCTTAAAGATGACAGCTATGACTAGCATGCCATTCCAGTATGTCCAGAGAAGGAGTTAGGGCTGTTCAATCTGGTGACCTTATTGTGGTCTTTCAGTATTTTAAGGGGGCCTACAAGGAAGATGGGGAAGGGCTTTTTAGGCTGTCAGGTAATGTTAGGACTGGGGGGAATGGAACAAAGCTGGAAATGGGGAGATTCAGGACTGGGTGTTAAGAAGTTCTTCAGCATGAGGGTGGTGAGAGCCTGGAAGGGGTTGCCCAGGGAGGTGGGCAAAGCCCTGGCCCTGGAGGTGTTTCAGGCCAGGCTGGATGAGGCTGTGGCCAGCCTGATCTAGTGTGAGGTGTCCCTGCCCATGGCAGGGGGGTTGGAACTGGATGATCCTTGTAGTCTCTTCTAACCCTGACTGATTCTGACACCAGAAACAAACAGTAGCCTATTGCTGCACAATGAACATTTGCAGTTTTGTATAAAACAAGTTTAAAAAATTGAAAGCAGTCAAAGTTCTAAACTTAATTTTCAAAAGATGCTGTTTTGCCTTGAGTTCCCTTCAGAATGCAGTGGTTCAACACAATATACACTAAAATGAGGACATAAGAATAAAAATCAGAATCCTAGAATGGTCTGGGTTGGAAGAGACCTCTAAAGGTCATCTAGTCCAAACCCCCCCCCTGCAGTTAGCGGGGACATCCTCAACTAGATCAGGTCACCCAGAGCACTGCTGAGCCTCACTTGGAGTATCTCCAGGAATGGGGACCCAACCACCTCCCTGGGCAACCTATTCCAGTGTTCTACCACTGTCATAGATGTTAGGAACAAGCTCATTACTAATCTAAATGCTAAACTTCAATACGTTATGGCCAATGCAAGTTATTTCTTATGCTCAGAAACAGCAATTATGAGTTACCAGCAACTAAAAGAAGTGGGGAAAAAAATAAAGTAGGTCAGTAGTAATTTTTAGGACCTGTACTTAAACACTGAAGAACCAGACTTCTCATGCTGGTTTGAGGCTAATTGGAATTTTAATGAGAAAAAATAGATTATAGTCTGTGGAAAGAAATCATGTCATCTGCTTCACTCAGGTTTGCTGAGATGTATAAAAGGACACAAACAGATAAGATAGTTCTGTTTGTCAGAGTGTCAGTGTCTGAATTTTCTACCTGGGCTTCTGCTATTCTGCTTAGATCTGTGTAACCAAATAAACCATTATGCTTCTAACCCCCCTTGACGATCCTCCCAACGCAGCTTGCACATAAGGCAGATTCTGGGATAAGAGTGAGGGGTGGAAAGAAGGTGAAAGGGTGGTTGGGAGCCCCTCCTGAGGATTCTAATTTCTGGGAGGGGTATTGTGTTTCTGTTTTACCTTTCACTTGTATATTTCTGTATATAGCTGTAAGTATTTGTACTAGATTGTAAATATCTGCTTGTATATAGTGCTAAGCTGTGAATATAAAGCTTTGTTCATTAATTTCCAGCCTGCTGAGTCTAATCTGGGTGATTTACTTGTGTGGGGGGATGGGTAACTTGCAGATCATCACATTTCTGAATGCTGTAATAGCAGTGAACTGCAATTATAATGGTCAGGTTGTTTTACTTACCACCTTCATCAACCGAACCAAAAGATTCCAGCTGACGCCTGAAAAGATGAGGGTAGCCAACTGTGCTGGACTTGAGTTTTTCTGAGGAGACATGAGATCCTGTTAAGTCTGACATCGAGTGAGCTGAGGAGAGCCTCTGAGGTCCCAAAAGGAAAGGTTTTTTTGGTTTTGATTTCATTTGTACTTCACTACTGCAGATCTCTACACTTGCATCAGGTACATGAGTACTTGGGATGATCGCGGAGGATGTATCCAGAAACGTCCCATCGGGTTTTCGACCTTTCATTTTGTCCTTTAGTTTAGCAAAAGGGGATTTGGTTTTGTCCTTCATTGACAAGTCAAACATACTTGCTGTCATGTTATTCCTCATGAACTGAATATTGACCTTTATTTCTCCTCTGTCTTTAGTTCTCTTCCCTTGTTTGGACTCTAGGTGAAACCACCTTAAAAGGAGGAAAAAGAGCAAGTTCAGTTGTGTTTCCTGGAGGGTAGTCATTCAACTCTGGTTAGTTGGTTAAATTAAAAATATGAAAACCCAATTCCATAACAACAATTAAAATATTCTTGTACTGAAGTAATTCTCCACCATTTGGTTTTGAAGAGAAAATTTTAATTATACAGTGCTCACCTGTTTGGAGAACCAAAAAAAAAAAATCAGCTCTGGGGAAGCTTAAACTTCATCAAGGCTAACAGGCTCACATTTGCCTACAAGGGAGAATCTTTATCTACTGTTAATTGCAAATGCAAATATATTTTATTTTGCTATTTAAAAGGGCACTTAATCTTTTTCAAGTGGCCTTTATTTAGCAGTGATGTGTATCACCTGAATGCATACTATGTGGCAAATACTTCATGTAGTAACCTTTTCTCCTTTGATTTTGCTCAGGTTTATACACTACCATTTCCCCTCCCTCTGACCCTTCCTTCAAACCACTGTTTAAGATTTATGTCAACAACATTAGGGGTCTCAGATATTTATTTATCAACACAAAGTAGTAAAGCATCATTTCAGTTCTGCAGCTGCAACCCTTGCTGATGTTGATGGTAACTCCAAGCACCAGTGGTAGAACAGTGAGCACACAGCTCTAATGGCCACCTCTGTTGCAGACCTTCAGAAATATTTCCACAGGCTTTGGAACCATAACACATACTCACTCCATGAAGAGAGCTCAAAGGTGTGAGCACCCATTTCAGACAGCCAAGTGTGCTTCTTTGCCAGGTTCAAAGGCTGTGTCATCATCCAAGTGCCATATTGATTCCCTAACATTATCCACAGTCCCATGGGAGCATCTACAGAATTATGGCTCTTATTTCCCTTCACTAAAGAATGACCAAGAGTCCTTTCCACACCATCATCAATAGTCTTTTGCCATTTCACAATGACTCAAGGACACATTTCTGATCCTCCATCTCCAAAGAAGCGCTCAAAACCCACTGTCAGAAGCACATACACACATACAACACTACAGTTCACTACCATGAAGTAACTTTTGAACTGGAGACAAAGCAATTAAATTGCCTCTCAGCAGAGATGCAAAATTGATTATGCAGTTGCACATAAATTATTCAATACTGCCAAATATAGCAAACAAGGTCAGGAAAAGAAAAAAATAACCCTTGATTTCCTTTTAGATATAAAACTTTTTGAAGGTGACAGCTGAAGTCAAATGTTTAGGCAGAGATACTATGTTTTGAGTCAAGAAAATACTTCTAGAGGTGACTTCACAAAGAAAAGATAAAAGGATAAAGAGAATTGTGATGAGTTTGTTGTTGTTTTGGGATGTCCAAAAGGTTTTAATGTCCCACACCAGATCAGAATAATTAAGAAATATCAAATCTGTCCTGTCACTGAACAACATGAATCCAGACCAGTAGATCTAGAATGAAACCTCTAGGAAGAAAGGTTTCCTTCTGTTGTGAGGTACCTCCATTTAATGTATTTTAAATGAAATGCAAAACCTGAAATTCATTGTGTGCCTGAAGATGGATTGTTTTTCCTTCTAGTTAATAACATTTCACTTCTTGGTAACTGATTCCAGAAACACTAAGTCATCTAGAGAGCCAGTACAAAAAACACATAGCAGAACCAAGTGTAAAAATTTTATAGTATCTAGAAGAAACAAACTAGAAGATAGCCTACTTCCTTCACAATGCTTCTTTAAGATGAAATTCTGTTCATATATTCTCTTAAATAAAACCATCACAGACCCACAGTGAGCAAGCCCTTGCTCAGACAGAACTTGCCTGTGCAGAAGAAATTCCCAAACCAAAATCCACCTTGAAACTGGAAGTCCTTCTCATGATTCCTCAGATAGACACTAAACAGACATCTAAGTATGAGTAAGGCTTATCAATGTTTTAAGAAGCTTAACAGGCAGAAAGGATCTCACTTTTGGCATTCAAATGAAATGGCTCAACCTGTACTGTAAGAAAACATTCCCCTCCCTCTTTCCCTCCTCTCCTACATTAATACTGTATCTCTGATAAGACTGCTAAAGTTTTTCATGTGCTTCTAACTCTGGAATTACCAAAATCTTAAATATGACTAACTTGTTTTAGAACAATATTAAGACAAATTCTTAAGCTTTTGCTGTGTGGAAGAAAGCATTTTCTTTTAAAACACAACTCAATTGACATTCTTATCCTGAACAGAAAACCACTCTGTGTCATTCATTACCTGCTAATGGTGTACCTCTGCATACTAGCATGCTATTTTGACATTCACCAGGTCTGAAGGAACATTCCAGCAGACAAGCACACACAGTCTTAGCAGCCTGCACATTTGTTTGCAAAGCAGACCTTGAAGAACCTTACACCAAAAGTTAGTTTGGCTGGGAACACAAAAAAATCTCTCCTTACTGCAGGAAAGTAACAGAATGGCATAAGAAAAGGGACTTCTTACCTGCTGGGACCAGGTTCAACACTGCTACTGGTTCCAAAAGAATTTCATCCTAAACTCTTCACTCCAGAAAAACTCCTCTTGACTTGGGTGGAATTTCTATTTGAATAATAATTACTGGATCAAATCCTTGTACAAAAGGCATATTTAATTTTGAGGCTGCCCAGGGAGGTTGTGGCTGCTCCCTCCCTGGAGGTGTTCAAGGCCAGGTTGGATGAGCCCTTGAGAAACCAGTTGTAGTGGGAGGTGTCCCTGCCTATGGTGGGGGTTGGAACTAGATGATCTTTGAAGTCCCTTCCAACCCAAATCATTCTATAATTCTATGATTTCAAGGAGGTTTCTTTGTTACCTTGAAGAGTTTTTATCTTGGTTTAGTTATAATAAAGGTTCCATATGTTCAGCTCATAAGACAATATGAGAAGCAGACTCAAATCATGATTTTCTTCAAATTCAAAGGTAAATAATTACTTTTTTTAAAAAAAACAGATGAGAACAAATGCAGGCAGTGAACATGAACAAGCAACTGAGTCTGTAAATGTTTCTTATTAGAATCTGCTCCTACAACACATGGGCATGAGCAACAAATAGAAAAAACAGCACTGTATGTAATAGAAAAAAGAACTGGAAAATGAAGTCCACTGTTTTCAGATAACATTTGGGTCCTAAAATACTAAATTCCACTATGCTGCTGCCAATTGAAAAAATGGTAATGCATTATAAAAGCCAATAAAACTTGCTATTTTGGTTTTGTTTACAGTACTTTTCTTTGCCATAATAAATGCTCCATTTGTCAGGCTGCCACAAACTTATTCTATAGAAAGCCTGTACAGAGTAGGAAAATAGCCAATAACATACAGGAACAAAAGAGGGTGGCTTTTATGAGAGCAGATGTCCTTTTATTTAATACTCAAATATAACACCCAGTCTTGCAGACAGTCTTTATTTAAACAGGCCCTGTACAAAGTCTGGCAAGTTTTCCTGACTTCAAAAGCAACCCTATTGCCTTCAGACTTCTTGCTTTCACCTTCAGATGTCCTGTAGGACAACATCCTCCATACATACTCTAGATTTGACTTCCCCCCTAATATTTCCATCAGAACAACCCTTGCTGCTTTGTTGCTCCCCCCCAGATCTGTTTTTGAGTGTGCCAATAGGCTTCACCTGTCTTGCACAGGTTTCAGGTCACTTTTGTTTTGTAAGTGATTCTATAAATTGCCACTCTGTATGCTGAAGATTTTTTTTGAACATGCCAAGAGAAGATCAACATTCAAAGCTGAACAGGAACAATCCTGCTGACCAGTCAGCCCTGAATCACAGAATCACTGAGACTGAAAAAGACCTCTGAGATCATTAAGTCCAGCCTATGACCCAACACCATAACAGCAGCTAAACCACACCAAGTGCCACATCCAAATGTTCCTTAAAGGCCTCCAGGGATGATGACCTGCACTAGTGGGAGGTGCCCCTGCCTGTGGTAGGGGGTTGGAACTAGATGATTTTTGAAGTCCCTTCCAACCTTACCATTCTATGATGATGACTTCACCGCCTTCCTGGGCAGTCCATTCCAGTGCCTAATCACCCTTTCCCTGAGCAAGTGCTTCCTAATACCCAACCTAAACCTCCCCTGGCACAGCCTCAGACCATGCCCTCTCATCCTGTCACAAGTTGCCTGGGAGAAGAGCCTGACCCCCACCTGACTGGACCTTCCTTTAAGGTAGTTGCAGAGTGTGATAAGGTCCCCTCTAAGCCTCCTCTTCTC
>WBNM01030734.1:47129-60788 GCA_013399055.1 Ramphastos sulfuratus
ACAGGTTGCCCAGGGAGGTTGTGGCTGCTCCCTCCCTGGAGGTGTTCAAGGTCTGGTTGGAGGAGGCCTTGAGTGACCTGTGCTAGTGGGAGGTGTCCCTGCCTATGGCAGGGGGTTGGAACTAGATGATCCTTGAGGTCCCTTCCAACCTTACCATTCTGTGTGTCTTGGTTAGACAGAAGCGTGTAAGTGAATTATCTTGGGTAGTAATTTCTAGGGTTATCTGCCTTGGTTCGTAATGGTGAGACACAAATTAAGGCTGCAACCTTTGGGATAAATTGCCACCCCACTCATCTGGGAATCACTTCCCCTCCTCTCCAGTTGCCAGTGTCCCCCATTCTCTGGTATCTTTCCCAAATAGTTCTCAGTAAGCTGTCCACAAAGCTTCCAGGGTGCTTAAGGAAAGAGTAGCAGTATTACAAGCTGGAGGAGCCAGGAAGGATTATGGTGACAGTGTTCTGCAGGAGTCTTAAGCTATGGGGGAAAGCCATGGGACACAGAGCCACAAGCAGGGAGACATGTGTACATCACGTTATTTCTTAAATGAATTTTTACCACACATAAATTCTGTTTGGATAGAATATTCTACATTGCTCTCATCAAATCAAAATGAGAAATTAATTTTAGGTAGGCAAGAAAGTATTTATTTAATCAGAAATTTAAGTCGAACATCATGTCTGTCACACTGTGCCTTAGCAAAAGTTTTATGTATTTTAGTTTTCACAGGGCTGGANTATGCAGAGGCTGGCATGTGAGAGGAGGAGAGTGGAGCCCTTCTCTCTTTCTCATGTCAGCTGGTGGAGCAGGCACTGGGGAGATGCCCTCTCAATTCCCCCACCCCTGCGCTGGAAGCGAATTCCACTCCAAAGTGCACCAGCTATGTTTTATTTCCTCCTGTACCCCTCTAGGGTCAAGTTGCAATCCAGCCTTTTGATTTTGTCCTCTTTGGAATAGGGACATTGTCATCTTCTTGAATGTGAAGTGTGATATAAATGACAAAACGTCTCAGGGAAATAATGATATCTCCAGCAACACAGTGTCCCCTGGCACTGTGCTAGAGCATTAACCCAGAAATGACTCAGATTCTCGCTTGCTAAACTGCTGCCACCCCTCAGTGCCTGCGTGCAGCATAGGTTTTGTTCATCTCTGTTCATGATCCAGTGAATGTTGCATTGGAAAATGCATTTTGTTTTCTGTGCACTGTTTTGGTTTTAAAGGCCATACCATCCTCTTACTTCTGCTTTTCCTCCCAAGGCTGAGATCAAGCGCTGTGCTGGACAAACAGGGTGGTCATTAATATTAAATACTTTGCCTTAGCAGTACAGTGGGAATGCTAATGATGATGACTAATCTGAGAAACCTTTTTTTTTTTTTTGCTGCCTGAATTTGAAGTGGGTACTAACCCAACAACAGTTCATGTGGGGAAGGATACTGTGAAGCTGACAGAAGTGATGGACAAATTCTGGTTTCGCTGTCTCTTCACTGATTAGAATGAGCAGACTAAAATAGATACAAGAAAAGGAAAGTCTTGGGACTGTACAAGAGATAATTACAACTCAAATGTCTCTTGGGTAAAGGGAGGAATTCTTCCTAGATTGGGTTTTGGCAAGATCTGTAATTCATGCTTCCTCTGTGAGAAGGACTCACAGCTTTTTATGGATTAAGGTCACCACATTCCTCCTTCTAGCTAGCTGGCGTCACCAAAATGGGTCTTAATCCCAGAAGTTTATTTTCAGTAGTTTGTTTAGGAGGAAACAGCTAAGTGAGCTAACAACATGCTGAAAGAGGGACATTATCTAGAAGGAGAGAGGGCATTGGAGCAGCCACAAGGAACATAGGGCAGATACTGCAAATCAAAAACATAAAACCAGTTTTCTGAGGCCAGCTTTTATGACATATTCTGGCTTTGATGGTGTTTGTGTTTTCTTCAGCAGCAAAACTTCTGGACTTGCCATTCTCCAACCTTAGATGGGTGATGGGAGGACAGGAAAAAGGGGCAAGGCAGATAATGATACAGAAGCTACCAACTGTCCTCAGAGAGAAATCCTTTTTACTGCAGTATAACACTCAAAGGAGCTACTTTTGATAGCGAGCCCCCAGCAGCATTTTGAAACCCTCTAAAAGAAACAAAACCAAAGCCTGGAAAATTCACAATAAAACATCCTCAGAGTGAGTGAGCTTGGACAGAAAACATGAGACAGTGATGGGAGTGAGTTTATGAAACAATTGTTTATCAGAGAACAGTTATCTGTGGTGTGTTTAATAGAGATCTGTAATCCTCATGTGTACTATCTATCTCTATTACACATTCTTCCAGGCCCAGGAAGAGCCTCATTACACATTTCTGGCCCAGGGAGAGCTCCATTGCTTTTTAAAAGAAGGAATTCCAAGAATTACAATGGATTATTTTATCTTTTTTCACTTTTAGTAATTGGAAATTACTCTCTCAGTTCTCCCCTCTGAGCCAACAGTACATCTGATTAAACATCAGCCTTGATATTTTGTCCAGTTCTGTCCCCTCCCAGTTCAGGAAGGATGTAGAACTACTTGAGAGAGTCCAGCACAGAGCCACAAAGATGATGAAGGCAGTGGAACATCTCTCTTATGAGGAGAGACTGAGGGAGATGGGGTCTTGAGCTTGGAGAGGTGGAGACTGAGAGATGACCTCATTCATGTTTATAAATATGTGCAGGGTGAGTGCCAAGAACCTGGAGGCAGGCTCTGCTGGGTGATGCCCAGCGACAGAACAAGGAGCAGTGGTAGAAGTTGAGTCAGAGGAAGTTCCATGGAAACATTAGGAGGAATTTTTTCCCTGTGAGGGTGACAGAACACTGGGACAGGCTGCCCAGGGGGGTTGTGGATTCTCCCTGCCTGGAGATATTCAAAACCCACCTGGATGCGTTCCTGCGTGATCTGGTATAGGTGATCCTATTCTGGCAGGGGGATTGGACTGGATGAGCTTTCAAGGTCCCCTTGAGCTTTCCCAGCCCCTGACATTCTGTGATTCTGGCTGCCCTTGCAAAAGAAAACACAAGAAAGATCTCTGCCTGCTGAGGCAGTTCCACCCTCTGCTTTTCATTTCTACTTGCGTACTCGCTAAAGAGCATCAGAGCAGTTTTGCTTACAGTGGTAAACTGTAGCAGATAATTTGGTGATTTAATTTCTCCCTGATTTCTGTTTGTGTTATGTTTTTGTGAAAATGCTGTCTCCTCTTTGAAATTATCTGCTGAATAGCTCTTTGTTGGCAGATCTCGGGTGGTGTGTTTGTTGTGAAGGTTCTGTAGCTGTGAATGCACAGGCTGGGTTTGTCTAGACATGCAGCAACCTTCTGCTTTCTGCCTAGCTGATTCTTTCAGTAGCTATTGCAGCTGTCCAGTTGTGCATTTTCTGGAGAGACTCTGTAGATTTTGAGACTGAACATTTTTGCCTGTGAAATTTCTCTTAGGTGTTGTTATTTTTTTCAGTTAGTGACTTCTTCAGGGACCCACTAGAATTGATGGGTTGCAGAAATCAAATAACTGGGCTCAAACCCACCGCCGTGAATTGGAAGGCTTTTTTTCAAGCTACTGTTTTTATCTGCTCTCTTGGTTTGAGAAGAATTCATTAATCTGGAGATATTTTGATGTAAATTTAAATATTAAAAGCTAGATGGATATTCATCACATTTCTGTCCTGAAACCAAGTGTTGTACCCCAAGGTATTGAAGGCTTTCTGCAGCTGTGGGAGTTAGGCGCTGTCCTGCTCTGTGTGTTCTCATTTTCCTTTCACCTTCATTCTTATGGAATGTCTCCTCAGGAGGAGGGGTCATTTGGCCTTAGCAGGTCTTCAGGCTCAACACTAGGCCTGAATCTTCTCCAATTATCCATTGTCCTCATAGAAATCCTGTACATTTCATCCAGGAATCTGGAGTCACAGAGTAGGACTGTGTGCAATATCAGACTTGGAATACACGCCAGGTACCGCTAAGTGTTGGAAGCATCTTTTTTTTTTTTTTTTTTTTTTGTTCATTTTTCGCTGAACTTGTTTCACAGCTTTTCAACACTGTCATCCATTGTGGAGTTCAAAGAGGCTTAAATGCTGTAAAACAATCATCAGATGCTATAATTAAACTTGCCAGTCATCCAGATTTGACCCGAACTGCCTGTATCTGAAGGTGTTAGTCAGCTGTCAGGGTTAGGTTTCCCTTCAGAAGACACCTGGCTCTCAGCTTTTGCACAAATTGTAAGCAGGCAAACCATTTTGCTTTTCTGTCAAAGCATTCCCAAGATGCAAACTCCTTAGAAACAGAATGGTCTGTGCCAGAAGGGACCTCTAGAGGTCATCTAGTCCAGCCCCCCCTGCAGTCAGCAGGGACATCTCCACTAAACCAGGTCACCATGGTCCAGTCAAGCCTGTTCCAGTGCTCCACCACCCTCATAGTAAAGAACTTGTTGCTAGCATCCAATCTAAATCTACTCTTCTGAAGCTTGTGCACTTCTACTCTGACTCAGCCTGATTCAGGATTCAGACTGTCTGCAGGAGAACCTGCACAGCCAACAGGACCAGTCCCAGACAACTCTTCCAAAACTGACTGCTGAGGGCTAGATTCAGATTTGCCATTCCTTCTCCTGAAACTTCATTGAAACCTCCAAGCTGACCCTTAGAGAAGTACCCATTCAGAAAATTATGGAAAAACAAACTGAGGCTCAAACTAAGGAGTTCCATTGGAAGTGGAAATTAGCTATGTGATGTCCATTTCACACAGGAATGTCTAGAAAGTTCCTCCCTCTTGTTTATAGTTCACAACCTAAGTAGAGTGTTAGCTGTTAAACTTCTACACAAGGCTAACTTTGCCATCTTTGCAGAGAATCACAGAATTGGCAGGGTTGGAAGAAACCCAAAGGATCATGTCATGTAGGGATAGGACTGAGGGGAGTGGAACAAAGCTAGAAATGGGGAGATTCAGACTGGATATTAGAAAGAAGTTCTTCAGCATGAGGGTGGTAAGACCCTAAAAGGGGCTGCCTAGGAGGTGGTGGAAGCCTCATGCCTGGAGGTGTTTAAGGCCAGGCTGGATCTAATATGAGGTGTCCCTGCCCATGGCAGGGGTGTTGGAACTGGATGGTCCTTGTGGTCCCATCCAACCCTGACTGATTCTATGATCTAGTTCCAAGCCCCCTGCCATGGGCAGGGACACCCTCCACTAGACCAGGTTGCCCAAAGCCACATCTAGCCTGGCCTTGAGAACATCCAGGATAATCTTTTTAGTTTGTGACAGAACCTTAGAAACATTAGCAATAGAAACAAACAACTTCAAAGTTGTGACCTTTTTTCTGCTTCTCTAATGAACTAGAAGATTAAAAAAAAAAGAAAAGAAAAGGATTTTTTTTATCATTGTATTAGTGTAAGGCTTCTTCAGAGGTATTTCTCCTGGGTTCATGGAATCATAGAATCAGCCAGGTTGGAAGAGACCTCCAAGCTCATCCAGTCCAACCTAGCACCTTTCCCTATCCAATCAACCAGACCATGGCACTTAGTGGCCCATCCAGGCTTTTTTTGAACACCTCCAGGGACAGTGGCAGTTGAAATAACTCATGCATTTATTCTATCTGCATAGGTCTCCAAGGATCTGAGACACCATTACCTCAGAAATTATCCAAAGTTATCAACTCCCTTACAGAGAATTTCAGCAAATACCAGAAAATTATGTTCTAGAAAAAGTTCTTAGTAGTGGAAGTTCTGAACTACTTAATTTTTTTTCCCCACTTCAGGATATGAAAGTGCTTTGCAGGACCTTACACATTCAACATCAGTAGGGCCCCATATGTAGGCAGACAAAACAGAATTATCTGCAGAAAGATGAAATTGCTATACTTAAATCATTCCTTCCTGCCCTAAGTTAGCAGTAGCAGCAAGCAGGTACAGTACCTATCCACCTCAAAGTGTAGTGTGCTCCTTAAGTGAAAAGTCCTCCTGGAAGTTTGCTCTTCTTTACTAAAACAACACATTTAAGCTTCCTGCTCATTCCTAAGAATTTTTCCCAGGCTTAGCTGCCTCCAAAAGTTTCTTCCCAGGGATTTTCTTCTGCCAGAGGACTACCCCACGTCTCTTCTGTTGTTGGAGAGCCTAATGGAATCCACCTGCAGCACTGAGTCAGCCGTGATTAATCTGCAGTTAACTGCAGGGCCTCAACACCTCCTGCCTGTTGGTAACAGGAGAACCCTTCCTCCCTGATGGTACAAAACAACAACAACAAAAGTGAAATAAAATAAAGAATTTTCTGAAGGAAGGAGGGAGGGTTGGGCTTAATGTGTCTCCCTTCCAGCCCTGGTGAACCAAGACATTCTTCACCCTGCATTGTGAAGCCCAAAACAGTATTTGGTATTTTGGGTGAGTTTTTGTCTCTTGCTGAGTTGCTGAATAATTCAGATTTTATATCATCATTGCCTCCTAGCAATATAAATTTCAATTTGGCTTCAGCAAGCTCTTAATATAAATATATGATTAGAGAAGGAATCTAAATTAAATTGCTGTAGTTAAGTTTTATGTGTGTTAAATGTGTGTACTCCAAGCACTCTTCCCCAGTGCTAGTTACAACCCTCCTTTCTTTGAAGCATGGTTTATTCTTAGAAAACTCAAGCTGCTCTTAAAATTCTGCTCCCAGTAAGAGACAAATTAGATAAAAACAACTTATTGAGGGGAGGGAGCTTGCAGAGCTCATGCAAGTCATGAAGTGCTGCTTGACAGCATTCTAAGCCTTTGTTGTTGTTGTTTTGCAAGAATTATCCAATACCCAGTCATGGAACAGATACAATTTCACTCTTCCAAATTATCTATAGTGCATCTCCTTCCCAACACCAAAAGCTGGAAGGATTGTGAGGGCTATGGGAATACTGCAAATTTATTTTGGCACTGCTTTGTACTTAAGGCATCCTGGAAATCAGCACTGGCTATGTTCTCATAGTCTGGATGTAAATTAGCCATATGTGCATTAGTGGCATTATTTACAGATTGAATTGTGCAACTATACTCAGGGCCTTAGATAAATTATTTCTACATTGGGTCCAATTTTTGCTGTCATTTACAGTAATATAAATCGAGGATCACTCCACTGAAGTCAGTGGGGTAATTACTTTCCATTTTCTCCAGTGTGATGGAGTGCAGAATTTAACCTCTGGTGATTTGCAGCTCTGAAACTCTTTCCCCTACACTAGAAGTCTGCTGAGGCTCTTCTGCCACTTTGTCCTCTGTCACTTTGGAGCTGTGCTCAGAAAATGTGCTTATGAAAGCAAAGCAGTTGCAGTTAGACTTGGTTCTTTTTTAATTCTGAGTAAATAAAAATGAAAACAGTAACTTGGTGTTACAGCCTCTTGTTGAATATATAACTTTGCTATTCATGCTTCTTTGTCTTGGCTTATAAAAGAGAAATTGCTGTGCAAGTTTGCCATGGGTTGAGTCTCACTCAACTAAACATGTTAGCGTATCACTAAAAAGTCTAACTAAACATGTTAGTATATCATAGAATCAGCCAGGTTGGAAGAGACCTCCAAGCTCACCCAGCCCTATCCAATTAACCAGACCATGGCACTAAGTGCCCCAGCCAGTCTTGTCTTGAACACCTCCAGGGATGGGGACTCCACTACCTCCCTGGGCAGCCCATTCCAATGCCAATCACTCTCTCTGTTAAGATCTTCCTCCTAACATCCAGCCTAGACCTCCCCTGGCACAATTTGTGGCTGTGTCCCCTTGNTCTAACTAAAGTCTAACTATGTTAGCATATCACTAAAAAACCTCTTACTAACCACGTGTTACGAATTACGCAAAGTTAATAATCAATATTAATTTTGATATCCAGGCAAAGATTGTTAATAACTATGAAAACTCTTTATTACCATCAAATCTCACCAGAAAACCTATTTACAAGGTTTGAAACACAGGGTTTGGATACTTAGACACACAGGGAACAGGCAAAACTGGAATACTTTAAGAAACCACTGGCATATGCAAAGATTATACTGGAAAGAGGTTCTTTCAGTTATACCCATTACCCACCATGGGAATTGAAAGGCTCCTTTCTGCTGCTGAGGCAGAAAGGCACAGCCAGAATCTAGTTACAGAATTTCTTAGAGGCTTTGAATGTTTACTCACAAAATTAGCCCCCGACTCGTGGGGCTGGTTACAGCTTCAGACAGCTCCCAAACACTTTCAGGGAGTTCTGTCAATGCCTTAGCTGCTGAGACTTCTGATTCTTCTCAGGCTTTGCAGGGTGCTGGGGAAAGGAGGCAGATGATCTCTGACCCCTCTGGATGATCTGTGTGTCTTTTCCAGTGCTTCTTGTCTTGGCAGATGTAGGCAGGATGCAATGTCAGCAGGCAGCAGCAGCAAGCAAGCACGAACACAATGGCAGAGCAGGTTGGGTCACCTGCTCATCTCTTCTTATCAACACAGCCCGAGACTAATAAGGCTTTGGACACAGAATAGCCAATCAGAATGGCAGTCAGCCAAGCCTGACCATATCAGGTGAAGCCATAGTCTTGCTTTACCCAAATTTGGGAAAAGCATAGGCCTTGCACAAGGCAGGCACAAGCCAAGCGTGTGTACCTTGTTTACCACAGGATGTAAACAGGGGCAAAACAAGCCTGGCCAAGCCAGGGTCCTTAGACTCAGTGGCTCCAGGGTCTTTGTCCTCTTTCCCATGGTTGCTTCTCCCCAAAACAGAAGGAGGGAGAGCAGAGAAACATGCCTGGGGAAGCCAGGACAGGTATAAGCCTATTTTGGCCTGTTTAGGACTACCACAACACCATGTTAGCACATCACTAAAAAAGTCCAGTTAACCATGTTAGCGTAGCACTAAAAACATCTAACCATGTCAGCATATAAAAGTCACCTTCTGAGCTTCTTCGCCCCCCACTCTGAATAGACCTCGCTTGGCAAAACTTATTTCTTTGCATACATTGGTAAGAAAAGTAAGAAATCATAGAATCATAGAATGGTAAGGTTGGAAGGGACCTCAAAGATCATCTAGTTCCAACCCCCTGCCATAGGCAGGGACACCTCCCACTAGTACAGGTCCCTCAAGGCCTCCTCCAACCTGGCCTTGAACCCCTCCAGGGAGGGAGCAGCCACAACCTCCCTGGGCAACCTGTGCCAGTGTCTCACCACCCTCACTGCAAACAACTTCCTCCTAACATCCACTTTCAATCTCCCCTCTGCCAGTTCAAACCCATTGCCCTTTGTCCTGTCATTACAAGACCTTGTCAATAGTCCCTCCCCAGCCTTCCTGTAGGCCCCCTTCAGATACTGGAGGGCTACTATTAGGTCTCCTCGAAGCCTTCTCTTCTCCAGGCTGCAGAACCCCAACTCTCGTAGCCTGTCCTCATAGGAAAGCTGCTTCAGCCCTTTGGAAATCAGAGATGATGCATCCCAATCTTGATGGGAAAAGTAGAAACCACACAAACATCTCAGCAATTCTTCACTAGAATCAGTCTCAGTGACACTGGAATAAAGCTGATTGTCCATGGAGGAACTGCTACGTCTCATCATCCAGCAGCATATGATGCTGAGGCAGACCAGTGCTGGATGCAACTGAGGCAGAACCAGTGCTGGATGCAGCTGAGGCAGACCAGTGCTGGATGCAGCTGAGGCAAAACCAGTGCTGGATGCAGCTGAGGCAGAACCAGTGCTGGATGCAGCTTCATAGCTGTGGTTCAAAAGCTCATGTAAGAGTAGCATGCTGGGATACTGCTGATATCTTTTTCAACTCAGTATTTCTAATGAGAAGAAGATGTCTGAATATTATTTTATGTAAGTCATAATCATTTAAAAAAATGCATTAGCAGGCACAGGTCTCAGAAGGGATTTTAAATCATCTCCATATTTTGTTTTCCTTCAGCTTCTCCTTTGTTTCTTTGCTGCTGCTGCATCTTATTTTTAATCTCCCCCATACTACTGCAGCAGCATGTCCACCTCCAGCTGCAGTGATAGAAAAGGTTGTGTAATTAAATGGTCCACTTTAGCAGTCAGGTATTCTTGCTAATTATTTTATCTCAGGATCAGTGTCCTGCTACTACATGGGTCTTTCCATCCCTAGTGGCAACATCAAGAAATCACAGAAACTTTTAGGTAAGGTATTAATAATTGCTCCATTGCTGGATTTGAGCAGGCTGCAAGAGTAATGTTGCTGTGCAGATAGCCTTTAACTCAGCTAAACTCACCTGAAGTTGTAAGTCCTTACTTAAATAGCAGAGGTGCCACTTTTCAAGCTCAACACAGATTCACTTCAACATTTAAATATCCAATGTGTTCCCAAAGAAGGCATTTTTCCAGACTTTTCTACGTGGAGGCAAGCCTGAAATCTAGGAGTCTGAGAGAGAAAAGAGATAGAGAGGTAAAAAAAAAAATTATACAAGTTGGGTTGTTGGTGGTACCAGCATACTGGACAAAACACAACCTAGCTCCAGCTTTATATTTTCTAGAGAAGTCCAGGCAAGGAGAGTGTTAGGAAGCAGAGATGGAGCTGTGCACCAAGTCACACGAGGGTGACAGCTTAGAGCATCAGCATTGCTGTGAAGAGGGGACTGCTTGGCATGTGGGGTTTACTGGGGTTCAGATGTCAACCCTGAGTTTGCCAGCTACTTCAAATGAATAAGACTGAGCTGCCCCAACACATCCTTGGTCACAGGGATCACAGAATCAGACAGAGTTGGAAGGGACCACAAGGATCACCCAGTTCCAACCCCCCTGCCATGGGCAGGGACACCTCACACTAGATCAGGCTGGCCACAACCTCATCCAGCCTGGTCTTAAACACCTCCCGGGATGAGGCTTCCACCACCTCCCTGGGCAACGTCTTCCAGGCTCTCACCACCCTCATGGTGAAGAACTTCTTCCTAACATCCAGTCTGAATCTACCCATTTCTAGCTTGCTTCCATTCCCCTTAGTCCGATCACTACCTGACAGCCTGAAAAGTTCCTCCCCAGCTTTCTTGTAGCCCCCTTAAGATACTGGAAGGCCACAATAAGGTCACCTGGGAGCCTTCTCCGATCATGGTGTGTTTTATTTTAGTAATATATTTAAACTGGAGCCTTCTCCCCTCCAGACTGAACAGCCCCAACTCCCTCAATCTCTCCTCATAGGATCATAATGATGAACAAATTTGCCCTGGCCAGAATGCTTCAGCTGGGAATCATGTACCCAGCCCAGTTTGCAGACCTCCCCATGCCAAAGAGCCATCCAGGCTTGAGAGGAAATCCTTTAAGGTGAAGACCTTGGGACAAGAAATCCTTTGGGGTGAAGACCTCGGGACCCTTTTGTGGAAATTTTCCTGATGAACAATTAACCTCACTGATAATCCTGTCTGCATTATCCATAATCACAACGTGACCATTTTCAGCTTCTGGGGCTTGAATCATTTTTAAATGCTAAGTGACAGGATCATTGCAGATCTTCTCCTCATGTAGGTATTAATGTATCATGATTGAGTCTCTTAACATTTATTTTGATAAACAGATTAGGCTGCATGCATCTAATCCTACAAAGCAGATATTCCAGATCATGAAATCATTCTTTTCTGATCTATTTTCAATTTTCTATGGCTGCTTTGAAGTGTGAGCACCAAGCCTAGTCATGATATTCCAATAGTTTTCCCACCAGCTCACACACAGCTGTACTGCTTGTGCCAGAACCCCTGGCCCAGTAATTCTGCTGCTAGCTTAGGTTGAGGAAATTCAATCTAGGATATTAAAACACTTGCTCTGTATTTTCCCCTGCATAATTGGAAAGCAAGCAAAGGATCAAATATGGGTTGGGGGGGGTGGGATGAGGGTTGGGGGGAAAGTTTCCAATTCTTAAGTTAATTGTCCTGAAAAGTTTGGAGAAATTTACCACAGAGATACTCTCCCATGGAGCAAGCGAGCGCTGACTGTGAGTCTGTTTGTGCTTTGGCCACATCTGTATGGCAGCAGCATAAAGAGCCTGGCATGCTGTTTAATATCTGTCAGGCTTCTTTTTTTTAAACCACTTAATAAGCATGTATGTAAATTCTATGCAAAAAAAAAAAAAAAAGAAAAAAAAAGAAAAAAAAAAGTTTGAACAACTAGAACAAGAATAACCTTTTATGTGGTGGCTCCCACCATTAATCCTGGCTTCTGCATGCCAGTTCCTCCCCCCTCCCCCCACCCCTCACCACCACCACTTTCACATCCCTGTTTTTTGACAGGTGCCAGAAGGTTTCAGAATTTTCTGGTGGCTTCACTATGGGAACTGCCATTTAACCAGGAATGAATCTGACTCTCTGAGCAATAAAGCTGAGGCAAAACACTTAGGGTCTAGCCAGAATGGGGGGGATTACTCTGCTCTCCTGAGACCCCACCTGGAGTCCTGTGTGCAGCTCTGGAGCTCCCAGCACAAGAAGGACATGAAACTGAGCCAGTCCAGAAGAGGCCACAANGGAGCCCTTCCTGGGGACTCTGATTTCTGGGAGGGGGATTTTGTTTCTGTATTACTTTTAACTTGTATATTTCTGTATATAGCTGTAAATATCGTAATATATTGTAAATATCTACTTGTATATTATACTAAGCTGTGACTATAAAGCTTCATTCCTTAATTCTGTATATAACTGTATGTTGTGTATATTTATATCTGCTTGTACATTGTGCTAAGCTGTAAATACAGCTTCATTCCTTAACTTCCAGCTGGATGAGTCCAGTCTGGGTGATTTTCATAGAGTGTGGGTGCAGGCAACTCTCAAACCATCACACACAGGTTGCCCAGGGAGATTGTGGCTGCTCCCTCCCTGGAGGTATTCAAGGCCAGGTTGGATGAAGCCTTAAGCTGAGACCTGTTCTAGTGGGAGGTGTCCCTGCCTATGGGAGGGGATTGGAACTGGATGAGCTTTGAGGTCCCTTCCAACCAAAACCATTCTATGATTTCTTGTCTTTCTGTTGGCATTTTTTACTCTGGATTTTATTTATTTTTTTAGCCAAGGATTGCCCTACATTCATTCAGCCTCCCTCTAACTTCACCTCAAGAAAGGAACAGGGCTCTCAAAGTGTTGTTTTCCCAGCAACAGCTGCTGCTTTTAGCATCCAACAGTCTTTAAATCCACAGAAGGCTACTTTATATGGACAGGGAAGCATTAAATGCTAGGAAATGAGGGTCTTTAGGTAACTATTCCAGATCTGCTATATCTGCAGTTACAGCAATTGGTGGTGTAGGTGGTGTTCTTTTACTGGCTTTTAATGAGACACATTTATTACTGCCCTGCGATAAACCAAAGTAGAGCCATAAAAGTGACTTTCATTGAACAGTTGTTTTGAGTCCTGCCTGAGTCTTATAAAGCTTCATTTGTTCAAGACTTTAGTTTTGGTTTTACATGCCTGCCACCTTTTTGGTAACATCTGTTATCTCCTTGGAAAGTTACATGAAATAGCCTTGCCTTCCACAATACAGCAGAGCCTCATTTCGTGGCTGGTGGCAGTTGGGAGCTGATCCTCCATAATCTGCTGCATCAGCTAAGGAACCAAACCTCTCCATACAAGCAGCCAGAGCATGGGGTTGAAGCTGCAGGTTTATGTGTTGCAATCTCACCATAGTTGAAAACTGTAACTGTGCAGGTTGATAGCAATTGAAATTTGAAGAACAGTTTCTGGTGGGGGCATAGGAAGTTCCACGGAAAC
>WBNM01030736.1:0-20352 GCA_013399055.1 Ramphastos sulfuratus
TCTGTGATTCTGTGATTGTAGGAAGGGCAGGGCTGAAGCAGCACCAGAAAGCTGCAAGGTTTAGCCCTCTTCTGGCATAGGCTGAGCAATGCAGCAGTGACAAAGGGCTGCCCAGCAGGATGCCTGCTTTATTCAGCCTCCTCACTTCCTTTAGTCTCCAAAGAAAATCAGAATTTATGTGGATCTTTAAAAAGGAAAAAAAAAAAAACACAAC
The DNA here is from genome assembly GCA_013399055.1 of Ramphastos sulfuratus. Classification (NCBI taxonomy): domain Eukaryota; kingdom Metazoa; phylum Chordata; class Aves; order Piciformes; family Ramphastidae; genus Ramphastos; species Ramphastos sulfuratus. Next base: position 215 of record WBNM01030736.1, read on the forward strand.
AAAAAAAACCCCCACATATATTCTGCTCATCTTATGCCATAAGGGAAGAAGGAATCTATGCTTAAACACTTAATTAGGGGATGTCAGCAGAGTGCTCTGCAAATGGGAGCGTGCTAGGCATCTGCTATTTAAATATAGCTGTACACACACACCCCCTCGGCCTCCCCAACCCCTGAAAACCTCCTAGCAGGTGATCACACGCCAGTCTATAATTGAAATCAACTTAATCCTGACCCAAATGTAGCAGCAGCTGCTGTGAAAGCTGTGGCTGCTCTCCAAGTGTTTCTTCCATTACCCTGGCCCGTATATTAAAGCGAGACTGATTGCTGTGTTGCAGGCTCCTGCCACAGAGTGTCTCTTACAAGAAAGCTGCTGTGTTTTAGATTAAGGGCTTTGTTGTATTTTTCATAAGAACACTGTTTTCCCGTGTGATGATCTGAGCTGTTCAGATATTAATTACTCAGGACCTGCAACAATACTCTGAAGTGAAAGGTAAATATGGATATGCTCTCTCTTCCTCACACGCACAGTGATGCATCTGGGCAGTTGTCTGTGAGGTGGGCTGGAGAGGCACAGCTGTGCTTGGATGTAAAGGATGCTGAGAGGAGACAGCAGCCAGCCAGAAGAAGAGATGAGCAATGGCTGTAGCTGCCCTCCTAATTTAACCTTCGTGCCACAAACCTCTGCCTCAATCCCAATGTGTGTGGAGATGCAGGATAAGGAGCAGCTCCTCCTCTAACTTTTGCTTATTCACTGTTGTGTGAGAACTCCCCAGCCTGTCTTGCCTCCTCTAGATCCTTCCTCTTTCTGCCCTCTCCCTGCCTTCTCTCCTGTCCTGCATCTCCATGGGTTTGCTGAGTGGGAGCTGGCATTTATGCAGCAGCATCAGAAAGCATCTCCCAAGCACCTTTTCTGGCAAGGGGGAATGTCTTCACCTCAAAACCCTGAGAGCCCCCAGCACAGGAAGGACATGGAACTGTTGGAGCAGGTCCAGAGAAGGCCACCAAGATGCTCAGAGGGCTGCAGCAGCTCTGCTGTGAGGACAGACTGAGAGATTTTGGGCTCTGCAGCCTGGAGAAGAGAAGGCTTCCAGGAGACCTTAGAGTAGCCTTCCAGTATCTGAAGGGGGCTCCAGGAAGGCTGGGGAGGGACTATTGACAAGGTCTTGTAATGACAGGACAAGAGGCAATGGGTTTGAAGTGGCAGAGGGGAGATTGAAACTGGATGTTAGGAGGAAGTTGTTTGCAGTGAGGGTGGTGAGACACTGGCACAGGTTGCCCAGGGAGGTTGTGGAGCACAGAATCACCCAATGTGATCTTTGATCACATTGGGTGATTCTGTGCTCCACAACCTCCCTGGAGGTGTTCAAGGCCAGGTTGGAGGANGCAGGATCTCCTAGACCAGATCACACAGGAACACATCCAGGCAGGGTTTGAATATCTCCAGAGAGGGAGACTCCACAACCCCCCTGGGCAGCCTGTTCCAGGGTTCTGTCACCCTCAGAGGGAAAAAATTCCCCCTCATGTTTACATGAAACTTCCTATGCCTCAGCTTCCACCCAGTGCCCCTTGTCCTGTCACTGGGCATCACCCAGCAGAGCCTGGCTCCAGCCTCCTGCCACTCACCCTGCACATATTGATAAGCATTGCTGAGGTCACCTCTCAGTCTCCTCTTCTCCCAGCAGCACAGGCACAGCTCCCTCAGGCTCTCCTCCTAACAGAGCAGTTCCATTCCCTTCATCATCTTTGTGGCTCTGTGCTGGACTCTCTGAAGCAGTTAACCACTGAATCACAGAGATCCGCCCTAGGTTGTGAGGAGTCCTTGCTGTAGCCTCCTCGTCAGCAGAGCTGGGCTCACTCTTTCAGCTTCTTGTGCTCTCTCTGCTTTATGCTGCGACTTCCAGCACGGAAAACATTAACCCAACCTAATTCATACTCCTCTTCAGTCCCGAGCTGATGCCCTCAGTTCCAGTGCGCCACCTCAGCCTTGTTTAGAAGGCAGGACAGAAGATGGTGCTGCTGAGCCAACAGATTTGAACAAGAAAACTTCCTGGAGCTGCTGGTGGTTTTGTTGGTTTGGTTTTTATTGTTCTTTCTTTTTTTTTTTTTTTTTTTTTTTTTTTTTTTTTTTTTTTTTTTTTTTTTTCTTTTTTTTTTCCTTTCTTTTTTTTCTTTTTTTTTTTTTTCCCTGACAGCTCCTGTTTCAAAATAATCTTTGTTTAAACTAAAGAGTTGCCAAGGAGATAAGTTTAAGAAGCACAGGAGCTACAGAGAAACACCCCACAGTCCATTCCCCTCATGGAGCAGTGAAATATTGATGGACCAGGCTCCCTAATTGTGTCTCCTAGCCAGGGTCTAAGCTGGGAATCTGAAGTTTTTCCTGCTTTGTATGCAGCACCTTTGGGATAAAGTGATGGGATCCCTGGCAGAGCTACATGGGCAATTGGCTTGGGATGTATGTGGCTAATGAACAGGTGTCGAGCAGACAGCTTTGTGGGAGCTAATGAAATGTTCAGTACAAAATGTGTCACCTCCAGGTATCACAGCCTGTGCCTCACTCCTGGAATTGAATCCTCTGGCCCTGCCTGCCCAGCCTGCTTCTCTGTTTACTGAAGTCTTCTCTGTGTAAACCAACAGGAGCAGCAGAAAGAACAGAAGCACTTCTGATCATCCAACTGGGCAAAACGGTGTCAAGCTGTGAGGCTGTGGGGTATATTTTTTTTCTTATTAAGACTTGTATTACTGGAAAAAAAAAAAAGCAAATCATCTCCACCTACAGTGCTGGCAGCTACATTTTTTTTTTTTTAATAGGAAGATATTGTTTCAGATTGAGAACAACAATAGGAGACTGCTTAATTTTTCACATCCAGGGTACTCTCGTGCCTCCAGAGTTTACCTGTCTGGGAATTGCAGTGGCTTGGTGGGAAGAAACATGCTAAATTCAGATGCCTCTTCAAAAACTGATTTATTTGGCAGCTGTAAATGAAGTGGCTGTAAGAGGAGAGCCTGTTTCACACTGTTTCATTTTCTAACTCACAGGGCACCTGTGAACCTAACTGAGCACAGAGAGCTGAGCATCTAGCACAGAGAAATGGGACCACACTCCACTTTGTCCCTTCTGGCAGCCCATGTGAGTTCAGGGCTACAAATCAAAACTTGTGCTGCATCTTGGCATATCACTGTGATGGCAAATGAGGTTTGCACTGCTGGTTCCTCTAGAAGAGGATGCCACACATATGTATGCCCATGAAGCACAGATAACAGCTGCCATCAACAGCCAGGAGCCTTCACTACTGATCTTCCTGTAGTTTTCTGAGCTAGCTTAGTGGAAGCTCTCTATCTGCTTGTTTTCACTTCTCTGGCTTCAGAGCAAGAATAATATTTACCTATTTTACAGGCCACACTAGAAAGATTAATTAGCTAATGCTCCTTGAGTGCTTTGAAGATGCAACATGACAAACGCATTTAAGGGGTTGCACTCAGTGTGCCTGAGATCAATAGATACTTGGCAAAGACACCAGTGAAGGGGCCCAGGTGGTGTGGAAGCAGTAAAGAGCCTTGAATAGAATCACAGAATCACAGAATCAGCCAGGTTGGAAGAGAGCTCCAAGCTCACCCAGCCCAACCTAGCACCCAGCCCTAGCCAATCAACCAGACCATGGCACTAAGTGCCCCAGCCAGGCTTTGCTTCAACACCTCCAGGGATGGNACCCTTCCCACGTCCACACACAGCCCTGCACTGCTCACCCACACAGCCTTGCCTGCAGCAGGACAGAGGATGTGTTGGTACAGCCTTCTGCTACGTGGATAATAAATTTGAAAGCAGCAGCAGTTCTCTTTGCTGAGGGGAGAGGCTCTTCAGGCTGTTCATGCCCTGAAGCTGTCTGGGCTTGTGAGGGGTGTGTGCATCACTCCAGCAGCCTGGGCTGGCTTATGGCTTTCTCTGCCTCCAGCAATTTCTCCTTTCCAGGCAGCAGATGCAGCATGCAGGAATTGTGAGCTAGCACAGTGGGAAAAGTTTTAGTAGGCACAACAGAAGAAGATAGAAGAAGTGAATGCTTTGGGCTCCTGGGAAGCAGCTGGAGGATCAAGAGCCATTCAGTGTAGAAACACTGCCCCAGTCCTGAGCATCATGTGTGAGCTGGTGACTACAGCTGCAACTCAAATGTGAGCCAATCTGCAGCTGCCTGGTGTTTCATTTTGCAGGCAAAATGAAAAGCTGATTAAAAGGAGCCATTAACTGAACACTGCCCTCACCACTGATAAGGTCCCCTGGAGCTGAGTCAGAGGGATCCAAACACAGCCCTCTCTGGTCAGCAGCAGCCTGCTCCCCATGCTGTTCCCAGAAAGAAAAGGTGGGCAGGGCATGTCACTGTGAGCTTGTAGAGGCAAGGCAGGGACAGGCAGCAGGAGAGGGACTGCAAGCCTGCAGCAGCTTGCCTGGCACAGGCAGCCTCCTGCTCTGGTGACTGCCTGCTCTGTGCCTTCCCAGCAAGGGGGTTTGAGCCTGTTCCCTGCAGTAACAGCTTCTTTGCACGCCCTGATTTGTGGCCTGCACGTACCTGTTGAGCTTCTGGAGTCAAGACTGGACAAATTTACCATCTGGCATGGCCAAGGACATAGGCTTCATTAACAAGCACAAGGGAAATCTAATGTTTGCTCTTTTTTAAGTATTACAGAGATAAAGAGAAGGTTGGGAGGCCTGGAAGCAGATTGTGGAGAAGGACTCTGACACTGCTGCTTTCTGCCCCTTGACAGGTGCTGCAAGCAGACCTCATTCCAGCATTAGGAACTGGAAGCTCCCCACAGAGAGGGAATGGGTCACTGAGTGATGGAGACTCTCCTGGCAACCTTGCACCATGGGCATGTCCATGCACCCCTGTGGCCCCTGGTGGCTTACACAGATTGTTCTAAGCTTGACACTAGAAAAAAAACAAGCAAATAATTTCTTGGCTTCCCTCCACCCCACGTGAACACATTGCTACCTTCCCACACGGGCTGGCTTGAGGACAACACAAGAAAGGCCTGAGAAAGGCCAGAGCCTTGCCCTGCTGTTGCCCTGCATCCTTAAAAGCTCAGAATTACCAGACACAGGCTGAAACAGCTCTTGTCCATCAGTGCTGTTCTGCACTGCTGAAGTACCTTGGATCAGAATTTGATTCTTTCCTTCTCAAGCAGAAATTCTAAATCAAGGGTTAGAGCAAATGTTTGGGCTCTGTTAACAAAGACTCAGGGCAGGTTAAAAAGGTTCCCTGTGTAGAAATGTAGCAGTGAAGTTCACAGGATCATAGGATGTTAGGGGTTGGAAGGGACCTCCAGAGATCATAGAGTCCAAGCCTCTTGTCATTTACTGCATGCACATAGCTTCAGGTAAACATGGGATAAGCAAATGAAACTCAACATGCATACATCAACAGCAATCTGGATATTCTTGAAGGCAGTGAAGTTTTTGCCCATACCCATCTTAAGATACGGACCAATAATCTGGAAGAGGCAGCAGTGACTGCTCTCATGCATCTTCCTTCAAGAAATGCTTGCATGCCTAACTCCTGCATCTAGCAATCAGAAGGCAGGCACTCTGAACACAGAGTTCTCTGAAATACCAGCTCACTGCCTCAGTTTCCCCCTCCCCTGTGCCTCCATAACTGATTAAGGAGACACTAACAGGCTTCCATTTAGTATTCTTGTATTTATCCTAGTATTTATGGAAGGTGTGGAAATGGGTGTATGAGATCAAACACGGAGACACCAGGCACAGAGGTTGGCCTTGTGCCTGTCTATAATCAAAACCCAATTAGCAGAAGCCTGCATTTGTTAAATGAGACCATCACCCTTCAGCTATTCCTGGGAAAGCTGAAAAGGAGAGGAAGAGGCAGTGAGTCTTCTAAAGATGACAGCTCTGAGGAGCTACCTTTTCCTAAAGTGACTGCATTTCCTTCACCATTTACTGTGCAGCAGGTCATTATCAGTTACTAATTACCAGAGCAGGCCAGTCAGGTCCATCATTGACCTACTGTGTAAGCTGAGCAAAAAAAAAAATGAACCTGTCCCCACTGCATTGACTCTATGCAAATGTAAAATATGGGCACTGAGGAGGCTCTGAGCTTCATATAGGTCTCGTTAAGTGTTCATAAAGGATACTGAAAGCCTTAGATGAAGAGGTAGAGAGGAGAAGAATGATAGGGTTATAAAACCCATTTCTCCAAATAACTCACATTTATACAGTGCCTTTCAACCTGGCAGATCCCAAAGCTTTTCCTTCCCCTGATATACTGCGTCCTGTTCCCCTCCCAGTTCAAGGCAACCTCCTCTGGAGTGAAATGCAGCAGCTGGTTAAAAGCCCTGAGTGGCAGCAACTTTAATAGTAGCAAGGCATTTATATGGCCTCCCAAACTTCAAAGAGTTAATTCTCTGCCCCCTTCAGGAGGCAGACAAGGTTTGTTATTCCCATTTCACAAAGGCAATATAACAAGAGTGGACAAGAGTGGAGGAAATCTGCACTCCCACAGATGTATAAAGCGAAGTTCCGTGCGTGAGCCTGAAGTGCTTTTAATCCCACACAGAGAAAACATATCAACATGTCTTCTTAACAGGGGAAAAAAAAACCCAGTCCTTTGCTAAAAATAATGATGTGCAGAGAGCTCTGATCTAGATTCTAACACCTGCCACTTCTGGTGGAAAAATTACCTCCTCGAGCATGTGTTGACATAGAAACATCATGGGCCACAGATGCTTCCGTGCCACGGAACAAATTGGGAGCTCCAAATATGCTGCTAAGGACCAGGCAATCTGCTTGAAGAGGGCCCAAGAGTTACTAAAGTCCTCTTGAAATATAGCAGGAGGGAAAGGTGCAGCAGCACCAATCTCAGAAGGAGGCTGGCATTGCTCTTCCACCACGTGTGGCTCTGTGCTTCTTCCCAGCTCCCTGCATGGCAACGAGTGGGGAAATGCCCAACTGCTGTGCCCTGAATCATAGAATGGTAAGGTTGGAAGAGACCTCAAAGATCATCTAGTTCCAACCTCCTGCCATAGGCAGGGACACCTCCCACTAGTACAGGTCACTCAAGGCCTCCTCCAACCTGGCCTTGAACACCTCCAGGGAGGTTGTGGAGCACAGAATCACCCAATGTGATCAAAGATCACATTGGGTGATTCTGTGCTCCACAACCTCCCTGGGCAACTTGTCCCTCTTGGCAACCTGTCCCTCAACCTATGTCCCTCTTGGTCCTTCACAGTCTGCCCACCCTGCCCAGCCCGAGGGATCGAGTCACTGCAGGTGCCCTATAGCCATGGGAAGCTTTTCAGTGGGGGACACAAAGCTGTGTTCAGCTGCTGAAGCTCCCAGGCAGCCTCCAGCTGCCCACAACTGGATCTGGACAACTATCCACCCTTCCAAGTAGAGCCAACCCCCTGTAGATGTCTTCAGTCACTCCTGCAGCCTGTGCTTGGGTCTGGTGAAGGGTGAGCTGTGGACTCTGTGTCCTGCAGGATCTAGGGCAGAGGTGCAGGGAAGCAGGAGAGATGAACTGGCTGAACATCATCAGTTCTCCAGCAGTGATTTCCATCAGAGGAGCACATTTGCTACATGAATCACATCCCATTCATCACTGCAGCTGTCTGGATATAACTTTGCCAGGCAGGGCTTGGACTCTCACTCCAGAAAGCCTCTGATACACAACAGCTTCACAGGGCAGGACGTGGATCAATGCTCCTGCCTGATTCATTCTCTCTCTTCCTCAGTTCTCAGAAGCTGTTCCCTTTCATCACTCTAGCTTTGCTGTCCCCAGAGAAACCTGTCCCCCTGCAGCTCCTGCTGCTGAGTGGTGTCCTGGCCAGGGCACCATGTGCCTGGGGAAGCTGGGCTGAGAGCAGCATCTTGTGAAAAGCTGTTGCAGGGCCCTGGCAAATTTGCCCTGGCCTGAACTTGTGCTTGGAGCTGACACTCGTTTAGGCACCCAAACAAGGATGCAGAGGTCTTGTACTCAGGTGTTAAATATGGGCCCTTCTCACACTGTGGAACTCAAACCCAGGAGTGAAATGGTTCCCTGCTGCCATGGCCCTCAGCTTTTCACCCTCTCTGCTTCTGGAAGGATTTGTTTAACTGGACCACGTTTCACTACCATGCAAGTCAAACACACTGGCAAAGTGTCAAGATGATGGCCCAGGGGAGAAATCTCCTTGACATATCTGATCCTTATGAGACAACACAGATGGTCATGGAGGAGATCCTATGAATTTGCTTCCTTGGCAATCTCAGTGCCAGGAAACTCCTCTGGCTGTGCACAGCATCACAGCCAGCTGCTGGCCATGCTGGTCTGATGCTGCAGCCCAGGAGAGGAAGCACCTCAGCTCTGCTGATGGTTTTGACAGGGTCATCAGCTCCCTGAGCTCCTTCTGGGTGCCATACTCACCCTACTGGCTGCTTCAGCCCTGAGTAATAAGTGTAATGAAGTGTTTTGGTGGGTCTGGCTGTCGATTTATCAGGGTGATGAGGAGATTTACAAGCTTAAGCCAGCTTACAGGTCTTTATTTACAGCTCTCAAGCTAAAGACCAGACCTAGACACCCATATATTTGGACTCAGAGCTTGAGCAAGTAAGAAAATATTTAAATCTCTCTTCCTCCTCTTGATTCCTGTGGGATTGCTGTTCATCACAAGTAGGAGTGTGATGCCACCAGTGGCTCTGGGGAATCCCTGAACCCACAGCATGGGAACTGAATGTTCTTCCCATGGAGAAAGGCATGATGCAGCCCTTGCTGGCTGAAATAAAGGAACAGAGTGAAGCCTTGATCAGGCTGTTCAGTTGGGAGAGGAGAAGGCTCCAAGGAGACCTTATTGTGGCCTTCCAGTATCTGAAGGGGGCTACAAGAAAGCTGAGGAGGGACATTTGAGGGTGTCAGGTAATGATGGGGCTGGGGAGGATGGAGCAAAACTAGAAAAGGGTAGATTCAGATTGGGTGTTAGGAAGAAGTTCCTCAGTAGGAGGGTGGTGAGAGCCTGGAATAGGCTGCTCAGGGAGGTTGTGGCTGCCTCCTCCCTGGGGATGTTCAAGGCCAGGCTGGATGAGGCTTTGAGCAGCTGAGTCTGGTTGAGAGGTGTCCCTGCCCATGGCAGGGAGGCTGGACCACATGATGTCTGAGGTCTCTTCCAACCTAAGCCATTCTGTGACTCTCTGATTCTAAGTTCTTCACCATGAGGGTAATGAGACACTGGCACAGGTTGCCTAGGGAGGTGGTGGAAGCCTCATGCCTGGAAGTTATTAAGGCCAGACTGGATGTGACTGTGAGCAACCTGATCTAGTTTGAGGTGTCCCTGTCCATGGCAGTGCAGTTGGAGAGAAATGATCCTTGAGGTCCCCTCCAGCCCTGACCATTCTATGATTCTAGGACCATTCTGGCCACCATTTACAGGGTGAGGCAGCAGAGCACAAGCACCAGATGCCCTTAGTCTTCACTTGGTGCAAGTCAGCAGAACGACCTTCAGTTACACCACCTGAGAACCAAGGCTCTTTCCATTCAACAAATCCTGCAGCTTTCTCTTTTCCCTTTTTTTCCTCCTCCTCTTTCCCTCTTCAACTCCCAAAAAAAAAATAAATCCCATTTCATTTGTAGGGATCTTTTCCTGAACAAAATAAACCCCACCAGACTTGACCCTGACCTTTGCAAATGGAAATATGATGTAGTGAGACTTGAGAGCTGAGAGTTAACTAGGATCTTGGGGGTTGCAGCTGAAATACAGCAGGTCCCTTCACATTTCTATTATGAGCCTCAGATAGCAGGGAAGAAAATTAGGTAATATTTTTGTGTGTGTGTGTGTGTGTGTGATTAGTTGGTTTTCTTGTCAGCTGGGAGATGGGATCTGAGGTGTATGGAGAATGATTGGAGGCATGGGATGAACAGCTGGTCACAGATATTGTTTGGGATGCTATTTCTGCATGACCTGCTCCAGAGATAGTGAAAGAGATTGTGTCTGTCTCCCCTGGCATTGATACCTATTTCCCACTGCTGACTTCCAAGCAGTTTGCCTACATTTGAGCAAGTAGGAAACCAGGACCACTCTTGAAAGATTGTCTTGAACCTTGCCTAAGCTTCTAAATGATCAGAAATGAGTGATGCATGGAGGCATCAAAATTAAAGTATGTCAGGGAACCCACAAGGGACAGCAAGGAAGCCTTGCCAGAGCTGATAGCTATGAAGGAGTTGGAGCTGTTCAGTCTGCAGAGGAAAAGCCAATCACAGTAGGAGCAGCCAGGGCTTGGCCTTTTCAGTATCATGGANGAAGAAGTTCTTCAGCATGAGGGTGGTGAGAGCCTGGAAGGGGTTGCCCAGGGAGGTGGTGGAAGCCTCATCCCTGGAGGTGTTTAAGGCCAGGCTGGATGAGGCTGTGGCCAGCCTGATCTAGTGTGAGGTGTCCCTGGGCATGGCAGGGGGGTTGGAACTGGCTGATCCTTGTGGTCCCTTCCAACCCTGACTGATTCTATGCTTCTATTTACGGAGAGAGTCAGAAACTCCAGCTCAAAGTCCACATCTTGCCCCATGAAGGCAGATCCTCCTCCTTACAGAGGAGGAGTATTTGGTGCAGATATGCAAGAAATGCAGAGCTTGCAGAATGAAGAGCAGTGCTGGTGAAAACCCCCAAAGACTGCTGCACAGAGCATCAACAAGCAGAGGGAGCAACAACTGGATGCCAGACAATCTTTATTCCAGAGGAAACATAAAAAAAGACACAAACCCAATCTCTGAGAAGTAAAGCCTGATTAAATTTAACAATAAGTTGTTTGTTTAAAAAAAAACCAAAACCAAACCAAACCCCAAAAGCAATATGTGTGATTAATGAAGCAAAGAGTCTTTTGCTTTCCATCTCATGGGGTCTTCAGTTCCAGAGATTCTGGAAGGGGTGCTTTAGTGACACCCATTAGCAAGCTGAGCTGAGGATTGAAAGGAGTAGATTCGATGCTCTCCTGCTCCTTTCTGATCTTAAAAATCTGTGAGCATGTTTGGCTTTGGTAAAGCAGTTGATCTGATGTCATCAAATTGAGCTCGTTGGATGATCTGAAAGCAGCAGTTCCTGGAAGCACATCGCAGTTGGGCAGCTGCAGACAAAGAGGAATATTAAACAGGGAGGTATTATCTTACAGAATTAGCTTGATTAGGACAGCACAGAGATCAAGCCTCTGGGCTCTTCTTGGCATTTTTATTGATGGCTCTAAAGAAGGATTGAACAAAAGGCATTCACAGAAGTGACACAAAGCTGAGAGGCATCCTGAGAGGGACTATTGACAAGGTCTTGTAATGACACGAGGAGGAGGAATGGGTTTAAAGTGGCAGAGGGGAGATTGAAATTGGATGTTAGGAAGAAGGTGTTTGCAGTGAGGGTAGTGAGACACTGGCACAGGTTGCCCAGGGAGGTTGTGGAGCACAGAAGCACAGAAGGTGATCTTCGATCACCTTCTGTGCTTCTGTGCTCCACAACCTCCCTGGAGGTGTTCAGGACCAGGATCTGTTCCTAGTGGGAGGACACAGCAAGCTAGAGGAAAACAGCACAGAGTGATTTTGCACTTCTATCAGGCAAGCCATTTAATAAACATGTCTCCCAAGAATCTTCTGTAATAAAATTGGATGTATCATCTCTCTTCACCGAGCTACTGTTGTGTCTGCAAACTGCACAAGGCTTTGTCTCCTCGATGCATTAATTTCCATCCAAATGCCCAGGCAGAGCCTCTATTAGCAACCTCTGTTGACAAGAGTGGATTACTCAGAGAAGCATAACTAACTCTGTTATTTCTCTGAAATCTACACTCCCTCCTCTGCTGGCAGGGAAAAAGAAAAAAAAAAAAAGCAGACTGAAAATGTCATCTCTCCCTTCCTTTGTTTTAGGGGTTAGGGGCTGGATTTAAAGAGGGATTCTAGAGATCTCAGACAGGGTTTAGGACTCAGATGTGCTGCATCCTGCAGGTAGTCTTAACCTACCTCTTGTGTCCTGCAGGCAGTCTTAACCTACCTCTCAGTGCCTCTTTGGTGTGGGAGAAGGGGACTAGGAGCAGGCAAAGGACCCCAGGGATGCTCTCAGCTGCAAATGGATTATTGATCTGTAAGCCTCAGGAAAACTGGGCAAATGTAGCCAGTTCAGAGCAGTGCTGCTGTGCAGGCTTCCCTGCCATGCTGGGACATCTGTCCCTTCCAGAGCCTATGCCAGCAGCCAGGGTATGCTGGAGAAATGGGAGGATGGGAGCAGTGCAGCCAGGGCACAGGGACCTTGGGGCAGGAGAATCACAGAATGGTTTAGGTTGGAAGGGACCTCAAAGATCTTCCAGTTGCCATAGGCATGGACACCTCCCACTAGATCAGGTCACTCAAGGCCTCATCCAACCTGGCCTTGAACATCTCCAGGGAGGTTGTGGAGCACAGAAGCACCCAATGTGATCTTCAATCATGTTCTGTGCTTCTGTGCTCCACAATCTCCCTGGGCAACCTGTGCCAGAGTTTCACCACCCTCACTGCAAAGAACTAACATCCAGTTATCACACCCCTCTGCCACTCTAAACCCATTCCTCCTCATCCTGTCATTACAGGACTTTGTCAATAGTCCCTCCCCAGCCTTCCTATAGTCCCCTTCAGATCCTGGAAGGCCACTCCAAGGTCTCCTGGAAGCCTTCTCTTCTCCAGGCTGCAGAGCCCCAACTCTCTCATCCTGTCCTCATAGGAGAGAACCCCACACCAGCTTGCTTTAAGTGACCTCAAAGCACTCAGTACTGGAGGATTTGTATTGGATGGGAGCAGAGCATTGCCCTTTGGCTGCAGGTCCACCCTGCCCTGTCTGGCACCAGCTACTGCCCACTAGCCTGCAGAGCAACTGTCTGCATGATTTCATTTTGCTGTGACCCAGAGGCAGTTTCCAACTTACCACTCACAGTGCCCAGGCAAAGCCCTGCGTGCAGAGCAGACAGTGCCATTGCACCTCCCTCCTCTGGCCTGCACTGCTCCTGAGCCTGGCTTTATCTCCCTGCAAAATAAAGGTCATTAAGGTGTTGGGCAGGTAGAGAAGGCTTTGAAGAAATGCTTTGAAGTAGCCTATAGAAGTAGACATTATTACCTGCTGCCCAGGGATTTGGAGAAGGTTTAGTCTGATAAAGAAGGCTTTGCATTCTGCTGGCAGGAAACATGACATAAAGTGGAAATCTTTCCAAGCTGAATTCAAATGAGTTGATTTTTCTATCAGCCCTTGAAGAGAATGAGTCTGCTGTTCCCTGGGCTGCAGGAGGTTTAACGCTCTAACGAGGTTCACCCTACCAGCAAGGATTCACTGGGTAGAGCTGTGCTCAGAGTTTAGGACTGAAATTTTAAGAGGCTTGATCTGAGATTAAGTTTATGGTACATTGGAAGACAGAAAGTACATCTGGCTCAGGAGAAGTGCTTTAGGTCTCCTGGAGCTCAGGATTTAGAGGCACAGCAGATCCAGCAGAGGATGGGAGCTGGAATGGAGGTTAGCTTAGCAAATCCTGAGAGCTAGGACTATGGTGAATTAGCCTCCTCAGGAGGCATATCACATATGATAAGGGTCCCAGAGCACTGGCACAGGCTCCCCAGAGAGGCTGTGGAGTCTCCTTCTCTGGAGCCTTTAAGGCCTGTCTGGATGTATTGCTGTGTGCCCTGAGCTAGATTGTCTGGTCCTGCTCTGGCAGGGGGCTTGGACTTGATGATCTCTTTGGGTCCTTTCCAACCCCGGACATCCTGTGATGTGTTTGGCTCCAAACACTGCTCTTAGAGTCCTTCCTTCATAAACCCTACATTCTTTCACATGAGCTGCCCAGGGAGGTGGTGGAGTCCCCAACCCTGGCTGTGTTTAAGGGTGGTTTGGATGTGGTGCTTGGGGCTATGGTTTAAGGTAATTCTTGTAGAGCAGGGTTCTAGGTTGGATTTGGTGATCCTGAGGGGCTTTGCCAACCTGGATGCTTCTGTGATTCTGTGCTTCACAGGTGTTTGGACTGGGGAAAGAAAATGGGGAGGAACAGGCTAGGTTTATGGGTTAGACATCCTTCATCTCAGCTGCAATAAACCTATTAGCATCCCAGAGGTGAGGAAGGGCTTGTGGCACTCTCCTGATAACAGCACCAGCAGCCCATGTTTAGTGCCAGGCAAATTCTTTACAGCCAACCTTATTTGCAGTGCTGGCTTCCAAAGCTCCTCAGCTGTACTTAGGGTGATGCTGAAAATATTTTAAAGGGTGTTTCAAGCAGCAAACCCAAGAGCTGGGGAGACACTGCAGCTCACAAAGGCTGCCTTAAGTGACAATTTGTGTAGTGGGAAGCGACACTTATTTAGTTGATTTAAAGGTGGCTCTGTTAAGGAAACAAAAAAGAATTTACACCTACTCTTTATCTGTAAAAAGAGGCTTAATTTTTTTGTTGCAAGAGTGTGTTTGTTATTTTAGAGCTATCAAGACATTTTCTGCTTTGATTTTTAAACAGTGGAAAGTAAGTGTGAGGGGGTTTTGGTTGTGTTTTTTTTAGAGAGATGACATCCCTCAGTCTGCTGAACATTTAGATTCTTACCCCAGGTGTCTTGCTGGCATTTGAATTAAATAGGTGAGAACAAGCAACAGTGAGTTCCTAGCAATTTAAGAAATAATCCTGCCCCTTCCTGATTGTTATCTTGTATCTTTTGATCTAGCAAGGTCATAAACCTACTATTTCTCCACTCAGCCTCAGAGACCCTCCAGCCAAACAAAGATAAGGAGTCGTGTTTCTAAAGAAGAAAACAGAAAAATCCTCCTCTGGAGATCACAGCAGAAACAAGCAAAGAGAAAACTCTGCTAACAAGCCACAGTGTTCAGCCCTCTTTGAATGCAACAAATCACAGCAGAAGCTCATGGATTTTCACCTTTGGGATGTCCTCCTCCTGGTGGCCATCCTGCCATGAACCATTCTTAAGCCTGCTTCACCCTGGCATTTGGCTGCAGATGTTAGCAGATGTTCCCCTACCTTCTCCAGCGAGTGGGTGCCACTTGCATATCTCTAATCCCCTATCTGCTGATTCCTGTAACAAGATGCCACAAGGGTTTAATCTCACAGCTTCCAGGGGAGCTGCTCAACCCAGAGGGTTATTTGAGGCAGCTCAAGATCACTGCCTGGTGCTGGGCTGACAGTTACAGGCACTGCTCCCTTAAACCAGAATTAAAGTCTGCTGCTGCTTAAAGGGGAATGTTTCAGCAGAGCCAGGAGGCAGCTTGCCTTGTCCCTGCTCCATTGGGTGTTAGGGTTCCTGTGAGCTGCAAGCAGATGTTTGGCTCTCAGCAGCTCTTCTGTAGCTCTCTGACATGGTAGACGCTTCAGAAAAGACCCCCCCAAGAGCAGCAGGCTCAGCCCAATACACAGGCGTGGTGCAGCACAGGGGGAGTGTGTAACCTCTCCAAAGGCACCCCCCAGGGTGAGATGCTCCACCACGGCACAGGTAGGTAACTCAGTGAGCCTCAGGCTTTCTGCAGGAGAGCTACACACTCCAAAGGGATGTCTGCATGACAGTGTGCAGGATTGCCAGAGTTGCCTTCATAGTGGCAGTAACTGTAATGTGTTAGAGCAGCACCCTGTAAGAGCTCAGACAGAATCACAGAATGTAAGGGGTTGGAAGGGACCTCCAGAGATCATCCAGTCAGCCCCGTGCCAGAGCAGGATCACCTAAGGCAGGTCACAGGAACACATCCAGGTAGGTCTGAAAGCTCTCCAGGGAAGGAGACTCCACAACCTGTCTGTGCAGCCTGCTCCAGTGTTCCAGCACCCTCACCATGAAAGTGTCTCATCATTTGAGGTGGAACCTCCTGTGTCCTAGCTTGCACCCATGGTTCCTTGTCCTGTCACTGGGCACCACCACCAAGAGCCTGGCACCTTCGTCTTGACACCCACCCCTCAGATATTGATAGACATTGACCAGATCTCCTCTCAGCCTCTTCTCCAGACTAAACAGCCCCAGGGCTCTCAGTCTTTCTTCATGGCAGAGATGTTCCAGTCCCACAATCATCTTTGCAGTCCTCTGTTGGACTCTCTCCAGCAGATCCCTGCTGCTTAGCAGCAGATTCTCTGCTTCTTAGACCTGTGCAAGACTTTTATGACATAGGTGAGCAGGTACTGATGGATGAGAAATACTCTTCCAGCACACATACTTCTCCTTTGACCTGATCTGGCTTATCTCTCCTGTGAGGACAAAATAAGTGCCATGTCTGGGAGTGATGACACTTCAGCTGGACCAGAAGATAGGTAACAGAGGGGTTAAAGACTAATTCTTTTTTTTTCCCCATCCAGCTCACTTGTAATTCTGGATGGAGCCCTGCTACTTGGCAGTTACTTTAATATCATCAATAAACCTCCAAAGCCATCTGAGGCTGCAGGATTAGCAGCTACCACCCCAACGAGTTTTAGGCAGCTGAGAAAAACAGTCTGAGGGAGGACAAAATCTGCAAATTATATTAAAAAAAAAAAAAGAAGAAGGAAAAAAAAAACGAAGAAAGAAAAAAAAGAAGAAAGGAAAAAAAGAAGAAAGGAAAAAAAGAAGAAAGGAAAAAAAGAAGAAAGGAAAAAAAGAAGAAAGGAAAAAAAGAAGAAAGGAAAAAAAGAAGAAAGGAAAAAAAGAAGAAAGGAAAAAAAGAAGAAAGGAAAAAAAGAAGAAAGGAAAAAAAGAAGAAAGGAAAAAAAGAAGAAAGGAAAAAAAGAAGAAAGGAAAAAAAGAAGAAAGAAGAAAAAAATAAAAAGAAAAGAAAAAAGGACTTTAATTACTGGAAAGCTCCCATCAGGTTGCACTTCAGTGGGCCAGCCAGGACATACTGCATGAATAGGCAGCAGAGCAGTGGGAGGCAAAGTCATAAGCAGCTTTTGTGTCCTTTGATTATTGTTATCCAAACTAAACAAAGATTTGTGCTTTACCGGTGTCCTTCCTCCCTCCCCGGACCTTTGCAGCTTAACTGCAGCACTTTGTGTATTAGTGATATTGGAGGGACCTGTTCAAGAGATAATCTCTGCGCCCCAACTTAATGACTGCACCAACCTTTGTTTAAAGCAAATCCGCTGCTTATCACCGACTCCAATTGGCAGCCTTCCGCAGCACTAACAGCGGCTTTTAAGTGTCTGTAAAAAGCAAATCGGTGTTTTTACAGGGTTACAGCAGTAACAGGCTGGTATCGTGTGCTAACTGGGAAGGTGGGAAGGACTTGTCCGACTCTGTCCGAAGCCACTGCTTGCTCTAGATCATTGGTCTTTAATTAGCAATTGGACTTCACAGCAGCCCTCGGACCACCGGTGATAGATGAGGTGCTGCGGTTTTACTGCACTGCTGGGTGAGGTTATCTATCGATGGTTACCGGAAGAATGATTAATCCTGGCAATTACCATTCACTCTCTTGTCTGACATCCAACTCCAAAGGCTCTCTGATCAAGACCTGGTCGCTCCTTGAATTTATGTCTCTGCTACTAGCCTGGGTTTTCAGTTCTTGAGATGTCAAGAGATGTGCTCCTGCAGCGCCGAATCCTTATTGTTGTGCTGTGCTCTCACCCGCGGTGAGCTGACCCTGGCTGGACACCAGGTGCCCACCATAGCCACTCTGTCATTGCCCACCAAAGCCACTCTGTCATTGCCCGCCAAAGCCATTCTGTTACTGCCCACCAAAGCCACTCTGTCACTCCCCTCCTCAGCTGAACAGGTGTGGTAGTTTGAGGGATCCTAGGAGAAGAAACATATCAAAAGGCTTGGGAGTCAAGCTAAGGACAGGGAGCTCACTCGCCAATTACTGTCACAGGCAAACCAGACTCGACTTGGGGGAATTTCTTTATTACCAATCAAGTCAGAGTAGGGTAATAAGAAATAAAACTGAATCCTAAAACACCTTCTCTCCACCCCTCCCTTCTTCCCAGGCTCAATTTTACTCCTGGTTTTCTCTACCTGCTCCCCTTGAGTGGTGCAGGATGAGAATTGGGGTTTGTGGTCAGCTTATCACACATTGTATCTGCTCCTCCTTCCTTCTCAGGGGGAGGACTCCTCACACTTTCTCCTTGTTCCAGTGTGGGGTCCTTCCTATGGGAGACAGCTCCCAATGGACTTCTCCAGCGTGAGTCCTTCTCACAGGCTTCACAGACTGCTCCAGCACATGGGAGGCCACAGGGCCACAAGTCCTGTCTGCAAACTTCCTCCAGCACGGGCTCCTCTCTGAAGGGATCCACAGGTTCTGAGAGCTGCCTGCTCCAGAGTGGGCTTCCCATGGGGTCACAGCCTCCTTCAGGCATCCACCTGCCTCAGCATGGGGTCCTCCATGGGCTGCCAATGCAGATATCTGCTCCACCATTAACCTGCGTGAGCTGTGTGGGCTTCACCATGGGCTCCAGCATCTATAACACCTCCTCCCCATCCTTCTTCCCTGACTTTGGTGTCTGCAGAGCTGTTTCTCTTGTACATTCTGACTCCTCTCTCCCAGCTGCTATTGCTGTTGTGCATTGACTTTTCTCTTTTCTTATAACACATTATCCTAAAGGTGCTGCCACTATTTCTGATGGGCTCAGCCTTGGACAGTGCATCTTAGCAGGTCCATTTTGGAGCTAACTGACATTGGCTCTACCACATGTGGGAGAAGATTCCAGCAGCTTCTCACAGAAGCCACACAAACCCAGAACACCTCCCTTACTGAAACTTCAGGGATTTGTCCAGAAAGTGTATTACTTCTCCAGAAACCCCTTGCAGAGGTAGTTTGCCTCATTTTGTAAACATTTCATTTCTTGCACAGCAACACCTATTCATTCCCACAAATCCAGCTTACCTAAATCCAGCCACTGAGCCAGCTTCAACTTTGCTTATTTCTTCTCTGCACGATTTCTTGCATATTATTCCCTCTTCTGAGAGCTAAAAATACAACTGGGTGCTGCCTGGAGGCCATCAGAGAGCACAAAGGAAAGGGCAGCCTGAGCTTCAGATGCATTGCTAAGGAATGCCTGAAGAGCCTTCTCCACAAATGGGGATGCTACAGCAGTAGGCATCCATAAATACAGGAATCTGCCATTCCCAGGAGGGATCAGAGAGAAATGTTCTTGCTGGTTTTGTTTAGCCAGCACCAGACTCTTCTACAGAGAGTGCAATTTCCAGTGAGAGCTCAAACTGATGAGGATTCTGAACAGGTGTAAACTGGAAGAACACTTCAGCAGGGAGAAGAGCTACACCAACTCCCACCCCTGCAATAAGCAAAGCCCTCTCCTAGAGGTTTGTATTGGCATCAGGGAAGAAAAGTAAGTCCTCATCAGAAAGGAAACCAAATGATTTCTGCATTTTTTTTTAAATTGACTGTGAATTTCCTTTCCACTCCTCAAACTCCTGTTTCACCAAAGCTCTGGGGAGTGCAAGCTTTTCACATCAACCACTGCTACAGGGGAGAGGAAACCAAGATGTAGTTTTCCTGTTATCCACGTGGGACTCTTTGTCCTATATACATGGAAAATGTGACTTGCTGGGCAAAATCTAAACCCCCCCACAAGTTAGTTCAGATCCCCCAAAGATGATTATTCAGACAAAATGCCTACTATAGAAAGGCTGGTAAACTCCTCTTGCTCTTTATTTATTACTGCTGTATTCAGAACAAACCACATGTCATTGAAGAACAGGGTTGCAAAATCCCACATTCCAGAGCAGGAACTAGGAATGATTCCCAAATTAGGCAAATGACATGCAAAATATCAGGAAAGCATTTCTGAAGGGAAAAAAAAAAACAAACAAAACCAACAACACAACAAACCCCACACAACCTAAAAACCAAATAAAAAAATCCCTCCAAACCCTGAAGCCACATCAAACAAATTATGTTCTCCAGAACTGTCACATTAATGACTCTTCACCTTACTCAGAAAGTCCTCAATATCTGAGCTGTTGGAGTGAGTCCAGAGGAGGCCACAAAGATGGTGCAAGGGCTGGAGCACTTCTACTGTGAGGACAGGCTGAGGGAGCTGGGAGTGTGCAGCCTGGAGAAGAGAAGGCTCCAGAGGGATCTTAGAGCTGCCTGCCAGTGCCTGAAGGGATCCTGCAGGAAGGCTGCAGAGGGACTTCTCATAAGGGTGTCTAGAGACAGGCCAAGGGGGAATGGTTTGAAGCTGAGGGAGAGCAGGGTTAGACTGGAGCT